>JARJLF010000136.1:0-375562 GCA_029378395.1 Mycena leptocephala
TTCAAGAGCCTCCACGAGGCCAGCGCGTGTATCGGTCGAAGGCGGCGACAGCCCGCGACCTTCAAGTATGTTTACAAACTAATAAATTACTCAGTCTACATTGAATTATATATAGAGCAACATTCCTATGCCCGGACACGATGATTCAGAGGTATGTTGCGAGTTCTATATATATTGAATCCTTCTAAAGTTTGACCACTATTAGCAGGAAAATGAGAGCCCGAGTCGGGGGGCCACTCATCCGCGGCGGGACGCTGACGTAGGTTATCATACCCTCTTCTGGATCTCCACTCATCTTTTTATTTATTTCTTTTAGAACGAAGGGGGCAGGACTCCGACGGATGATCACGTCCATTGGGGTCCCAACACCAGTGGTGGCAGTGGTGGCAACGTCTATCGTAAGTCTTGTGCCAGCGGCATCACACATGTTCATGTATTGCAGAGTCCGGGAAACTCGCCTTCTCAGCGGATGCCCATCGGGCCAGTCAAGGCTTCGGCGGTGAGACACAAGTATGTGATTATATATTTCTCCCTGGATGTCGATTCACCATTCTTTTCCAGACAAAAACGGCAAAAGCTGCCAGAAGTAAGCCTGTCTGCCACTGACATTACCCCTGCTCACGCATTCCAGGTTCGAACACCGTTACCCCGACGGATGACCTCGTCCGTCGGGGCAGCAATGACATCGAAGACTCGGAATCAATAATTATTGACTACGATGACCAGTCCATGAATCTTGACCACGTCGGTGCTGGTGACTTCTACGATGCCGGATACAATAGTGGTGACCTCCACGGCGGCTTCGACAGCGGGGGGGTTCGGATCGCATGGATTCAGATTTCGATCCCGCAGAGCAAGAACCTGTCAACGGCGGGTTCAGAGAACGAGCGCGATGATGATGAGGGGACATATTCTGACGACATGGACCCAGTAACCGGTGAGTGCACGCATGGCGCAATGTACGTATGTCTAAATACCCGTAGCAGGTACGCAAAGTAAGGACCGCCGCCGTGGCAAAGCCCTCGAAGAGGCGGATAGTGCTGGAGAAGGTATAGTTATTACAGGCCTGGGTATCAAGAGCTAATAAATGCGCAGTAGACGACGCGCAAAGAGGACCAAGATGGGGACCCTGGCAAGTCCTTTTCCATGCCATCTTCTGTCTTACTCATGTGTGCGCAGTTCGCGACCGCCGTGGCAATAGGAAAGGTCCGTTTTTTAATCGTTATATCAGACCCTTCCTGATCCAGGCGTAGGTATTTCTGTACTTTGGTGCCCACCATAATAAGAACCGTCCGAACAAGGCGCCCACCCCGTGGCGCTCGAACGCTGCCCGCAACCGGCAACAACAGAGTCGGCACGAGGAAGACGGGCAGAATCAGCGTGAGGGAGATGTCGACAGCGACGGCGACGACCGCAACGGTAACGATAACAGCGACGGTAACGATGGTGATGATGAGGAAGAGCAGCAGAAGGTGCGCAAGCCCCGCACTGCTCGGGCTGAGCCCCTCCCCACCCAAGTGGGGTTCTTTCCCCCCAACTGGCGCCTCGTATTTGCGGAAGCCAAACCACTCATCCATCTCCATCTCCTCACGGAGCAATTTTTGCCCTCGCGTGAGGAACTCAAACCTGAGCTGGTCCAGATATTCGGCCACGCTATGCACAAGGTCGACATATCCTTGGCAGAGCAAAGCCCATCGACCTTCCTCGAGCCGGGTGGGTTCTTTTAATTCTTGTGGATGAAGAATTGGCTGATTCAAACGTTCAGAGTACTATAAAAACCACTATGAGGCGATGATCCAGCTAGTCAGTCATACCTTCTTGTCGCTTGCACGCTTACAAACATATCCAGCTTTGGGAGGAGGTGGCCCACTATCGCGGTGCCTCAAAGACTTTGACTAGATCAGCTGTCGACCTATACTCACTTGAGCCAAACCTGGATGAGTTTGCAAACCAAGGATTAGGACAAGCTGAATACCAACAAGCGGTTGCTACCAAGATCGCCGACTTAATAGACGGAGCCGCATTCCTGACGGACGGCAAAGACGATGAAGTATGGTTTTGCATTTCTATTGTTCAGTCGCTTACACCTCCTCAGGGCCGCACGAATAATTTTAGCCATAAAGCGATAGGGATCGCCATCGAGAACCTCCTCTTCAACTCTCCGAACTCCCGCAAACGCTGTGTCGGTATGCTTTTTGCCGATAAATTCAAGCCGTACGGGAAGCACTTGGTCGCAGCGGCCTGTACTCTAGTAAGCTGCAGTGGAAGATTTCACCTTGACACTGATTACACCTACGCCTTAGCTAAAAAATGTTTTTGATGAAAAGGAGAAGGGGTTGGGCTACCGCGTCGATGTCAAACTCACGTGTGACCAATACAGAGAGTTCTATGACGGCTGCCTCGAGGGCATTGACAATGTCTTTGCCGACGAGCATCACCGCCCTAAAACGATGGGACGGTGGCGCGCGTGGCACACTGCAGCGTACGCTGTGCGCCAGCCACGGAAGAAGAAGGTTTCGAAGAAAGTTCTGAATGTGGTGCTCGACTAATTGGGGGACGGACATATACCACACACTGCTGCGATGTAATTTGTCTATTTTATTCTATTTCTTGGTCTCCATACGTTCTGTGTGATGATCTCCGTGTGATTTTATGCAATATATGAGGTTTATTTCGTAATTAACTGAATGTTACATCCTACAGCACACTATGTACGGCCGTTCTGTAGCACTACAGAGAGGGCCCCCGTGCACTACATAGCACTACAGAGCACTACAGAGAGGACCCCTCGCACTACAGAGCACTCCATGACCCCGGACCCGCACTACAGACACTACAGCCACTACAGCCACTACACGGCCCTATGTAGTACTCTGGAGTGGGATCAGGGTTTGCTGATGGACTACGCAGCGGCAAATAAGTACGGCACGGGCGCCACAGATTGACGTGGCGGGAGTTGCAAGAAGCCGAGGCTTGCACAGGCAATGCTAAGGGATGACGACGGGAGCAGTGGCTCCGTCGTAGCAAGACGGAGCACGGTGGATTGGTGGGGCCGCGAGGTTACGATAGGGACGGAGGGAGGTTTAATCTAAGATCAAGATAACAGATGGTTTTAGACAACAACGCGGCTGGCGCGCGACGCGCTACGAGTTGGTCACGTGGGGGACACGTGGGGGAGGCGTCTCAGCCAACATTTGTGTCTGTATCTCGCGGAGCACGGGAGCTAAAATTATGTGTGGGCGCTCAAAATGAAGGTAATTAGTGTGGAAAACGACAAGTAAATATGGTATGAGACTCGCAGCCAGACTTCGATGGCGGGGAATGCAGGGGCGCATAAAAACATGAGTTTCCAACGCGGTCAGAGAATAATTTGCGGGGCACCCAACAATTGAGCGCTTGCCATAGAAATTTAGGAGGAGGGGCATTTTAATGCGGGGAATCGACCTGGGCAGGTTCCCGGACGCGAAACCGACGGGCAAAGGTTGGTTTATGTACTGCAACGGCGGGAGGTCTTGGTTGTGTTTGACACGTAGCGTGAAATAGAAGTACCCACCAACATTGAGGTGAGTTTTGGGGGTAAAAACAAGATTCTTGGGGGGATGTGAATTCGGTGGTATAGAATCGTCCCGGGGATACCTCCAAACATCGGGGGATACATTCAATGCACGTAGCCCATGGGGATATCGAATGCTTGTTTGAGACACGGAACGCAAACAAGATACTCCTCTTTCAACGGCTCAATCTCCTCCATCGGGTGGTACACTGACTGAAAACAAAAAAAAAGCAGAGCAACTGCCACCTACGTTGGTACCCTCCAAATTCACGCGGAGCTCGGGTCAGTCTCTTTCTACATTCTGAGCATCACCCTTGCTTTAGCGCTTCGGAAGCTCCTAACAGCCGATGGTTGGTCAGTGCTAACATATACCGCACGGGTAGGTAGCTAACTAAGCACGCCTGTTTCAGTCCCCGGCTGAGTAATGGTGCACGCTCAACGGTGTAAGCTCAAGATGCCGTGCTTGGGGTCTAGAGCAGCACAGGTGTGTCGCTCACTATAAAGACGAGCGATGGTCAACCAGTTTCAGTACTCAATATCCATGGCAAGTTTCACAGACTACTCCACCTCACCAGCATTTCGCTTCTTTCTCTTGTTGCGACTGCGGCACGGTATCCGTCCTTGGAACGCTCCAAACCAGCAACTCCTCGGGCGTCCTGAACGTCGTGATCAACAATACCTTCTCGACCATTAATCTTTTCGACTTCCACGTCCAGTCTGACCTCGCGAACCTCGTGGAGACGCTGCAAGCCAACGACACCGACATCCGCGTGGTCGTATTTCCAGCGCCAACAAGGAGTTCTTCATCGCCCACCTCGACATTGAATACTTTCTCCCTGGGTACGGTGCGTGCTTGATTCCGATTTTCAGCGCGAAGGTCATTTTGAAATTGCTTTTCTTCATAGAGTCCCACTACCGCAGTTCGACCCAGGCTTCCCGGACATGGTCTTCCCCGAGGCACTCATCTGGAACATCACACAGCTTCCCCAGGCAACAATCGCAGCCATCGAAGGCGTCAGTCCTCACTCTCCCTCTCGACACCCACAAAATCAGACTAACAATGCATTATTATTTTTCGTATCCCTCACAGCGCGCTCGCGGCATTGGCAACGAGTTCCTCATGGCCTGCGACATGCGCTTCGCGACGACCTCCCCCTCCGTGCTCCTCGCGCAATTCGAAACCTCCCTTGGCCTAACCCTGGCGCAGGCGGCGCGATGTACCTCGCCCCTCTCATCGGCCGCGGCCTTACTTCGAGTACGTGCTGTCCTCCGCAGACGTCGACGCGCGCACCGCAGCGAGCATCGGATGGATAAACCGCGCGTTCGATACCTCGAAGGAGCTGCATGACTACGTCCAGGCGCTCGCCGAGCGGATTGCGCTGTTCCCCGCCGCCGCAGTCACGGGCACGAAGGCGGGGATCAACAAGGTGAGCCGGCCGGCGAGAGAGGTGCTCGTCCACTACGCGCAGGATGTTATTTGAAGCTGGCCGGGATGCCAGAGGTGCAGGCGTTCCTCGAGAATTTTATCGTGGCGACAAATAATCAGAGCATTGGGCCGTTGGAGCTGAATTATGGGAAGGAGCTCTTCTCGTTGTTCAATTTGACCCAGGTGCCTAGGGATTATGTGCTGCTTCAATAGAGGCTTGGCGTGTGTTATGGTTGAATAAATTTAGGGAGTCGGAGTGCGGATACCGCCTCAAGCTTCGTCTGTAGTAATCTTTAGAGATTAAATACCACTCGTATGAATCTTGCCTTGACTAGGACAAACTTCAATGGGCAAAAGTTGAACCTCATTAGTACAAGGTCCGGTTCGGCCTCGACCTTTTAGATTAGAATTTGGAGTCCGAGGTAGCACTCCATCCGTTTCTTTACGCCGTTGCCTTGTGTGTAGCTATACGTGAGTACACGAATCGCTGCGAAAGAGAGATAGGGGCTGGTCACAGTTCACGTGCATGCGTGACTTTCGTGACACCTCCGCTTTCTCTCTACTTTTTTTTTTTTTTTTTTTTTGGGATGTTTGGGTGTAAGGTACTCAGTCTGCAAAGCATTCCAAGATCCTCCATCGGGGTCGTGGGATTTCACCACAGTAGCCGTCGAGGGTGTCCGTGCCGAAATTAGAAAGCCATTATACTTTTCTGCGTTGCGTGGGATTCGAACCCACGACCGTACGTTACGTCTTATTACGTAATCATGACGGCAGCCGTCTTCCGGCTAGGACCCGTGGCATTTCCGCTTAGCCACGCGTCCCCGGTTCTCTCTCTCTCCGTTTCTCTCTACTTTTGGCGATGATCGATGGCCTTGATCTAGGCGGTTTTTCTTTGGTAAAGACTCACGACAGGCTTTCCACTGCAAGAAGTGCTACATCTTCCGTTGGGCGATTAACTTATGTATCGGGCTTGGGCTTGAAATTTTTCAGGCCTGGGCGAGCCCGCCCAAGCCTGGCCCAGCCCTTGGCTTTCATGCCAAGCCAGGCCCTGGACATCACTAGTGGCCGGCATGGCTTTCACTGCCTTAGGTCCGCAGTCTCCTTCTTTCGCCGACCTTCCGCCTATCTTTAGCTGAGGACATGGTCATTGCGTTCCAGGCCCACCTAGACCAATTTGACAGCCCGGAGCCTACATGACCGTTCCGATAACCCAGATTTCTCTACATTGTGTCTGCCTCGTTCTACCTTGGTCTACGTGAGTAGCCCCGAGGCAGTCGGATGCCGACCGAGCGGCTTTCCCTACCTATAGCTAAGGACATAGAACCAAGTAAGCATATTTCTGGGTCTACCTCTGCGTCTACGCAGCTAGCACAAGTTAGGCCTGGAACGTGGCGAGAGCCCTATCCTGCACAGCCGTATAAAATCTTTGAGGTCTTTTTGCCTAACTATGTAAAGGGCTGGGCCTTTGATCGACGATCAGTGCTCCAAAATTAAAATTTCGTGAAACAATCTTGAAATAGAGACCTCATATATAAGAACCGCCTGGTCAGGGATGCCAGTCCCGACTCCACCAAAGCTACCTGTCTCATGATGTGCAAAGCGCCAATTCATGCCCTCGCTATACTATGTGTCTGCCCTATCGCTCTAGCTGATCCTGTTTGCATTGTTGGTGCGGGACCTGCTGGCTTGACCATCGCAAATCGGCTCCAAACAAAAGGATACGCCACTGTAATTTTTGAGAAGGACGCTGAAGTCGGGGGGAAATGCCAGGCGTATTATGACGAGCAGTGTGTAACATTATAAGCACTGATACTTCAGATGATGAGCTTACACCTGGTAATTTTCAGAGGCCTTTTCCATCCGATGGGCGCCCTGCTTTACTCGAACCAGACATATCGGGAGACGCTACCCGTAATTGACGCATCTGGCGTATCTTCCTTCGCCTTCGGGTATACTTCTCCACAGTGGCTGTATGACTGGCGCAGTGGCTACACCGAAGAGGTGTCCACCCCAATGTCCGAGCTGACCGCAAACCAGCTGTTCAAGGGGGAAATCGAAAGGTACACCACCTTTTGGAATACAGAGTTTGCTCCGAAGGCGGTGATAGGATACAAGGCAAGAGGCACATCGTCAGAATGCATTCTCGATCCTGACGATTCCGCTTCTCTGGTATGTAGAATGGTGTTGAAGGGTACACCATGTCGACTTTGGATTGGCTCCTCGAGAATGACTATCCTCTTCTGTTGCTGCTCTTCATCAACGGGATGGTGCCCTATGGCTATGGGGACGTGAGGCAAACACCCATTGTACGTTTCTCACATCAACCCGGCAGAATCTCATTATTGACGGTGGATGTAGCTCTACATGCTGTCATACTTCACACCCGATATTCTCCTTTTCTTCGCGGGACAGCGTGAGGGATATATCATTGGTAAGCTATTGCTGTCCGCGGCGCTGGAATGTGATCTGATTTCATCCTATATTCGCAGATTTCCATAAGGTTTTCGTTCGCTATGCTGCTACGAGCGTCAGTGGGCCTATACATTTGAACACTAGTATCACTAAAATCGGTGAGCAGCATGTAACGTTTCTTGTACTCCAGAGATTCATCTATTTCCCATCCGCTCTTGCAAAGATCGAAGCGGCAGCAGCCCGGTCATCACCTACTACGTTGACGGTCCCTCCCCCTCACTCTCCACTCAAACCTGCTCTAAACTCGTCCTCGCCTTCCCACCCGTTATTTCCGCTCTGCACGCCGCCAATCTCGACCTCACCCCATCTGAACAAACCATCTTCTCCCCAGTTGGTGTCATCAAATACTGGTCCGGCGCTGTCCGCGTAGTCACCCCCAACGGCCTCGCCTTCGGCGGCTTCCTCCGCGCAACGCTCCTCGCCCTTGTCGAGAAACTCCTCGGCACGCATTTCCTCTCTTTCTTGGAATATGTACCTTGGTTACCAGAGGCGGCGGGGGAGCCTGTTGCGCTTCTGCGCTTGTTCAATCAGTCCAATATCGCCACGACGTATTCTTGGGGGAAGTACAGGAGTTCCCAGACGCTTGCGGAGGCGAAGACTCTCCTCGAGGAAGTTATCTCGAAGATCAACAAAGACCCTCGGGCCTCCGGCGCTGCGCCGCAGCCAGTCACTGACGCAAACGTGGAGGAATTTCGAGAATGGGATTATTTTCCCCATTTTGATCAGCCGCAGTTGGAAGCGGGGTATTATGCCAAGTTCAATGCATTGCAAGGGGAGAAGAACACGTATTATGCGTCGGGGCTAAATGGGTTCGAGACGGTGGAATATGCGATACGTGCTGGGATTGATGTCGCGGAGACGTATTTTCCCTCTATCAATAATCAGTGCTACAAGTAACTTCAGGTCATGCGACGTAGTTCACCCGAATAATAATTAATAATATTGAACATGCCGCCTCCCTCATTGGTTCGGTTAAGATGCTCAGTTGCAAAAGAAAGTTCCGCCAACTGTCATGCCTTCGTGGGGAGTCGAGCCCCAGATCCTCTTTACAGGAACGTCAGACTGGAATACATGAAAGTGTTCCGTTTGAGAATCTGGCCTTGACGTAACTCTGGTGGATTTGACAGGCGACCTTCCGTTCAATGTGGGAATAACTGGATGTGATGCGAGCAAGGGTGCAAGCTCAGGGAACAAAATATGTTCCACTTCGGCTGGGTGTTCATTTATGTGAGTTCAAGTTGTTCCCGGTAAAGAAAGCATATTTGCAGGCTCATTAAAGGTAGCTGTGGATTCCCGCTACCGTAAGGTACAGGTTTCTATAAAGAGCCTGATTTTTAGATTTTAGCCGTGCATCACATTTCCGTCAGCAGCTTTTGCGTTAACGCTTTTTGTCCCCGCCAAATTGTTTAGGCTTGTCCTCCTGCCGATGATTGCCGCGGTCCCGCTCGTAATCCGGCTTGCGTAAGGGTTCTTGATCCTTCTTCGCGTCCTCGACGTTCGCCTATTACTCGGAATCCTGCCTTTACGTCTGGACCCAGAACTCGTGATTCTCAGTCTTTAACCCATTATGTCTGGTCAGTGATAAAATATGTTCCCTCTGGCGACCTGCTCTGGGATGGCGTCTTTTTGTTTGCAAACCAGCCTGACATCCTTTGAGCCTTTCCAAGTCCTCTTTTTTAATAAAAAGTTTACTCAGCCCCTTACTTCGAAGTTCGATCGCACTTCGCGGCGATTTGTCTGTTCTGCGCAGTTATGGTCTACTTCTCTAGATCAGACTTCGGGATGTGAATGTTTCATTGGATAGCCTCGGTATGCTTTGCGGTTCCTCGCCCTTATCTACTTCTAGCACGGAGATTCTGCGCCGGGGTTTTACGCGGATACTGAAGAGGTATTGGACCTTGTTCAGCAGGGATTCCTCGTAGATTCTCTGTAGAATCTCGCAAATGTGCCAATCAAGGTCTCGGCCAGCTGAGGCGAGGTCTAGTAACATTCCTGCTACAACAACCCCTCTTGTTGTAGTTGGCCTCGTATCTTGCTCAAATCTTGGCTGATTTTCACAATCCTTGGACTACTAGGAACTACAAACTTTTGAAATTCTAAATCTGAAGCGACTTAAACAATTGGGCAAGGTATTGCCAAGGAGGGGGGTTGTATTATTCCCACTGTCTTTAGTGCGGATTGAGGGCCGAGCGAATTGCGAGAACACAGCGGAAACGTCGATGTTTGAGAAACTAAAAGTTGTTAAGTATCTACATATTGGGGAGACCGATCTCACCTGTAGCGTCAAAGGTGCGAGGCTCGCAGAAACCTATAGTGCGCGTTATCTCCTCGCCCCGTCCGCGGCGATAAAAAGCAGTGCATCTGATCCTCCGAATGTCGAGTAGTTTAATCAAAAGGCGTATGTAAATAAATACATACCTCGTATCTTAACTTCGGGGGTAATAGTGGACCATAATTATTGGACATTTCACGGAAAAAAGTCACCACTGGTCGGCCAAAGGGGAAAAAAGTACACCCGTTGGGCCAGTCGAAAAAAAATGCCGGTTATGAGGAATCGTAAATTTAGCACTGGTGTAAATCAAAATTACACCAGTGGTGGAGGTAATGTTTTTGGTACCGCAATGACAGACAGGGGAAGAAACATACAGGTACTCACAGCAGTTTCTTTACACCGGTTGTGGCCTGCACAAAATAAATCACGTCTTCACTGCTACGTCACTGGTTGTTCTTTTGCTTCTGGGATGTTGCGCTCATGCTCTCCCATCCACCGATGACACACAGAAAGGGGTATCTTGATTCTCGAAGGATCATACAGCGTGAACGGGCTACTATGTACGATACGACTGATTCTTCACAAATCTCTGGGCTATGTATATCCTCCAATGTGGCATACTGTGAGCGGCTTGCTTTGGCCGGCATTTCGTATATACATCAGACTCTTTTTCTCGGTCTTGGATACTTATTCTCAATGTCCATTCTGTGTTGACCTCGAGAACCATGCACTTGAATTGTCCCGGTGTTTGTTAGTTGAAAAGAATACGTGAAAGGTGAACTTTGTCCATTTTTCAACACAAGAATTCGACTCAGCCAGTTCTGCTAATTCGGATCCCGATGATCTGGCTTCACAGGTTAACGCTCTCAATTGTACAGTGTGCCTCTGCCGACATTCTGAGCAACCCTCACTGATGGGTGACACTGGTAGGTGGAAGTCCCTAAAACAGGTCCATGATGCAACACCATGGATAGGATGGCAAGACTGCTCCATGAACCAGCATAATTTTTCGCAGGATTTCATCATACTTTAGCAAAACCCGGCAGGATGGGAGCACACTGGGAACAACACTCAAACTCGGCAGTACTCTCTACAAATTGGGAGGTGGTGCAGAAGGAATTGAACCTGTGCCGTTTTTATATATGAACTTTGGGTGGCCGGTGCGACAAAAAAAACAAGTCAATGTGGTGCATAATAGGATACACTCGGAGGCAGTGACTTTTTATTTAACCGACGACCACGGGGTTGTGACTTCTTTTTGGGAAACAGCCGGCACTGGTTGAACATTTCAAGTTTTCAGTGTTGCACTTCAGGGTGTGCAATAATTTATTCTGAGATCTGAGGGTGTGGATTTTTCTTGGTCACAAGCACCTGCGCATATGTCTGAATGCATCACGACGTGTGCATTTTCATACTTGCATGGAACCTGTTTTTTTTTTTTTATACTGGCCCTAACCGGTGTGTTTTGTGACAGAGGTGGTGAATTTCTTCGTGTAAAAGTACAATAATTATGAAACAGTATTACCCTCATAGTAATACTGTAAAATAATAATTTTTTCCACACCCCCAAATTTGGGAAATAAAATAGCCCACTGAGGTTGGATCGTGAAAGGTCTGGGAGGCCGGAAAAAATGTACGAGGTACATGTAGGAGGACTGGAAAAGGTGACATGCTTCCATGGCGGAAAAAAAAGTGACAACACCTCAAAAATAATAAATTACAACCTCGAGTGGCAGGTAAAAGTAACACCCCCAAACCTCCCCCTAGCGCGATCTTTATTTGACATGAATCAATGCTATCAGTTGGGAGTGGAAAATATCTGCGTACTGAAGCAAGTCGGGTAACTCCTAGTCGCATCTTCACGCACCGACGTTTCAAGGAAGGAGAAGTGAGGATCAGAGCAAATAACTGTACATCTCAGACCGCTGACCTACCGCCCAACATCCAAGGGCGTAACGAGTGGAATGAGGCTCTAGAAATCAAGATATCTTCCATCCCGCTTTGGATCCACAAGCATGCACCTCTTGCCCCTGAATAACCCATTTCCATAGACCGGACAAGATGTACCGCCGCTTCGCTCCGGTAAATCACACCGCAGAGGGGAACCAAAGATAAATGTAATTTGCGTACATACATACTGCCAGATATATAGTGCCGTGATATGGCCTGAAGACACGGTTCGACCCCGTAATAATCCTGTTTAACGCGCGATCTTGTAGCGACGGAAAGATTTTGAATATCAACCAGCCGAGCCCGAGAGAGCCAAGGTCATTGAATTAGTGTGGCAGAATGAATTGGCGGGCAAGTTTTTCCATGAGCCTGCAGGATTCCAGAAAGTGAAGCAACCACGAACATGGGAGAGCGAAGAAATGACGGAAGGAGATGGTTTGAACCACCAAAAGATATGCCAGGAAATCAGATTCATTCGACCGCAAAGAAAGAGGTTCAGCGACTTCAACACAGCTTGGACAGAGATGTCGTCCATCGGCCCAGTGATAAGGATCGAATCGAGCTGCGCTACAGCAAGTGTGACCTGTCAAGAAAGACTACGCGCCGGTCAGGTGGTCGCTCACAAATGAAAAGGCCGCATCCAGCAGTAAAGGAATTCGAGGATATAAGGGATTACTTCAAGAGCAAGAGCTGAGGAAACACAAAGGAGAAGGGATACACGGGGAAATTAGGACAACCGAGTGAAGAAATCTTGAAAGAACGGTTAAATAATCAGCTGTTGCGAGAAACTGTGGTCTGTCAAGGAAAACTGCGTGTGGGTCAGCTGGTTGGTCGCAAATGAAAGGGCAGTGTTGAAATGGAGAGGAACTCGGGATCGTTGGGGATAAACGAGAAAAATGGAGAAAAACCCAAACGTTTACAAAGAATTGCCGAGGATTTTGTTAAAGAACGGTTAATACATACCGCACGTTTCCCGCCTTCCACCACCACTCTTATTTTTTTTTTGGAGATTTTTTCCGGGCAGAAACGCGCGAGATCGATCCCAGAAAACTGACTGCGGTCAAAGGTGGTTGCGCGCCGACCGTCTTTTGTCACGCGGCACGTTCTGCAGAGTGTTCGAATCATCTAAACCTCCGAGATCCCGGCAGCGCACTTTCTCTCTCACAAAAGGCCTCTAATCCTCAGTTCATGGTGCTGCTTCTCTGTTCAAACGCCCGCCACCGCGTTGCGCCCTTCCATCGAATCCTGCTGCACCCCTCCTCCCCCTCCACGAGCCCCTTCGCTTGCCCGATGCGCGCGCTCCCGTCCGCTCCGGTCGCGCCGCGCTTACCCGACCGGTGCCGCGGCGATCAACCTTGATACGTCGCTCTTTGACTCGCACCACCACGTCCCCACTCGACCTCAATGCCGTCTCCACTATTCGCCCGCCTACCTCCAAAGCCCAAGCTGCCGCTAACACTACTAAGGTTTGAGTGAGGATCTATCCCCCAATCAATCTCAGTCCACCTTCAGTCAAGCCCTTCGTATTACCGCTATAGCTTCGCCCTTCACCCCTTCTCGTCGATGCTGAGCACCAGCCTGGCCTCCCCCGCGTCCATTCCTCTGCTGCAGACCCTTAACATGAATATTTTGACCCATATTCGGGTGCGGGCGCTGTCCTGTCCAACCTTTAACATAGTGCTGATATCCGTAACTGTAGATGTGCCGCTGGAATCCAAACGCCTTGGCCCACGACGTACTGGCGTCCATTGCTCGTCCCCCTTCTGCGATGGATCTGGATTATTGTGGGAATCCCGCAATTTTGGTGCGCTCCCTTCCCCGCTCCCTTGTTCTCTTTCTACTTCTTCCACGTCCACTCCCCCCTCGATTCTCATTTACCGTCACATCTGCATACTCTACATTCGATCCCCTGCATATACTCATGTCTTCATCAGTGTTCCCGAACCGTCCCGCACCTCAAGTAGCAAGCACACGTCGGCGTCGCCTTAGCCACCTCCTCTCTACCGTCTACAGCACGAGAGTACCGCGTACGAGACGCTGCACCGCTACGCACTCGCCACACCGCTCCGAGTGTGCTGCCCGACCGCGACCCTGCGTCCCGAACACCGTACCACACGCACACCCTGCGCACATCATAACCCACTCGCCCCACCCGCACTCGCGCTCCCCGCCACCTATGTCCCCTCCCCGCCCACCGCGATTGTCTCCTGCGCAATGCGATCCCGCCGCTCGAAGCTCTCGCCGCCATGCACCCCGAACGTACATTCCGCAACACCAAGTGCATGCGCAACAGCTGCGTTCGCGCTCCCTGGTGCCCGACGCCGGCTCCTCCATCGGGTCCCCGGATCCCGCGAGCATCATCGCTCCACTCCCGCCGTAGCTGCTCGATGCGTACGCTTGGGACGTCGCCTTCTCCGCCTCGTCACGCACCGCGACCATTTTATCTCAGCCAGCATTGACGCCCTCATTCCCGACTTCCCCGAAAGACGGCGCGCAACATGCCACGCCTTTGTCGTCCCTCACGTCGTCGCCGTTCCTGCCTCGCGCACCGCGACCGTTTCGAGCGAAGTACCGCCTTCGCTGCATGACGAGCGCACTCCCCCACGTGCAGACCGTCCGACGAGCGCACGCCGGCGAGAAGGTGCAAATCTTCATTTTCGGTCCGGAGACGACCTCCATGAATCAGCCCGAGGGCAATGTTGTTCGGGGAGCAAGACGGAAACCTGGTGGAAGTATCGGCAGAGGTGGACGGCGAGCAGTGCATGACGCCATATAGCAAGCAACCAGAACTTGCAATGGGTTCTGAGGCTGCCTTTCATTGTCATAGCAAGATGGGGTAAATGTCCGCAGTGGGGTAAAATGGGGTGAAGTGGACATGTCCGCACATCACTTCTGTCTTAAGCGATGCGCTGCGCTTGAGTCACTGGACAGATTCGCCCCAATCCGGGAGGAGGTCACCCTGGCCGCTGCCGTCGGTCCGGTGCCGGTGCTGGCCACAGGGCGCCGCGCGCGATTTATCTGACGGGCGCCCGTTTTTCGGTCCCAAATGCCACGAGTTGCTCCATCACCACTGTTGCTGTAAATTCATTCTGGCCAATCTGAATGCACACTGCATTTTCGGTCTTGACAAACATTTGTACAGTATTAAGGGCAAATCTGAAAGCTGTTGCAGACTGTTATCACCGTGTGAATGAGATTGATACCAGTTTCGTATATCTTTTGTCGCTTCCAACATTTGTTAACCACACGAGGCGAATTTTTTGTGTTTGGGAAATTTGGTTGTACCTTTTTTTTCTCTCCAATAAAACTAAACATGAGTGGGATGAATAAGCCCGTTCAGAAGCGGATGTTTGAACACTGATGGGGCGGTCGTTCCAATTATGCATCTCAGAGACAATCTCAGACATACCGTACTTAAATGACAGGCTAAGGTTATGAGCGGGACACTTGGCACACCCTGGATAATCTGTAGAGGTCATTTGTACAATTTTACGTGCCGTCCTCCATACGGCCGTTTTTGTGTCGTACCGTACCATCGAGTCCCAGGAATTTGTGCCGACGGGATGGCATACGGTACGGGCAAGCTAAAATACGGCCGTCAAATGAACAGCCATCGCCGTATACGGTACGGTCCGCAGCCCTAGTCTGTGTACCGGAAGCTTTTTAAGCTCTGAAGCTTCTTTTGATGACAGCTATATGCCAGCCCGATCCACAGAGCCGGCTCTCAGTGCCGACCGCTTCAGGCATGAATCGGGACGCATACCATTGCTCCGCACAATCACCTCCCTCACTTCTCTGTCAGACATACTCACAAATCTTCATAGATTCTCCATTTACCCCTGAGTATTAACTTCAGCTCAAGGCTCGATACTTAACACAAGAGGGCGAGGCTGTGAAGCGGGAGAGCAACTGTTTGTATATCTACAGCAACTGTGAACGGAACTCCTAGCATGTACCACAGCCTTCATGTTGTCTTGATGATGTCGCTGCGTCCCTTTCATTATAAGTAGCGCCGGTGGCGTCGCGGGAAACATAACCTATATCAACCTATCTGATGAAACAGCTCACGGTCAGCACGATCTTATGTCATCCTCGCTGGCTGCAGGGTGCATTTCATTGACAGGCATAAGACATAGGCGAGTTGTACACATACAGTGCCGTCGTGGCAAATATTGTGCCGCTTCAACTTCAGCTCGGGGTCCGTCCAGTATGTCTTTTGTTAGATTTCCAGCTGGACGGATAAATTCATCTCCATGTAATTTACGAAGGGTTGGATTTTAGCACAATGACTGTCACGACAATTTTGTGAAGCTGTGGAGACAGCGCTAATCCGGGCCGATCTGCCTCCCCCACGAAGTACTAGTGATGTAAACAGTGTTAGGCGCTAATAGAAAATCCAATTAGGTGAAGGTTATCTCTCATCCTTTGTGAAGCTGTGGAGACAGCGCAGATCTGGAGATCGGACATAGCCTGGCCTCGTGTAGTAACCAGGGTTCGGCGCTAGCCTGTTAAAAATACAATCAGGTACACGGTATCTCTTGTCCTTATTATACGAGGATTCTTCGCCGCTTGATCCCTTCTGCCTCGCACTCATACATACTATCGTTTTCGGAAAACACAATTTCTCACCCTCTTCTCCAGCCGCTTGCCATGGCTGACGATGGATTCGTGTTTACGGACAATCTGGTCAATACATCGTGCGTGCCACATCGCCCACGGGATAAATTACTTACTCTATCCCAGAAACCAACTATGGGCAATCACAGCCATGGTCGGTGCAGCTCTCTGCGGCCAGGTCCTCATCGTGATAGGAATCATCGCCATGAACCCTATCAGCAGACCTCATCTTGACAGGGTCAGTTTCAGGATTCTGGTGTGGGCGCTGTTGGCCAAGTAAGTTAGTGAAATAGTCTTCTCTTAATTTAATCTGAGGTCACCAGTACCGTCTTCGGCATTGCAAACGCCGTCAGTGGGAAATTCACGGGCCCTACTTGGGCCTGTGGTTTTATGATATTCCTACTCCAGGTAATTGTTGAGTTGAGTTCCGCAGAGGAACCTAGGCTCATTGTTGGACAGCTTACTCTCGAAATGTCGAGTTTCCTTCTCTTCTCTATCGCACTCAATCTTCAGTAAGCCCATATCACCGGAGGGATTGCTCTCAGGTTGAATATTGATCCACAGGCTAGTCGTTATTCATCAAATCAACGGCCAAAAAATGGAGAAGTTCTATATCTTCGGGTCCATTATCATTTCACTGTGTTTGACCGTACCTCCCTATGCGGCCAAGCAATACGGGTTGGTTCAGGTTTAATCAAACATCATAAAGTGCGAACATCGACACATATTTTCGTAGCTGGAACCTGCTTGCCCAAGACTGTTGGTACTCGAACGAGAACCAAAAGGAGAGGCTAGCATGGCAGGTACGCGTATTATGATTGACCAGACACAACTTTCACTGAATGCCTCCTGTCAGATTGGGACCCAGTTGTTTTGGACGCTATTGACCGTCGCCGGGGAGGTCTCAACTGCCTTAACTGTTATTATATACATAGTCCGGCATAAGGTGCGCCGATGGCCGGCCTCTTGAAAAATAATCAACCGGTGTCGCTGTAGCTGCGAAATAGAAAATACCTTCCGACTGGCACTCAAATGCGACTGCGCTCCGGTTCTGTGGTGGCGGTTAACGATCGAGTTGCTGATGCTATCGTCTACCGAAGTGTTATTTTCCGCATCAGTGCGTACTTTCTAACTCGTACCATGGCGCATATTTAACCATAAAGTACAGTCATCTACCCTGTTGTCTCCGCAGTAATCAATTTAACCAGCGTCGCGTGCGTCATTCATATCACCCAAAACGGCGTGCACAACTGGACAGGTTACAGTGTTCTGTTAGTCAGTAAGTTCTAGTAAATCCTTAATTACCTCTCATTCTGATGGAATAGGTGACTTTGTTTATGGAGGCCGTGCCATTCTATATGCACTACTCGCAGCGACGGACCCAGTAAGTTCAACCGCCAGAACTTTCAAATGTTGATTAATGTGCTTAGGGCCTGGTTCGCGCTGTCCGTGCCTTTATCCAATCCAAGAAGCAGGACTTATCCGTCCAGGTCGAACTCTCCAAAATCCATCAGAACGACAGCGGTGCAAGTATGGACCGTGTCGACGGTGCTCCCGCAAAATACCCTGGAACTTCTCATAGTCATGCAGACTATGATGACCTAAAGATGGGGCAGCGTCTTGACATTGAGGAAGAGCCGCGGGATCACGATGATTTGCAGGATCTTGAAAGCGCAGGAGTTGGCACCGCAGGCAACGAGCGTTGTATTGGGCTCCAGGAAGATATGATACGCCGACGAGAAGAGATGCTTGCTAGGGATCGGGATAGACAGGAATTCAAGAAGCAGATCTAGGACGCTGTTCGAAGAGGTTGTACATAGTGTTCAGTATACATTTAAAATCTGGTCATCGCACAGAGACGTGGATGGGACGAAGAAAGATGCCTCTCATGTGTTCATCTTAATACGGCAGAACCGAGGCAGAGTGAGTACAATCACCGCATGGCGCTACCTACCCAACCCATCATTGTTCACTGGCCGATACCCACTAAAACCCTGTCCTCCCTCGTCCAATATGCGGGGAGTCTGTCTAGATCCCAGTCATCTTGATCTTCCATTGATATGATTGGTCAAGGATGTCGCGCCTGATATATATCCTGTCGATGCGGGAGTGCGAGCCATCGCCGTTGCACCTGAATTGTGCATAAGTGTATACTCTTGTGGTGGGGTACGTGCCGCCATCCGTCTATCAACCCCAGGTAAGTTTTCAATAGATCTAGCTCAGACACTGGGGCGTCAGACTCCTTATGGCTCGGGAGTCTATCAATAGCATCTTCAACAATGTTCAAGTCCCCACCCAGAAGGTCCCGTTTTACTCTTGTCTTTTGGTGGAAAAATTCCCTCAGAGATTTCCTGAATGCAGCATTTTAGCTAGGAGGGCTGGGTCCATAAACACCGAGAATTCACATTTTTCCTTCCTTGTGAGTTTCTAAGTGGAGCAGCATGGCGCGGCCGGGGATTATTTCTTGGGTTTTAATATTCTGTCTTTAGCAGATCCTTGTTCACTACAAGGTAGGCCCTCCCCATTCGCCATCTCAGTGCTCCAGTGTACAGGATCTCCAGCCTTCTTCCAAAGAGTTTTTGGATCTTTGCGTAGCCAGCAGCATTCATGTGTATTTCACCAACAATTAGGATACCGGCTTTGTCTTCCTTCACAAGTTGGTTTATGTGGTACCACTTATGCTTGGGGTGCCATAGATTGGGGTTCCCTAAGCCCTTGATATTTAGTGCAGCAACCATGGTCTATGCCTTGGTCCTTTTGTTATGATTTCCCATGTCTAGTAGCGGCGGTCCGGGGAAAACATGGTCGATGACTGGGGGTGTGGGAGGTCGAACAGGGGGCTGCCACGGTGCATCAGGCTCAATTCGCATGAAAGATGGGAGGTCGTCATCATCCATAGATTCGGCATTCATGAAGGGAGTAGGCCATCCGGGGGCTCCGTGTCCACTTGCGAGGATAGGACGCGAACAGCGTCATCTATATGTCGATTGTGTGTACTGTGCCTGTAATTTTGTTTCCCTCAGTGGCTGGAGAAGTTGGTAGGATTACTATGGAAGTCGGTGGGGTCGCCTCAGCTTTGCCAGGGCTGAGACGGAACCTACCAGATGGGGTTGGTGTCGTATTGTACTGTTCATTAGCCGGAAATGTGCAGTACTCCCCGAGACCTGCTAAGACTGCTGACCAGTGGACCCCACCTTCAAAAAGCCCCGCCGCTGTTGCACGGGCATCGTGGGTCCATTTTCATGTTCCCCCGCTACCCATGCTTACCCTTCCCCATTTCCTGTCCCCCATGTGGCAACATGTGGTCAGTAGATCTGGCGGGGTTGGGTTGTGCAAGGCTCTGGAGTTCGCAACTTCTTCCAGAACCGGCTCTGGGTCTGCCAGTATGGTAGCAGGCAACAAGTTGTAACGGTCACGTACAAGACCTTGTACGTATTCTATTTACCACATTCCTTTTCTTCTATCTCCCTATCACATACACTCCTTATACCATTTTCCTCACTCCAACGTGTTCTCGACTTAACGCTACACGCTCCTTAACCTCTATTTCCGTTCGCCTTCATCCTATCATCCCACCATACCCGATTCGGGCTGCATAGCCACATGATCCGTAGTATATATAGTGACCTGTAACGTAGATAGTTCTTCGGTTAATCTACTACTTACAACAGTCAGATTCGCCACCCCAGTGTGCCGGAACTCGTGCTCTACGCTTCCGTCACATATTTTTGACTCTACAAGTACTGTCACCGCTCTGCTCTGGTTTCCCGTGGTCTGATCCACCATTCCTACCGTCTCTGCTGTGACACCCCCGCAACCGAAGAACTACAATGTCTCAAAATCGCTCTCGTTATGAGCTTCGTTCGGCAGCCCGCAATACCACTGCTAGGCCGCCGTCTGAAGCCCCCTCGCGAGCATCTTCCCCGAGTTCCCAGGCTGGAACTCACACGGATCGTGAGTCTGGGAATCGTCCCAGATCACGTCCCGTCACCCCTGAGCTGTTGTACAGCCAGGTGGTCAATCCGGCTCCCGCTGAGGAGTCCGGTTCAGCGGCTCGTACCCCAGGGTCGAGCCCGGAGTATTCACTCCCTGTCCTGACTAAGGACGTCGACTTTGGCTTGCTGGATCCAGACGTGGAACCAGACAACGGCCAATGGACGCCGGTTACTCGCAGAACCGCGCGTTCTCATCGTGAGCGCTCTTCTTCACCGTCTCATTCTAATTATGTATCGTCGAATTCACGTATGAATGAGTCTCCCTCCACTGTTTCGCGCGCAACCCGTGAGATGAGTGAGGAACAGCTTCTGGCTGTTGCTCGTCGTTACGAGTCCCTTGCGCGGGATGCCTACGCCGCAGCTCGGCAGCGGTCAATTCAGCCCGCACAGAAAATTGTTCATCAAGATGCCCCACATGAATCATTGATTGATCTTGATGGTGAATCCACATCTGCGCCGACACCTCAGGTGGTAACCAACCAAGGAAACCCCTTCTTGAGTCCCGTGGTCCCTTCTGGTGAAGGAACCTCTCGCCAGAAGGGCAAGGGACCCGACCCTCGCAATTGGGGAGCGGCAGATTTCACCGAGGAATTTTCCGAGGCTGACTTGGAGGCTCAGCGTGCTGCGTTTGATAATTTCGAGGAAATAAACCGCGTGATAAAAGAGGAAGCGTTATCCGCGCCTAAGGGATTTTTTGATGATGTCCCGAACACCCGAACGGGAGATGAGAAATCCCGTCCGAAATCAGTTGTCTCCAAGGAGCCGTCTCGAAAGAGAGGCGGTGAAGTTTCTGGCCAGACCAAGTCCAAGAAGGCTGCGAAATCTGAAAAGGATTCCGGCAACAAAAGACAATCTGAAGAAAGTTCAAAGTCTAAGTTCAAACCGACCTTGAACCAAGCTGAACAAACTGTTCAAGAAAGCATATTGAGGAATATGAATCAAGACGACCCAAAGGGATCGTCGCGTAAGCCTTCTGGCCGTGGAGCTGTTGCGCATGCAGCTGCCGGAAGTATGATTCAACAAGCAATCCGCAACTCTGCACAGGTGACCACACCACCCTCATCCGAGCCGTCGGATAGCTCTTCTAGCTCTAGTTCCGATGACGAATTGAGCGAGGCGAGCTCCGAAGGCAGCGGGACCAGGAGGTCCGGTTCATCTGGAGGCCGTAAGCGGAGGAAATCCTCGAAGAAGTCTTCGCGAAAATCGAAGAAGGCCAAGAGGGCCAAGGGAAAGTCCCGAGGGACTATTTTGAAGCCTATTCCGCCCCAGGAATATGACGGTTCCCCGGATGCACAAGCATTCTACCGCTTCGTGCGCCAAGGATCAGCCTATGTTAGAGCAGGTCGTGTATCTAAAGACGAACAAATATTTTATTTGTCTTACCGACTCAAGGGCAAGGCGTCTGATTTTTATGAGCACGAAGTTGCGAAGGATGAGTCTCAGTGGACTCTGGAACAATTCTTCTGGGGTTTGTTCGAATATTGCTTCCCTGTTGACTTTCGCAGTAAGCAGCGTGATAAGCTCAACCGCTGTTTCCAGAACAGCAAATCTATTTCGGAGCATACGGCTGAGTGGCTACAAATTTACAACATGATTGGTTTAGAGGATAACCAAGAAAAAGTTGCGAAATTTTGGCGCAGTCTTAACCCCGACATCCGTCAAGAGATGTTCCGTAAAGATTTGGATCCCGAGATGGACTCGTGGAAAGATGTTGTTGACGGAGCCGTTCGCGCGGAAAGAATTGTCAATTTGGACACTGAGACTGAGACTAGGCGCTCGAAGACTCACCAGAATGGTAATTCATCTTCGCGCAACCACGGACAACCAAGCCGTGGATCATTTTTCCGCGGCCGTGGTGGGCGCATTGGTCAGAAGCCTCGGCACGAGACCCTTCGCACCTCAGCAGTGGACTTGGCGAGTAGTCATACCAAGTCCTCGTCAGCAACGAAGCCGGGCGAGAAGAAGGTTAAAGCCTCTTCCGAGAAGAAAATTTCGCCTCAACGGCGCAACGAACTCTTAGCAGCTGGACTCTGTTTCAACTGTGAAGAAGCCGGGCATTTAGCTCGTAATTGCCCTAAACTCACCACGGTGACTTCGAAACAAAAGGGTAAACCACCTGGATTTGGCGCGCACAGCGTCAATATTCCCGTGGCTTCAAGTTCGACAAGTGCCGCTGCAGCTTTATTTGAATCGACAGAGATCATTGATACCTTGCCGCTTGGCGCGATCGCACTTGGCAACAATAGTCTTGAAGTTCAGGAGGGCGGGGATACCACAGAAAATTTCGTTCCTGTTGAACTTCAACCTGCACAGCCAATTGGCGACTTACCTGCAGATTTCGCACGGATTGTATTACAATTCGCACAACCGTACCCGGGTGACGACGAGATTCAGACTGAGCAGAGATTCTTGGTCTACCGCGTGTCGGACACAGAGCATGTTGTTATGGACAATAAGACTAGTGACGACACTTTGATTGAATCCTCTCACCTCGAAGACCCGAAGTTTAAACTCGGACTTTGGTACGCCCAGCAGAGACAGTCTGCTTTGGGACTCGAATCAGCAGAGGTCCTTCAAGAGGAACGGTTCCTTACCGAACTCGGTGATGCCTATCTCGGTGGTGCTTGGATCGCTCTCGAGCATTCCGAATGGGATGGCTCACCGGAAACAGAAGACACTTGTTACTTCACAATTCAAGAGAAGGACGAGGATTACTACACGGTGTTCGACTTGAGGAATGATACTCAAGCTCTATTGTTGAAAAACTCACTGAGGAATCCGCAGTTTGACTTGATGGCTTGGAAGCAGTTAGCCTTCGGGCTCACGGCAACCGACGGCGACGAGTTGAACTATGATTTCTTGTCAGTCAGTGACACGGAGTCCGAGTTGATATTACCTTCCGACACTGAAGAGACTGCATATGATGATATGCCGCGTCTTGAAACTGTTAGTGACTCCGACGATGAATCAGTTACTGGAGATGCCGCTTACGACGATATGCCGAGTCTGGAAGTGGTCAGTGACTTCGACTATGAATCGGATACCGATGACTTACCTTCACATCGTCCAGGAGACCCTGATGAGACGTTCCAAGATCGCATATCCTCCCTCCGACAAGTCCTGAGTGATAACGGCAGGCCCTTGAGCGAGCTGTTGAAGAGGCATGCTGTGAATAGATGTAAACTTGGTGACGTGTTGGGAAGGAGTGCGCAGGCTTTCCTAGAATTTTTACAACCATACCCAGGCGACGATAGAGTATCTAGAGATGATCCTCGACGGCTGCGCAATCGATTTGAGGTTGTTAGAATGACGGACCGATGCTATACAATTGAGGATTCTTACCTTGATGAGATTACGGTCTTGCCGGTATCATACTTGATGACGCCCACATTTCAACTAGCTGCTTGGTACTCGCGGGAGATATCAGCGCGGCTTGAATTGAGTTACAGCGACCCACCGTTGCATCGCGTTCCCGTCGAAGAATTGCTGGCCTCCGCAGTTCAACTGTACCTTGATGACAAAGCTCAAATGCTACCAGATCTGGCTGAGACAATGATTCAGCGAGTAATTCGTGAGCCAGATGAGGTATACGAACGCGAGATATTCGCGATTTCGTTCCCCTTCCACGGGTATCGGACTTACGATCTGATCAGCGAACACGAGCTCATGAATACTGAACTTAACTTGGGACAATGGGTCCAGAAACGAATGGTCAAGTCCAGCCAGACGGAACATGAGCTCCTCGAGGGCTTCCACTCCGTAAACGAGTGCCATTACTTGGATTCGATATTCAGCTCTGAATTCTCGAGATTGGAAGAGGAACCTAGCTTGTTCTGCGGTGGCGTACAAATCCCCGCGGATGGGTACAATGGCTTGTCCCGAACTGCTTCGGCACCGCGCGTGCCGGATCGGCTGGTTGCGAAGCCTCTGGTCGTAGTCGCTATGGTGAATGGTCACCCCGTTCGCGCACTTATCGACTCTGGGTCGCTCGGAGACTTGATCTCAACAACTGTTGTGGATCAATTAGCTTTGAAGCGCGACGAGTTGGCAGAGCCAATTACTTTGCAACTAGCCGTCCAAGGTTCGCGATCGAAGATCAATCATTCGGTGAGTGCAAATTTGCGTTATCAAGATGTTAACTGCAGGCGCACCTTTTTTGTGACCAATCTCAGCGGGTACGACATGATACTCGGCACCTCTTGGCTGTTCCAGCATAAGGTGACTATTGGTTTAAATCCTGCGCGCATTTGCATTGGGAGCGCTGAACCCTTACCTTTGCAAGGGATTGCTACGGCTCGCGTCTACACCCACGCGATGGATGTCGGAGGAGACGAGCTTCAGGCTGCACGCGAAGAGTTGATGGAATATGCTAAGCCCATATGTAGAAAGGCATCCGATACTTCATTACCGCCGCTGCGTGCAATTAATCACACAATTCCGCTGATCGACGAGTCGAAAGTGATAGCCTGGAGACCTTCGAGATGCCCTGAAGCTTTAAGACCCCTCTGGGATGAGAAGCGGAGGGCGTACCTTAAAAGCGGTCGTTGGGAGATCACAAATTCCGGCAATACCGTGCCGATGTTACTGATCCCGAAGGCGAATCTAATCCACCGCGACTCAGAGTGGTTGTGGATCTCCGTGAGAGGAATAAAAATACTCACAAGATGTCTTCGCCTCTTCCGGACATGGAAGGAATTTTGCGGCGTGTCGCGCGCTGCAAATACAGATCTCTGATTGACGGGCAAGATGCCTACGAGCAGATCAGAATTGTACCTGAACATGTCCATCGTTCGGCCGTAACTACGCCAGATGGGAACATGGTCAGCTTGGTCATTCAACAGGGTGACTGCAACGCACCCGCAACGTATCAGTCACTCATGAATTACCTATTCTCGGACTTCATCGGGAGGTTCATGGATGTTTATCTTGATGATATCGTGATTTACTCCGAGACGCTTGAGGAACACAAGCAACACGTTAAGGCTGTGATCGACGTGTTAGAACGCGAGACCCTGTACCTTAGCGAGAATAAACTCCAATTTCTGCAAGAAGAACTGAAGGTTCTTGGTCGGATTGTCGACGACCGCGGGATTCGGATGGATCCTGATAAAGTTGATTCAGTTGTTAACTGGAAAACACCGACTAACCGTGATTTGCTTCGCGGCTTCCTTGGCTCGGTAGGCTACCTGGCTGAGGACTTAGCTAAAGTTCGCATCCCGATGGGTGTCTTGCATGGAATTACTGGGGATAAAGTCCCTTTTCGATGGAGTTATACTCATCAGCGCGCATTCGAGGATGTAAAGAAGATTACGCACGAAGGGCGCGATCACCGTCGCAAGCCACTTGAATATGGCGACGGTGTACAGCCTGTCTTCCTTGTTACCGATGGGTGTAGCTCTGGAATTGCCGGAGTTGTCTGCCAGGGTGAGGACTGGAAAAATGCGAAGGTAGCGGCATTTTTTTCAGCAAAACTGAACTCTGCACAACAAAATTACCCGGTGCACGAGATTGAGATGCTTGCTGGCGTCGAAGCGATGCTGAGGCATCGAGACATCCTACAAGGAGTACACTTCACTTGGGTCACGGACCACAAGGGCTTGATTCACTTGATTAATCAGAAGACACTCTCGGGCCGTCAAGCGAGATGGATTGAGAAGATTTCGGGCTTTGATTTCGAGATTAAGTACGTGCCTGGCACTGAAAACGTGCTTGCAGACGCGCTATCTCGTATTTATTCCAACGAGGCCCCGGGAACTGTCCGCGCGAGAAGTGAATACACATACCATGATGTTGTGGACAATGATGTGCTCGAAATTGGGTCAATTTCGATGCCTGTGTATGCAGGACGCGAGGCACTTGCGCTCTCGAGCGATAGGGTCACTAGGTCGATGACGAAGGCGGCACGAGATGCTGCTTTGCAGGAGTCCACCAAAGCACCCGAGATCTCCGAGAAAAGCCGGGGAAAGCGTCCACAGAAATACAAGTTTGGTTCCAGCACCCGTGCAGAACCAAAGGAGGGCGAGAGTACCACCCAAAATTCACAAATTCTGGCGAGTCATCGAGATGGCGCGGAGGAAACTGATCAGGAGTCTTCCGAAGCAAACAGTGACAAAGTTCAAGCGAACTTACCTCCGACCTCGAACACGGAGTCCAATAATGATTCGTTTGAGCCAGAAATTGACTCAGAGCTCGAGAATATGAACGACTCTCTGATACAAGTCGTGAACGGTGGTTGGGATGGCCTGGAAATAGCCAAATTTGTTGCTAACAAGTATCACGAAGATCCATTCTTCAAACAAATCCAGGACAACCCAAGGTCGTACAGAAACTTCGAGCTATCTGATGGATTAGTATTCCTTAACCTCAGTGATCGTAAGGTGCTGTGTATCCCTAACCTTACATTCCGAGGCCGGAGTATACGGGAGATTGTAATATCTGAGGCAATTCTGTGTTAGCGCACCTAGGAGCCCGTAAAACTCTGGATTATCTTCGTGACCATGTCTGGTGGAAGGACATGGTCGACGACACGAAAAGCTTTTGTGAAACTTGCGAGACGTGCATGCGTAGTAAGCCGAGTAATCAAAACCATATGGCTTGTTGAACTCTTTATTACCGCCATCTCTGCCATGGGATTCAATTGGCGTAGACTTCGTGGGTCCACTCCCAGAGTCTAAGAATCGTGATGGAGTATTTAACTCTATAACGGTCGTAATTGATCTTTTAACTGGCATGGTACATTTAATTCCAAGTCGTATCAATTACACAGCACGTCAAATGGCTGAACTATGTTTGAACACGTCTATAAATTACATGGGCTTCCGAAGTCAATCGTGAGCGATAGGGATGTGTTGTTTACAAGCACATTCTGGAAACGACTTCATGGACTGATTGGCACGAAACTCCATATGTCTAGTGCTTATCACCCAGAGTCAGATGGTGGAACTGAACGCGCCAACCGAACAGTGACACAAATGCTGCGGCAATGCATTGGGCCCAAGCAGAAGGATTGGGTTGCCAAATTACCTGCAGTCGAATTTGCCATGAACTCAGCACGCTCAGAGTCCACTGGATACGCACCATTCTTTCTCAACACGGGAAGAATGCCCCGCTCTATGATCTGGAACACAGACAAGTCGCGTGAGTATCCAGGTATCGCTAGATTTGCCATGGAGCGGAGATTGGCCATCATGGCTGCGCACGACAGCATGATTGCTGCTCACGTGAAGCAAACACGCAATGCTAACCGAAAAAGGCAGGTGGAGCCTTTTCGCAAAGATGACTTGGTCTATCTGTCGACGAAAAACATTAAGTTTGAGAAGGGCCTTGCTCGGAAACTTATACCCAAGTTTATTGGACCATATAAGATTATCCAAGACTTCTCTAATGGCTCATTCAAACTTGAACTCTCCGCTGAGATGAAGCAGCGTGGCGTCCACAATGTTTTTCATGCATCATTGTTGCGGATCCACATCCCTAATGATGATCGGCGTTTCCCCGGGAGGTTGGACTCGCAATTGGGCGTATCAACAAATGCGACCAATGAGTGGGCTGTAGAGCGAATTACCAACCACTACGGGCGACGTAGTGAGGCCATTTTTGAGGTACTGTGGAAGTCGGGAGATTCCACTTGGATGCCATATGACCAGGCGAGTAACCTAGTAGCCCTAAAGGAATATTTGGAGCTACTGGGGATTTCCGAGATCAAAGATTTGCCTTATGGATCTGGGAAGCCACCTGCGGATGACGTGCAACTGTTCACGGGATGTGCAAGCTTTGATTGTAACATTCTGCAATGGGATAAATCAGCCCAAGTGGCGGGTAGCAAGCCTAAAAATCCCCCCACGTCGCCCATTGCAGAAATCCCGCTCTACTCAATTGCTATGGTCTGGCACGGAGACATCATCGAACACTCTAAAATCTCTTCTGACTACGCCGAATGGAATGCTGCGCATCCCTGCTGTATCCGCCAGAACCGCGAGTCTTTTGTCATTTATACCTCGGACGATGACCCGGGTGTGCTATCCATGCCTGCGACTTTCAGGTCGCCATTAGGCACAATCGTCGCCTTCACGATCCCGACCTCGACATCGCTTACAACCCCGGCGGCTATATTCGACTTGCCAGCATATGAATGCCCTCGATGCGCCTCGTTGGGCCATCTATCACCCCAATGACGATACCACCATCTGGCCCGCCGAGGGAGACCTTCCTACCCTTGCCGAGTTTATGGTCCGCGACGCCGATATCTATGACCCCGCCATCCCGAATGGAAAGGTCTTGGTCGACGTGGACTTCCAGAAGCGCGCCATCGAGCTCATGTTGAACAATGATCAGCGTCGTCACGTGCCATCGAGTTTACTCGCGCGAAGCGTGCTATCAAGCGTTCTGGAGAAGTCGAGGGGAAGCTTTCGGCTGACGAGCGCGCCAAGCTGGCGCTTAAACAGGCACGTGTTCGCGCAGATTACGTGGCTCGGGCCGGCGCCAAGGCCAAGGCGAATGCGCAGGATGCCGCACCGGTCAACAACGGCGAAGGCAGCAGCTCCAACAACGAAGACGATTCGATGGGGCAGTGAACTCGTCGCGAGACGCCGAGCTGGAGGGCGTATGTAACGGTCACGTACAAGACCTTGTACGTATTCTATTTACCACATTCCTTTTCTTCTATCTCCCTATCACATACACTCCTTATACCATTTTCCTCACTCCAACGTGTTCTCGACTTAACGCTACACGCTCCTTAACCTCTATTTCCGTTCGCCTTCATCCTATCATCCCACCATACCCGATTCGGGCTGCATAGCCACATGATCCGTAGTATATATAGTGACCTGTAACGTAGATAGTTCTTCGGTTAATCTACTACTTACAACAGTCAGATTCGCCACCCCAGTGTGCCGGAACTCGTGCTCTACGCTTCCGTCACACAAGTATATTAAAAGTGGGAGTAGGTTACCCTACGCAAAGGAGTAGCGCAAAAAGCCGAGAGGCATATCTAAACATCAGGTAATCAGACATTGTGCGCAGGACAGGGTACTGACATAAGGGTGTCCGTAATTTAGCTACCACCACGTCCACCAGATTGGTTACTTCCAGCCCTCCCGTGGAGTCCACCTTTCGGCGCAGCAGGGTGGGCAGGGCGGGAAGGAAGGGCGAGAGCACCTGTCGTAGCCCTAGATTCCACAGGCTCAGTACATCCAGATTTTGTTCATTTCCGATGCCCAAAGTGCATAGTACGAGCGCCGTGTCACAAATGGTCCATCACTGGGCTTTTGATCCCAAGGAGAAGCTGACTCGTTGCAATGCTCTTGTGCCCTCTAGCCCATTCACCTTGCTTTAGTAAGGTCTCCCTACCTCACAATTAATTTCTCCGAAACCTGCAAGAAACAAATAGAACCAAACTTAGGATATTACTGAACCTGGAAACTACACCCGAAACCTGTAAGATACAAATAGAACCAAACAATCACATATCTCTCAACCTCGAAACTCGAAACCTGCAAGGGACAAATAGAACTAAATCTGCCGTAACGCTGAACCAAAAATGTGTGATAAAGCAAGGTTCGAGACGGCAGCAGCCGGCCCCTAGTTAAGAGACCCAGCACCATAAGATCAAGCTTTCCCAGCTGGATTCCTCCCAAAAATCCTGTTTTTGTGTCTCGAAGTGGTGCAAAGTTGAACACCAGTCAAAAGTCCATAGTGGGTTTACGCTTGTTAAAAGGCATCTTTTGTGAACCTGCTCAATCACTTGTCCCCCATTCCGTGAACGCTTATATTTTTGGAAAAACCTGTCCCCCAAGTAAGATACAACTTGGGCAACTTCCTATTCCCCACCTCCTCCCAAAAAATCTCTTCTTAATACCTCCTTGTCCCGCAATTGGTATCTCCAAAATGCGTAGGATTGGGCTCCAACCATGTAAATCCACCCAGACTGACCACCATTGTCAGGCCAAAACGGACGCTTGCCCGTCGGCTCAGAGTCTTGCTGACATCCAGGGTCACCCCTACGCACAATTTTACCCCTACTCCTAAATTCCCAGCCCAAGCACGCAATTATTGTGTCCAATATGAATTATTCTCTGACTGCCTCCAAAAACACACAAATTTTATTCTGCCAAAGTCCGATGCGTACACGTGTTGTATCGAACCAGACAGGTGAACTGCGCCATCGTAGGAGTTTTATTTCGTATTTCCGGCCCAAGTAGAAGAATATGGCAACATTATTGAAGGACATGGTTTGGCTGTCGAGATATAAGCCACGGAGAAATGTAAATCTCTGGTTCACGCACCTGGGGCAAAGGATAGTGTTGGAATATTAAGCGGTGCGAACCTAGTACCGGCTTGATGAAGGAGCGTATGTGGCATACGATGAGAAGTCATCATATGTGTATTACGTTCATAGAAGAACATTTGGACATACATGGCGTACGTTCATAATTGGCGGAACGGACATGGTGTCCGATAGATGCACCATCCCCAAAAGGAAATTATGTGATCACATGTTGGAACGGACGGGACTTACGTTCAGCGTTTGCACCCCACAACTGGAATGGATGATACATACGTTCAGTGGAAACAGCCTGTACCATGTGGAACAAGGCTGTGCATCATTGATGTAGAAAAGGTATAAAAGCAGCGTAGTTTACGCCTGTAATATTAGACTCGATAGACTCGACAAACCACCCCCATCAATCTATCGTGTTCTCACCCACACTCCTTCCTGCTCCCTTCCACTTCATTGTCTGCTCCACATATCCTCCTTTGTATATCGCAACAGATAGTTCCAAAAACCGTGGGCTAATTCAACCGGAGGACCGGAGGGGAGGGACACATCCTTCCGATGCCGTTGCATTGCCGATACCTCTTTCTGAGTACCAGACAGACACTAAGACATGGCCCAAGGTCCCTTTGTAGGCGTGCAACTGAGAGTCTTCGATCTTGAAAATAATGGTTCCGTCGCCAAGGTCGCAGCGTTGAACTGAACCGGAATCAATAGCCATGATGGCGTCGGAGTTGAAAGGTAGACGGTAACCCACCGAAATGGGAGGGACTCGGATTAAATGAGGCTCTGGGTAATTGTAGACTCTAGGGGGTTACGTTCGTGAGCTGTACATGCGGGCAGCATGAAGCGGCAAGAAAGAATCCTAGCATACTCCCCTGCAACACTTGGTTTACTCTGGTAGACTTTTCGCATCCGTCGTGAACTTCTGGCGTCAGGCTCGAGTGTCGCTGAGCCAACGGGATGAAGACGAACTTGAATATGGTGTTCACACCCTCACTCACCACAAGGCGGATACTCAGTACAGACCTTCCTCTATCATTTGACTCTACTTCCCCCCTAGAGGACAAACAAAGTTGTATTTGGATCACATTACACTTCGATAGTAACACCGTGGTCCTTATCACGTCCGCGTGAATGGAGCGGCACATCAGAAGCTGAGTTGAGCAGAGCTAAATTGTGATTGGGGTAGTCGTCTAGAAATAGGCATGGGAAGAAAGCAAGCCGAATTTGGCGAGGTCAGAGCCAAAGGCTGTAGGAGACGTGACACCTGAGCAAAAGATGGCGAATTGAGGTGATGGTAAACATGCGTACTGATTTGAGGCATCTGCTTAATATACGAGGTACAGCACACATCAGCAATGCCTTACTTTCCTTGATAAAAGAAGCCTTCCAGCAACACCGACCAACAATACTTCTCTTCCTGCTATGTCGCTTGACGTGGCGCTGGGTGTTGCCCTGGGGCCTACACCAGACCCTGGCCTTTCTGCTGCATTCACTCTATTCAAATTCATCGTCTCCTGCGTTCAGGAACTTGAAGCGAGCAAGAAGCAACTTGGCGCTCTTGCAAATGCCATCACACAGCTCCCGGCACACCAAGTTTGAGTCATCCAGGCTCATCGCATCGTCCCGTGTGAAGCCGCTTGCCGACCTCAAGATGTGATGATCTATTTCGTTATAAATTTGGCTGATAGCGATCTGACTGCCTGTCGACTGGCGTTACAGCCTGCTGGGAGACGTCCATCGATTTGGAATAAAGACTCCAAGGCACTGCCTACTGCGAGACAAATCCACGACGCCATCCAACTCCTCATGATGGATATACCGACGACCGTACCCATTGAGTCGAACGTGCTTGTCCCGTCCAACGAAGATACTCCCCCTCATTTCCGTACGTCGGATTTGGCGGGTCCGTCACCTGTGATTCTGATGTATAATGTATAGAACGAAGGCCAGATGAGGAACGACTTCGACTCGATGCGACGAAGGGAGAACGAGGAGAGCAGCAGCAGCAGGATGCGGAGTATAGGCTGGGGCCAGGGCCGGAGCCGGGCTATGCAGCGCCGCCGTCGCCGCCGCCGGGCACGCAGGCGGGGTCGATGACACCGGGCACGGGAACTGCGAGTGGGAATTCAAATCCGGGGATGGCAGCGGGCATGGGCACGGGTTGGAATCCGAACACTGATGGAGAGTGACGAGGTTGTATCCGTCCGAGATCGTCAGTCCTCCCTCACTGATGGTGTGCTCCAACAACTGAGCTGGCGTCGTCGTCCATTCACAGAACAGGCCTTCGCGGCCAAGCATATGCCAGAACTCGGTCACGACGTAAAAGACTTCCAGGTCTATACATGGCAATTAAACGATTGGAAGAAATTGGATAAGAAGCTCACGAGTGACGAATTTGAGTGCGGGGGCCACAAATGGTAAGTTATCCGTGTTTGTCGAGCCCACTCCCGCGCTAAATTCTCAGGCGTATATTACTCTTTCCGTTTGGAAACTCTACTGCAGCGCCAAACGACGGTACGGTATCAGTCTATCTGGATTATGCAGAGACCAAGAAGGTTCCGGAGGGCTGGCATGCCTGCGTCCAATTCGCTCTTGTGATCTGTAACATCCACCATCCCACGGTTTACATCGTCAGTCGTACGTTTTTCCTAGGTTCAGGCCTCCGTTTTGGACTAACCAACTCAAGACGCCCAACATCGGTTTATTGCCGAGGAGTCTGATTGGGTTTCACTCGCTTCAGCGAGCTGCACAAACTCTTCCATCCACAAGAGGGCCACAGCAGACCCATCATTGAAGAGGATTCTGCAGATATCACTGTTTATGTTCGTGTGCTGGAGGACCCCACTGGCGTGCTGTGGCACAACTTCGTAAAGTGAGTGTATCCGAACTCGATTCTGAACCGCGCCTAATTCTCTTTAAGCTATGACTCCAAAAAGGAGACTGGCTACGTCGGTTTGAAGAACCAGGGCACCACTTCCTACATGAACTCCCTGCTGCAATCACTGTATTGCACGCGCTATTTTCGGCGGGTGTGTAATACGCTATAGATATTTTACGCATGTTTTTAAACGTTCTTGACAGGCCGTCTACCAAATTCCAACGGAAGATGAGATACCAACAGAGAGTGTTGCTCTTGCTCTGCAGCGAGTGTTCTATCACCTCCAAATTTCGGATCAGCCCGTTGGTAAGCTGCTTAATCCATATGTGCCACATACAGCTAATTCGGGGGTAGGCACGACTGAATTGACGAAATCCTTGGGTTGGACGTCCTTTCTTCAACACGATGTTCAGGAGTTCAATCGCGTTCTTGTGGACAAGCTGGAATCCAAGATGAAGGTATCCGCCACACGCGGTTGCATCAAATCCACGGTTAAACGCTTCCTTTTTAGGGTACCAAAGCCGAAGGAGCGATGGTCAAGCTTCTCGCCGGGAAGCTGAAAAGCTACATCAAGTGTGTCGACGTGGATTATGAGTCGTCGAAGATTGAGGAATTCAACGGTGCATCTCGTTCGCACGGCTCTGATCGCTTGTTCTCATATCCGTGTAGACATCCAGCTCAACGTCAAGGGAATGAAGAACCTGTACGAGTCCTTCAGGGATTATGTTGCTGTCGAAATGCTCGACGGCGAAAATAAATACCAGGCTTCGGGCTTCGGGCTGCAGGATGCGAAGAAGGGAATCATTTTCGAGTCATTCCCACCCGTCCTGCATTTACAACTCAAGCGGTTCGAGTACGACCTGCAGCGGGATGCCATGGTCAAAGTGAACGACCGCCACGAATTCCCCTTCGAACTCGACCTCGGCGAGTTTTTGGACTCAACTGCGGATCGATCAAAGCCGTGGGTATACAAGCTGCACGGCGTTATCGTTCATTCCGGAGATCATCACGGCGGTCACTATTTCGCTCTGATCAAGCCCGACCGTGACACTCGGTGGCTCAAATACGACGACGACCGAGTAACGCCGGTCACCGACAAGGAGGTCTTGGAGGAGAACTATGGTGGCGAAGCAGCGTTCAAGGGCTTACTGCCTACCACGGGGGCCAATCAGGTCCGGGCCTTGAAGCGCTTCACCAATGCGTACATGTTGGTGTATATTCGTGAGTCTGCCATAGACGGAGTCCTCGCTCCGTTCACGGCCGAAGATATTCCCCTTCATCTCAGTGCGTTAAATTTTTTGTCGTCTTTTACTTGGATTTTGATTTGCCATGTCCAGAGCAAAGGCTGAACGAGGAACGACTCTCCAACTTGAAGCGAAGAAGCGAGAACGAGAACAGCAGCATCTCTTCCTAGATCTCCCTTAGAATGAGTGGGTGATCTGGACCACTGACAGCCCAACACGTCAATTACACCCATTCAGGTCACAGGATCTCGAAAGCCAGGGTCTGGACTCAAATGCAGAATTATTTCTACAAATTCTTGCAGAATCGCAAGAATGGAACATAGGATAAATTCTGAAATGTGTACAGTAGCGACAACGACTATATATTGTATGTTTTGTAAATTCCTGGATCCGTAGTACTACTCGAGGTTCATCTTCAGTAACTTGGCTTTGAGGCCAATGCTCCACATGGCAGGTACGATTCCGGCCGTTTGATCCATTTGTGTCTCTGCTTCATCGCAGCAGAATTCATTTGGGTGCCGGCCATTTTTGGGCTCGACAAGGAGATTTTGACGCAGTACTGACGTTTGACGCATGCAGCGTCAGTCTGCGTCATTGCCACCATCCTGGAGGTCTGATTGTTGGAATAACAACCGAAACACCGCACACTGCCGCTGTTCCCAGTGATGTGCGATGCAACTACAATGGGCCACCATCTCGTTGACAATCGAGGGATATATTATTGGTGTATATTGTTACATCCAGAGAACTCCCAGCATAATTAACAAGTGGCACACGATGAATTAGCCTACACAAACACAGGACAGAAGATATACTTACGGTGGAACTATAATATCCACACCGATGATGCTCCTTTATTCTCTTTGCGGCCCGAATCTAGTATCTCTAACCATTACCGGGAATCTCGCTGGATTCAGGGATTGAACTGAACACCTATCATGGAATACATCCTGAACCAACCTGAGCCGATGTAATTTCCGCGGGAATTCCCTGGAAATATTTGTTAGCTTGTCCAGCTGGCGCATTCCGCGAGCATCTGAAAGAAATTTCGTATGCAATTCATTCAGTATTCTGAAAACACTTTTCTCGGCCGAATATCTATCTGATTCTCCGTTCTGGGGCCAAGCCGGTTTATTCAAGCTCACCGATCCGGTAAATAAAGTCTGAAATGGCGAAAACAGCCGAAACTCAGCCCGACATAGGACTTTTCCGTAGTTAGGGTAGATTCTGGATCCATTCTCGCTTTTTTGCGTCTGTTATAGCCTTTGGTCGAAAACGGGCGGATTTTTAAATCTATTTAAGCTCAATCTGGCATTGAATAAAGTCGAAAGGCCAAACTAGGGGAAAGCGCAGTAGCGCAATCTGCGATTTTTTCCACAGGGTCCGTGCTGTGAGGATTTGCGCCCGATTTTCGGCCACTCCGCCTGGATCGGACACGCGAAGCGTAGTTCATGAGGGTTTGGCATTTTGTGGGTGTGAAGGAAAAGAAACGTGGCTGTTTTGGTCCGGCCGTCTCTTGCCTCCTGCCGTCATCCTCTCTGTCGCACTCAACGGATTTGTCCACGCGCTATTTCTCCGTGCCTTTGTATGGTTTGGGACTGGCTCTGTCTTCGTAGCCTCCTCTGTCAGTTTCGGCGCCCTGGACACGGTGTTATTCGGACAATTCAGTCGCCGCGGGAATACTTGGCGCTGTCGACGTCCGCACTCTGTTGAACAACCCGATGCTTCTTAAACCCCTTATCCATTTCATCAAGCAGACAAACCGTTTTGATAGCTGAGTTCTTGATCCTTCCTGTCTCCGTCGAAATCTACCTTACCTACTTTACATACTGTACTATTAAAATCAATTCGTCAGTCACGCGTCACGGGGGTGCTTGACGTGACGAATTTTGCAACCTTGTCACGCGTCACGGAGGCTCTTGACGAATATACTTTTTCGTCACGGTTGGTTCAAAATTTGGGTTCAGGGCTGCTCTGAGCAAATTTCCTTAGATGCGGACACTCTCCCTACAATTTTCTCGTCATTCTCAAGGTTTCTTGCTTCAAACCTCACAAACATTGCGCTTCAGACCAAATCAAGACCGAATTCAACCGAAGTTCAACGGTGAAAAATGGATTCTTCCTGTTCAACAGATTTGGTGAAATAAATTTCTCACATGCTTAAGTCATCCTAATGGTTTACTCTACATGCCTTGCAACCCCTCGAAATATTCCAGGGGTTGACGAAATTTTGGGGGTTGTCACGCAGCTGGGGACCCTTTGACGAATTGACGAAATGGTATTTTGGGTCACGCGTCACACCCTTTGACGAATTGAATTTAATAGTACAGTATATAATTCTCTCACTCTCTGTATCCTCTCCTCCCTGACCCATACGTACCACGTCACCCTCACCATATCGCAACTCTTTGAACCCTGTTATAAATGACCGCCTATCAAATATTTCCCAACTTAGTCTTTACTTTTCCTCTCTTCCTTACTTATGAAAAACTGTACTCCTGTCACGACAATAGTAGATTAGTCTATCCCCACAACGTACTAGTTAATCCCTAGTAGTACTGGCGCGTAGCCAGTTGGCCAGGTACGGCATTTTTTTGTTTTTTGTTTTTGTTTTGTCGATTACATTCCTGTCTATCCGCATCCCGCGCCGGATACCGGGGAGCATCGGAATTTCCAGCCATCCTTCTCTCCCCCTCATACGACGCTCAATGCATGCCTTCTGCTGTAGTCACGGAACCCACATTTCTCGGGTCCTCATTCACATCGAAGACCCTCTTGCTCGCGACGCTGTGTTTCTCGATTCGACGGCCACTATCATCCGCGTGTCTTCTCATCGTACCTTGTGCAGCTCTTTCTCCCCATCCCGTCCTCTATCTTCACGCCGAATCATCCGGCTGCGCTCATACTCGGTGATGGTCGTTGTTTTGATTGCGTAGGACTTGATATCCCGACTTCTGTGCAGCCAATCTCACTCGTTGGTTCATTGCCATGCGGAAGACCGGCTGGCAGAAAACCCGAGCCCTGCGTTCTCCCTCAAGTTCTTATTCAGCCTACTTCATATTCATTTTTGCATCCTGCGCTGATTTTTTGGCATTATTCTTGCGGTGCCGATTCGTTGATACTACTTCGAAATGTCTTCGCTGTTCGCGTCACATTTTTCGTCCATTTCGCCGTCCGGCGGCTCCGTAGTCGCTCTTTCGAAATAATGTCTGCTACTCCGGTCTTGCAGTGGTGCCCGAGTTCATTTCACTTCGATGGAGGTATTGAACCATACAACAATTCTTTCAGTGGGTCTTTTGTTCTCTGGCGTCGAGCTCGTCTCATCTCAATTTGGATCAGCCCCTCCGTCGAGCTATAAATCATAGCAGTTGAATCCTTTGGCATCCGCTAGCTCACCTCCTCGCTGATCAACTCAGCGCATAATCCGCGTATTCAAAGTTTCATCGCTGTGATAATTCAACAAATTTTGCTCGCGTCTCAACCTGTCGTCTCTCCCGCTGTGATTTCCATTTTCCTGCTTTTCTGCTTTACCCGCCTGCACCTACACCCAACGTCCCGTTTGCTTCCCGTCTACACCGCCCAGATCGAGCCACGGCGCCAACTCTTGCCCTACTCCGGTCTCTCCCTCACCAACCTTCCCGCCTACGCCGCCTACCTAGTATTGGCCTCCCTATCCTTGACATCAGCGCCACGCCTACGTGCCGGCCGTTATTTGCGCACGCATCCATCAATTCCGGCCCGCCTGCTTCTTCTTCCCTACGACAGCCGTCGTCTTGCCCTGCGCGTCGCCGCCCACCGCCCACTTCCCACCCGCTACATCCGATCAATTCTTCCAAGCATTCCTCCCATCCACCGATGCCTATCCCTGGCCCCGCCCTCTGGCTCGCGTCTTCCAGCTTTACCTAGCGCCGATTTCGGCGCTGTGTTGTCGGACCACCTCTGGCTCTGTCCCACAAAACACTATACTCATCAATCTTGTCGCCCTGTGCCAACCACCGGGATTACCGTCAAGATTTTGACACGCTCTCCTTGGCCAACCACCAAGCTCGCTCGTATCGCTGCACTTTTCTCCAGCGATGAGCACGCAACAGAGTATTACCTTAAGTTCCCCGCGCCGTACGGTCATCAGGTGCGTGCCCTACTTTTTGTAGTTCCGTCGCTCAATCCGTGGCTCTATCCCACATAACATCATCTGTGATCTTTGCCCGCGCCCTGTGCTTTACCTCCCCCTATTCACGTCAGTCCCTCAACCCTGTTCCTATCATCCACCCTTCAGGGTCCACTCCCTCGCGCTGCTCGTTCCATACCATCCCTCCCGCCCCATACGCTAGCGATCCCCGCAATTGAAAGATTCACCCCAGAACTGCACTTGCAGTTCTGCCATATCGTTTCATGCTTGGTTCTGCGTGGTATCTCCCTCACCCCCAGCCTGCAGCGCGCAATAGTCTCGCGCCGCGAGGCCTCCTGCCTCAGGCCGAACCTCCCCCACGCTGCTCTACCATCAAACTGAGATCTCGACCCCCGTTCGAGCCTAGCGAATTATACAAGACCACTGATACGCCTACGGCGCGGCTGGGAGCGGAGCTAAAAAAAAACAAAAATACTGAGTGGAGAGGCAATGGGTGATGGGTGGCCGCTCCAAGGGCCGTAGTACTGGGTCTGAGGTGCGAGGAAGTTCAGCGATAGTTCAGGACTGACTCGCAAAACAACAATGGAACAAATACAGATGTACGCGGGAACTTGTGTGCAGCAACGACGAAGACTGCTCAAGATGGATGCGGGGGACGACGGGGGACACGAGGAACGACGAGGGACACGAGAGCGAGAGCGAGAACGAGTAAAGAGTAGCTTAATTCGAAATACGAGGGGTGAACTTCGTTGTTATTAGCAGTAAAACTAGCTACGTTTTATAGCAATTGGTACACAGGTACGAATAAACAAATAGAATTTGAACAAATGGAGCGTGGAGGTAAAAACGGTGTTGAAAAAGGACCGAAATGGTCAGGAACGCGTGGACTTCGGGCCAAGCAAATACGAATTAAATTGAAACAGTCGGGGAAAGTCGGAGAAAATATAAGAAAAAGGAAAAGCCCAGGGGCGTGAGTGCATAGGTTGAGGGCGGACAGAGGGGTAATGGTGTCGTGGTGACTAAGAATGAATGGAAATTGCGTGTTAAATTATCGGTGCAACGCATATACCGGTGGCGCAGAGCGAATTGGCCGGACCAACAAACTGATCCGATGGTGCATTTCGGTGATCAGCGACGAGTCCTGTTCATCACCACCAAATATCCTTTGCCTCGCAACTGTACAACCTCTACAGGCCGTATGCATCTAATTGCCCGTCAAGCTCACGCGTGCATCCATCAGGTGCGTTATCACTTGTAACGACTATATGATTCTCCGCCATTTCTAGTGCTGCTGCGTAAATCCCAATGGGAATACGGCCCCAGTGGTATATGTTGTCCCATCTGTCCTGTCGCGTCTCCGTACATGGGACATCCAATCTCCACCAACGTATATCGATCACGCAGCTCTGGTCATTTCGTAGACGACGTGAGTGATCTATTTTGTGTTTGCAGAGCTCTCGTACTTGGCTGATCCAAACGCCAAGTGTCTCTTTTAAGTCGCCTTTCTCTCTCTCTGCACGACCATATAATATATACTATGTGAGTCTCATTTGTGTGCATGCACTTGAAACCTTGAGAGATTTGATACTTGACGACTTGGGGACCTGACATTGAAAGGCTCGAGGCTTGCGACATTGAAGGCTGACCTTCCGCAGCTGATGCCAACACTGATGTAGGACTTGGAAGTTTTTATGCTGCGTCTCCGTCGCCGCGGTGAGCATTCGAACAAGCCAGCACGGAAATATTTGATTTTAAGAGCTAGATCTAATCCGAACGGTCCGCAAATTGTTCCTAGGTCGAGAAACTGGCTGGGTGGAACATTTTGACAGTTCATGGCAGTCTGGCTGGTCTGGCTGCCATACAAGCCAGACTAATCAGACGCGGCCAGACGACACCATGGCCGCCAGAGAAATACTGTTTTGCTGATGTTGGGTTGGGCTTGGGCTTGAGAATATCCTGAGCCCAACCCTACCTCTGGGTCCGGCCCTAGTGTCTGCGAGCGTGTTGCCCCAGACCCTAATACATTCTTGCCCTGTGCCCCAACCGCTCATCCGGTCCACTTGAGTATTTGGGACTGGTTTCGGTCCCTCCGTTCGATTATTTGAGGCCCTACCCCCCTACCTAATATTGCGCATATATACGGGAAATAAATAATCCCCTGGCCACAAAATATGCCAGGGGATTGTAAATTACACCCAGTCAGCCCGGGCGGGTTGCCTCTGAAACACCCCCGTCCCGTTGGATATTCACCGATCTGACTATTCCATCCGGTTCGCAGTATTACTGACTCCTACTACTCCAAATATCAGCCTATGCGCACAATTATTGGTGCCATTCTGAACGACTGAACATTGATTCCTGTAAAAGCGGAGAAAATCACACATTCTTGCCCCATCCCATGTTGAGCGCAGTGTTTTTCATACCGATTGCACAATCATAAAGCGCTGCTTCGGGGCATCAAGGACATATAGCATACATATTTTACCTGCCAGAACTCACATTATCATTCTATTTTACAAGACATGCCGGAGCTACGCTTCGGCTTGTATATATGCAAATAGTAATAGTTGTACATTAAAACTAAACAACGCGACTTATCCCACTGTCTCAACTCGATAAACAACGGTGGTCTGGAAGAGGGTGGGGATCCAGCTCAGTTTAGTTTTGGTCCATCAACGAACCACATACCCTTTGCACGAAGAAACTGGCAGGACCGTTGGTGAGCATCGAACTCGATATCCCACAATTAAATGGTGGTTTGGATCGCTTTGTCTGCCAGATGTTTACTCGATGACACCGGTCTGTGTTCTCACGGTAAAATTCCACGCAGTTGCGGGGGCGCCGGCCTGCTTGAAAAATCCAGATGAGCCTCGACCAAATTCGACTGATCAAAGTACCGAGTGTTGATCTGGACCACAGTTTTACAAATCTTGTGGTTGACAGGCCCAGTCGGCACCAGAAAAATATGGTCTGCCGCTTGTGATATTTGTATATAAGTACGGATGACCGAGCGAGGAAGAGATTGAAACACTGGCTCACTAAGATGCAATGAGAAGTCATTAGTGGAGGGAGACAGGGAACATACTAGTTGCACTATGATTCAGGTTTTGACAGGGTTTCGAATGATCAAAATCACGGCTGAAAACGGGTAAAAGCCTCAGCGTTATGGCCCAACAGGGAGAATTTGAACGGAGGAAGAAGGCGGGAACAGATTGCGCTGTGCGGGAATCCAGATGAACGCCGACGACTCGAAATCATCACCCAGGCAACCCAACAGCCAAAACAATTTCGAAAGGCACTTATTCAGGCCTCGCCGGCGACAAAATAAATCGTTCCACACAGGCCGATTTTGCGAAAGAAAATAAATGTGAGGGTCGTATGTTCCAATATCCCCCAAAACACCAATTTTCGAATTTTCTTTTAGGGCTCACGTGGAAAACCTGAGTACAGGCCAACGGCTGAAGCCGGCAAATGAGACTCACATAGTATATATTATATGGTCGTGCAGAGAGAGAGAAAGGCGACTTACAAGAGACACTTGGCGTTTGTGGGGAGTGCCCAGGACTGAGCTGTGATTGTGGTTGATAAAATGATTAAGAACGAGGGCGGAGAATATGGCCGAAGCCTACAATCCCCATACTCGAGATTCGCTATTCACTTCTTTCGTCACCGCAAGATCTCTATTCCAAGTCATCATGTCGATATTAGACCTCTTCTAGCCGTGCTTGGATCTCGAGCACCTTCCGACAGGTTATCCTTACTTTCGTGTGGGCATTATAAGTCCGGTTAGGTTCGGTTTTCTTGTCTCTACTGCCTGTTTATTGATCATATATCGAAGGTATCGATTGGCGTCGTGGTGCACGGCGTCGCTGTCAAGGACAGATACGTCGGGTTGGCGGCGGCCACGTCAAAATTGGCCTCGGCAGACAGCGCGGCAGGTCGTATGGTGGCGGGAGGACAGACCTTCGTGCAAGTTTCATGTCGTAGCTACTTTTCATTGTGAATATAGATGTTTTCTATGTTTATGAATCAATGCCATCTAGAGTGTTAACGTAAGCTGTGGTCAGAAGTAAGGTTCTGGAGGCCTTCTGGCGCCATAACTAATTATGGCGTTAGGCGTGTCATTATGCCGCCAGATGCAATTCTGGCGGCATGGCGCGCTTGGTTGGTCTGGTGTCAGATCAGCCAGACATGTTTTGTTTTGCGGATGAGCCCAACCCAAGCGCGGGCTTTCAAGCCTGACCTGACCCGAACAACACCACTGATATGAGTGATTCAACTGTAGATACAATGGATTTCCATATACTGTAGTATTTCATTCAAATCGACAGTCACGCGTCACGCAACCCCCTGTCGACAGAAAAATTTGGCAGGAGTCACGCGTCACGCCAGCGATTGTCGAACTTCCCTAGTGGCTCAAAATCGGCTGTAAGGCGCAAAAAAGCCCAAATTTTCGTTTTGATGTCGAAAATTTTGTGGGTGTCACGCCAAATTTTTGCTGTTGTCGAAGTGTCGAAATGGCTTTTTGGGTCACGCATCACACCCGGTGTCGATTTGAATGAAATACTACCACAGGGGGCATGCCCCACCGCTTATGGATCCATAAGCTGCAGAAGCTTATGAACGGCAGGTAGCTCACTTATTGATGGCATGCCTCATGTTTGCCTCGTGTGCAGGTGTAATGACTTTTCGATCTGTCGTGTGTTCAAACCTTAGCTGCACCATCCTTTTCACAACATCATGCATATTTTGTAATACCCTGAAAAAATGCAAAAGAAATTGTGGCTATACATCAGGGATGACTGAACCACACAGATATATTTCTATACATATTGTTGAGTTTCTTCTAGGTGTTTACAGGGCACTAGAATTCTGTTCCATAGAGCATTTCCAGGTTTGGCCAACCCTGCTATGGTGCAGGTCACCTAGTCACCGCATGCTAATGTTTGATATTTTGAGGCTTCAAATTTGATCCGATTTCTTATCCCTCTTACAAATGTGCTCCGTTTCAACGTTCAAGAAAATCTGTAAGAGGGATTTTTGTTTACTGCAAAACTGAGTGAGCAAAAAAAAAGTTGGCCACCGATTTGGCCACATGCACGTATTATGTTGAAAAAAGCCCTGCCAGAGCCGTAAATAGGTGCAAAATGATGCTATAGATTTCTACTCATCCACTGGCCTCTCGGGGGCACTATAGTGAGATTTGTAAGTAGTAGAGCTGAAAGCCCGGACCATCTATGAGTCCATAATACATTCAAAAGTACGCCTAAACTCCCTCCAGAGGTACACTTGATTCAAAAAATTTTCTCCGGCCGATTTGGCCACTAAATTCTGGTAGCGGTGACTAGGTGACCTGCACCATACGTTACAGCGCTTTTCATATCTATGCGGAAAACGTAAAATTTTCTCAGGCTGTTGGGCCTTGTTTGTACGGGACCCCGGAACTACGACTTTCTGTCAGAGCTCTTCTACTCGTATCCACATACATCTGAGGTATGTATTTTATGTATAGTAAGACTAGAAATAATAATTTGCTACTGGTAAACATTCAATGCGGGCCAAACGAAGATGCGACCACTTTATCTCTTATCCAAGCCATCGCCGTGCCGTGCCGTCTTTCAGCGTCTGTCAAAACCCACCGTCTTCTTCGTCATCCTGCTCTTCTCCCTCAAAATCCTCAACAGCCCTATATCCCAAGGGCATGGGAATCCAACTACCTGCTGCAAGTAACCAGGTGTTCTTGTCTGCCTCCGACTGGCCACCTTTGGCTGGCGTGATTCGTGGGCCCCAGAATCTTGTGGCGCCATCACCCTCGAAGCGCCGTTCGAATGATACTTTCTTGTTAGGTGGGGTTGTTGGCCCATCGTCACGGGGTTGAGAAGGGCCGGCCATGCCCGTCTCTTCTTCAACTCGTTTCCTCTTCGCATCTGGTCCATTCCACCAGCTAACGGCACCGGCCTTGATCCTCAGTGCATCGCCCTTGGTCATACCACAATCAACCAGAGCCTGATCCTCAAGCAGATGCATGATATCCGGACCATACCCATTTTCACGCATCGCTGCTTCGAAGGTACGGGCCGTCGGAATGCCAAGGTTTTCCTCCGCGTGTACAAGGAACCTCGGTAGTTTAGTGGGCGAGGGAAATGTGGGAGAAACAACAGCATTGGGAGGTTCTGGGTGAGTGCCTTTTGGTGTGCTCGGGACAGCATGATGCTGATTCAAAGGCGGGTGGCCCACAAGCGCCGTAACCATTGTCGCGAGATGACCTACGACATCGGCAACTCCGGATCCGTTACTGTCCGTGAAACCGCGCTTGTTTGCTCCGGCAACGATTCGGGTAGGATGAAGCGCTACCTCTCGGTTGACTGGATCAAACCCTGTGATAAAAGAAGGTGCTCTTTCAGTGGTAGCCTCTCCATCGTACTAACGGCTGTGAATCAATACTAGGGCAGATATTTAGTTTCCGACACTTACCATGGCGCGACACCATTCCTTCATCATTTGGGGCGTCAACGGATATGATTTACCGGTGTTTGAATCGATGTATGTATACCCTGCATTGTGATCATTCTGGTACTTCTTCTCAAGCTTTCCACGCAGTCGGGCAAGCTCCCTTTCAGTGTCAGAGAGGCCGTTTGCATCGTACAGCTCCGCATCTTCCTCATCGTTGTCGCTTCCATGGCTGCCACGCTGTCAGGTGTTACCAGTCAGATTGATACAGTCAAGATTGAAATTTACGAACCCCACTCCAGCGCTTCTGAATATCCGCCATATCAACGTAAATGTTCATTTTAGGTGTCAAGGCTTCGAGTATATCGGTGACGAGTTCTATGTATTCTGATGAGTTGTCGATGTCTACAGAGTCCCCTTTTCTGCAAACAGGTTAGGAATGGATTTATGCAGAACTGAAGGTCGTACTTGACACCAGCCAGTTGAACTTTGATCCCGTAGGTCATTTTCTCCGTAACATTGTATTTTTCCTCCCCATGCTTGAGGAGAATGGTTTTGAGCAGCGCAAGGTAATTTTCCTGGGTATTTTCGAAGTTGTGAACAAACTCCTTCGTCTTCGTTTCCTTTTTTTCTTTCGGTTTATTTTTGCTTTTGGGCCCATTTGTCGTAGTTTTTGCGGCAATAATTATATGGTGAAGTAAATGAGCTGTAACTCTTGCTTTGTGGCCTTGATTATCGGGTTCGGAGCTTTGGTTTGGCTCAGCCATTGCGAACGGGAAAGAGAACAAAGGAAGTTCGGAGTTTGAAATTTGGGCGCCAAAAATATTCTGGGCTCCTGCGATGTACCCGGACAAACTCCAAGTCTTTCTGAAGGCTCAAGGAGTTGAAATATCTAAGGAAATGTTACTCCAGCACAACAGTCTCAATAAAGAGATACTTGGGTATACTCAGGCAACCGTACGTGAATATAGTTATCTGCCGATAAATAGTAAAAATGATTTGGTATCTAGACGCACAAAAGTGCGGAAGAACTTCGTGCTACGTTCATTCAATCGCACTCTCACAGTTCCGCTGTTCAGTTTGATACTCCACGAGACAATCAACCGCGTGCCAGTGTAAGGAATGAAAAGACGCGCTTGTTGTTCCAAAGAGGACATCGTTACTGTAAGCAAAAGACATCTACAAAATTTCGGCACTAATCCTATTGTATTCAAGCTATACAACATACCCCGACGCTTGAAAATAGCCCCATGCCTTCTCCGGAGTAATATTGTGACATGCGCGATCAATCAGACTCAAACACGCGTCTTTCCAGTGGCGGCGGAGGAATGCTTTGATCGAGGAAAAGGCTTGCTCAATGGGATTGAAGTCCGGAGAATATGGTGGGAGGAATATGAGTTTGCATACTGAAAGCCCAAGTTCAGGGTCTGTGCGATGAATGTGAAATGAAATACAAACAGGCTTGATCTTCCACAAGCACACGGATCTCTTCGGCGTGGTGAATACTGCAATTGTCGAGTACGAGGACACTTCGTGGGCCAGGGTAAGCATTAGTGAGTGGTATCTATTGCTGGTTAGTGCACTTTGTTAGAGAGAGATTCTACTAGTAGTACACACCACATGCTCCTCTAAAAAACTGATAAAGCGTTCCGTGTTCACCGAACCTTCAATCACATCATGCGCAATGATGCCATCCAACGTGAGCACCGGCAGTATCGAGTACCGCTTTCCACGGACAAAGACCCGACACTGCACACAGCGCTTGCCCACGAGGGACCATCCTTTTGCTCGGCCGCTCGTGCGGTCATCCTTTGCCGCCTCGTCAATAAACATCAGCATATTGGGGTCCGGAACAACATCCGCAATCCGGTTCATAAATGCGGAGCGGAGGGCATCGTTCCGCTCCAGAGCACGGACCGACACACATTTACGTGAAAAGTGTAGCTTTCGAAGGAGCCGCAGGAGTGTCGAAATAGATACATCAACATCGCGTTGTGTTGCCAGCTTTTCCTGGATTTCATCTAGGTATATGGTGTGTGTCTGCTCCAGCAGAGCTTCAATAAATTTGATATCCACTGAGGTGAGGATGCGCGGTCGCCCTGAACGATTTCCATGGGGATTATGGGCTACCCCGTATCGAGTGTGATTGTCAAGGCATGTGTACACAAAGGTCTTTTTGACCCCGAGGAGAGAACAGATTTCTGCGACAGATCTTTCCTGCTCAAAAAAGAGGACCGGTACGCGTGCTTTGAGGTCGTTCGAGATCGTTCGAGGAGGCATCTGTCAATAAACACGCTTTCGGGGTCCCGTACAAACAAGGCCCAACAGCCTGAGAAAATTTTACGTTTTCCGCATAGATATGAAAAGCGCTGTAATTTTCTCCACTTAATTTTTGGTCTGTCTACTGCAGCAAGCACCCTACTATACAACTTGATGCCCTCGGCATCACTAGAAAGAGTTGTCCGGAAAACACCAAACTGGAGACAGCGTAAAAAAAAACTCTCGGAGACTCTCCCATCCACTTACGTCCCCGTGTCATGTACTTGCGGTCTATCATGCCAAAGATGGCTGTACACCAGCAGGTTTTACACAGGGAGTGCGATGTGCATTGGAGCAACTGATGGGTATTTCCAACTGGCGTTTCCTTGCACCCTTCTTTAAATGAGCGGAGACTTACCAGTAAGCAGCCCACCTGCCGCTTACCGTAGATATGCAGTAACTAGACACCTAGGCTATAAATTGCCTGAGTACTTCACTGTACTTGTATAAGTTTCATCATGTAAAAAAATCCAGAACAAAAGAAAATACAACCTGTAATTCAATGTTTTATTTGCTAGCTATTTTTGCAGTCCTCTTTCTGCACTTGTGATTTTCGAAAAAGAATGCTGTTGATCAGGTTTGAACACACAACAAATCAAAAGGTGATTACACTTGCACACGAGACAAACACGAGGCATGTCATCAATAAGCGAGCTACCTGCAAGCTACCCGCCACGTCTGCGGCTTATGAGTTTTATAAGCGGCAGGTCATGCCCTCTGTGTACAGTAACGTCGAATGACATGGACAAATGACGTCCACCTACATCGGCATATATCTACGCCGAAGCGAAGCGAAGGCATGTCTTGTTTGCTCAATACTTGATATTACAGCTTTCCCTTATGTAAGCTTACAGCATTGTGCGGCGTCCAACAAGCGCCCAACACAGCATTGGGACTTGCCTCTCCCACCACGACTTCGATGTCCTTCTCTCTCAGTGGCACTCATATCAGCGGGGCACATTCAACAATGTTTCTGGTAACATGTGCCAGGTCTTGCATCCCCTGACCGTCCATGTGGCTACACCGGCGGCTAAACGGTCAATGGAGAGCACACAGCAGGGGTTGCTCCGTACGTGTCCAGCCTTCGAATTGCAGTGGATGCTCAGTTGTTCCTCCAGCCTCTTCATCCACCAGCGGGTCCAGTAGCGCTATCGGACCAGAAAGACAGACGACACAAGGAAGGAACTTGTACCGACCATATGGTGCGAGGCAGCCGACATCCTTTGCATGGAAACACTGATATAATACTCCAGATAATCTCCGCCGCAGCTACTGGAGTGAAGCAGAATCAAAGCATACTGCTGCTCCCGGGCCGCGGCTGAGGAATATAAGTGCAACCGCGATCCCTTCGTTGATCTCCGGCGGTTATCCACCTTCAGGACAATTCGATGATTGCCGGTTGTTTCAACCGCCAACAGGACAAAGCTATGAGAATCTCCATTCCACTTTCAACAATGTCGGTGGCGACATGACCCAGATTAGCGTGACTTCGTATAAGAACCCCGTTGGTTTTTCCGTCTTTGCGCAGATATTGTGACTGATTATTACATTTCATGGTAGCTTTGGACATTCTGTACCGATCCGTTGTAAAGGAAGCTCTGCACGACTCATGCGAACGGTTCCCTGAGCCGGCTTGTTACCCGAACACGCGTACTTCAATATTGAAAGAGCTACGGGCCTGGTCCATGGGTACGACGCCGGAGAGCACGCTGCTCTGGCTCCATGGCTCAGCTGGAGTCGGCAAGTCTGCCATCGCGCAAATGTTCGCTGGCACCTGCAAAGCTGACGGACGGCTCGGCGGCTCTTTCTTCTTCCGGCGCGGACACTCGAAGCGAGGGACATGGAATGGTCTGTTCACTACGCTTTCCTTTCAACTAGCAACGTCGCAACCTGGACTCCGTCTCCCGATTGAACAGGTTGTGGAGAGTGATACGCTCATCGATGGGAAGTCCATGGCCATCCAGTTCCAACGCCTCATCGTTGAACCTTTTATGCACACATCAGCCTCTCAACCCCTCCCCATTATCATCCTCGATGGTCTGGATGAATGTGAGGATCGCAAAATTCAGCAACAGATTCTTCATCTGTTCACCGGAGCTTTGCACGCCAGGCAACTTCCTATCCGTATGTTAATCAGCAGCCGCCCGGAACCACATCTTCGGGAAGTACTTGAATCACAGGAAATTTGTGGCCATTTCAACCTATCCCCTGATGAGGCTGCTTACGCCGACATTAGAACCTACCTTTGGGACGAGTTCTCAAGGATACATTCTGAATATAAAGTCCGCGGAATTGACCTCGGCTCGGTATGGCCGCCACAGGACACACTTGATCACCTGGTTATGAAGTCCTCTGGGATGTTCATTTACGCGGCCACTGTCATCCGATTCGTGGACAGTGAATACTCGCATCCCATGGACCGACTGGAGTCTGTGCTGAACCTTGACCCACAAAGCACTGCTCCACTCGATGATCTATATACTCAGATTCTCTCGGTCGGACCACAGGAACAACAACAACTCCGAATTCTACACATAATTTGGCGAGGGACCCTCCCATACGGCCCAGTCATGAATCCAGAAGACATTGACATCTTTCTCAATCTGCGGCTCGGGACATGCCGTCTTTCCTTGCGTGGTGTTCATTCACTGTTGGATGTCCCACCCATTTCTGGATCAATATTATTGAAATCCTCCGTGGACTTCATGCACGCATCATTCGCTGATTACCTAGGTGATGCACGGCGATCTGGGCAATGGTGTGTCTCAACGCCGGGGCTCCAATCAGACTACCTCCATTGCCTTATTCAGTCGTGTTGCCACTCCCGCAGAGATAAGGTCACTGCTTGTGGATTATCGCAGTAAGGTCTACTCTGCGCCACTCCGACGAGTCTTACATTTCTTGAAGGCAGATACTCGAGAGTCTTCCCAGGGTGCTCAAGGAGATAGCACCTTCTCAAACAACGATTGCACTTATGCGGAGTCAAGATTTCCAAGACTCTCTTTTTCTCAGGATGGATCCTCCTTCCGGATGGCCTCAGGTAAGGATGCGTAAAGCTTCCAGTGCTGTGATTACATGTCATGATAGAGAGGTTCACCGTATCCTGAGGATTTGATCGCGTTCTGGAAGAATTACGCCTTCATTCGCGCTTTCGGTGTCGCGCTGAGGGAAAAAGCATCGCAGCGCAAAGAGATCAGCAGACGGAAAGTACCTGGGCTCTTCCCAGGGCAATTTGACTCCATATATTCAGATATCTTTTCCCAGCACTCCGGCCTGTTGTTCGTGGTAAGAGCCATGATACTCCCGCATAGTGCGGACCTTTGGGACCTTCTGGACTTCTGTGGCTCGACATACAGGGTCTTCCAACCATTTCTTATATTTCGTGAACTCCTCAACGCCCCCTGCCATCGAGAAGATATACAATCGTGCACTAATTTCATTCTTCAATCAATCCCCGTGGAAGAATCTCCCATGGACTTCCTCGCAGATCCTCTGCGAGCGGCCACGCTATATCGCGACCCGTTAGATATAGCAGCAGACCTGGTGCTTCGTTGGATTCATCGGGTCAAAGAGATCATCAATGGGAATGATCACAACTTGGATTCGTACGCAGTTCCACCTCACCGGTGTTCAGCCTTCACTTTTCTATAGAATGTGGCTTCTCATGATCAACAAATGTCGCCCGAGTCAAAGAATACTCCGTGAATTGGAAACCCTGGACCTGCGCCAATTGTGTCAAGCATTTGCGGCGAATACAGAAGCTCACTGCTACATCCATCAACATATCCTGCTTTCCGGTCATCTGTCTTATATTGTGGACTGGCTTCGGGTATGAAATTCCGTCAAGCCGGGAAACCGTAGACTAATTATGTTTGTTGTCCAGACGCTCCCAGAAAGTCCAGCTCAAACCATTCTCTTTTGGGAAAAGCAGATATCGGATATGTGGGCGTGTCCACAGCAATGGGCATGGAGCTGGTGATACGAATGTTCTTTATATGCTGCGCTCCGAGAAGCGGGCTCGCTAGAAGTGTTCGTAGTTATGGCATATCGTTTCACCTGACCCATCTCATCATGACTTGTATTTTGACCCCCATACACTACCTGCAATCAGCATATACACCGAGTGTGGTTTCCCTCGGGTCTCCTGCAGGTTGCCCAACAGATGACCTTTGTTGAAAGTTCATCTTTCGGCGATCCTGTCATAACTCGCTGACAATGGATGAATTTATGGGTTCCAAAAACCGCCTCATTGTGGCTACTTCCATTGCGGTTTCGCACCAAAAAAAATAGATCAACGATCTGTAAATTTTATTTTGACCATCAATTTATACAGTTTCAGCTAACATTTTCACCTCGGTCAAGATTTTGCTTGATGATCGGGGCTGGGAACTGGATGGCAGTTGCGGCGAGCTTTCAGAGACGTGCGAACGCTGGAGTGGGGAAGGCGAGAAGGTGAGGATATCCAGTTTTGGCCAGTCATCTTTATGGTTGTCCTGCGGAGGGCTGGTGACCTGTACAAAGTTATCGGATCAGTGACACAAAGTTTAAAGCGGTGATACGCACTTGGGCAGCAACACGCTCTGCGGCTGACAGTGCTTGAGCAAAAACATCATCAAGCTCCTCATTGTAGCCAAATGGCCTGAAGAGACTCAGGAACAGCATGCTAGGATAAGGAACGCACCAGGATTGCCGCAAATGACAATCGCACCCGGGTTATATGGGTGATCTTGTGTATCCCTTCGAGGCACTTGGCTTGCGGGAGCTTGGATTTGCCTTCGAAAAGCCCTCGTGACCGCGGATGAGGGAAACATACACCTCAAAAACAAAAACAAAAAAAAAGGGAATGAGCCACGGGAAAGAAATGTGGCGGATTGTGCACCTCGAGCACCACATTGCCCTCATTGGCTTGGATTTGCAGTTGTTGGAGAACCTAAGGAGAAGTAGTCAGAGTACTCACAACTAGTGCTGGGTCTGGATGGTTTAATACATTGTATAATAGAGAGTTTGCGGTGGAGCCACCAGATCAACTGGTGGCTCGTGTTTTAGGTTAGTGTCAGGATCGTCCATTGCATGCTAGCCACTATTTAATCCTCTCTATGGGGGCTATAAATGGTGGCTACATTAGCCTCCAAGGACGGGGAGTTCCTGAGAAAAATTAGCCACCAGTTGATCTGGTGGCTCCACCGCAAACTCTCTAATATGAGGGCGTGCAGCAGCCTCCATGTCTGGAATGTAGGGCCGGTATATTTTGGCTTATTTAATGTATTCACTGCACCCTACCCATCCACATAGGCACATCATCGTCTTTAGCCGAGCGGGCCTGAGTTCTGAGTCCGATCCCGATCGCAGATGAATTTACCCAGATGTGGCCCTAAAATTGCTCTACCATGCTCATAAGTTTTGCGAGCCATTCACGCTGCCTGTCGAAGACTTTAAGGCATTTTATGCCCATTAAATACATGACCTTCGACGGCCTCAAGGTATTTAATGTTTCATACCTAGTATAATACGTCTTGTATAATATGATCATTTTATACAGCCTTTACGACCCAGCACTACTCAAAACGCACCCTGTGGGCCTGCGCACGGCCCACGGTGACTTTCTGGGTGTGAACTGCTGAGTGAAATCGAGAAGGCCGTCACGGTGGAGGGGCCTAACGTTATTCCGACCAAAAAAACAGAGCTCATCGCACACCCCCCTACTTGCCTTTTTTTGTTGAAAAACCTCTTGGCCAACTTGCTAGTCCCTGCCTCCCCTCAAAAAATCTCATCTTAATACCTCCTCGTCGTCCCACAATTGGTACCTCTAAAATACGTAGGATTGGGGTCCCACCGGTACCATGTAAATCCACCCAGACCGACCACCATTGTCATGCCAAAACGGACGCTTGCCCGTCGGCTAGGAGTCTTGCTGACATCCAACGTCACTTCTACGCACAATTCTACCCCTCCTCCCAAATTCCCATCCCAAGCGGGCAACTATTGTGTCCAATATGAATTATTCTCTGACTGCCTCCAAAAACCCACAAATTTCGTATTTCTGGGGACGTTGGGTGTCGAAAATTTATTATGAGCTAATGCAGCTTCGATATACCGATACCATGCCCATACCCTTCATTTTCAACCAACAAACATTAGTATTCCATCCAGTATTGCGACCAGGACTCATTATTCTTTGTGCGATAGGGCGGGAATCTGTCATGTACGTAAACGACCGACCGCCTCCCGCCCTTCGCGCCGCCCAACGTAGGGCCTACCTATTGATGTCATCCTGCTTATTCTTATCTCCGAGAATGTCCTAGTCCTGGATCGCCGTTCCTGCCTTCCTCCCTGACATCAGCCCAACCCACGCCACGCCTCAGGCTACATGCCGGCCGTTGTTTGCGCACGCATCCCTCAATTCCGGCCCACCTGCTTCTTCTTCCCTACGACAGCCGTCGTCGTGCCCCTGCGCGTCGCCGCCCACCGCCCACTTCCCACCCGCTACATCCGATCAATTCTTCCAAGCATTCCTCCCATCCACCGATGCCTATCCCTGGCCCCGCCCTCTGGCTCGCGTCTTCCAGCTTTACCTAGCGCCGACTCCGTGCTTTCTCCGCTATGTTGTCGGACCACCTCTGGCTCTGTCCCACAAAACGCTATACTCATCAATCCTGTCGCCCCGTGCCAACCACCGGCGTTACCGTCAAGATTTTGACACGCTCTCCTTGGCCAACCACCAAGCTCGCTCGTATCGCTGCACCTTTCTCCAGCGATGAGCACGCAACAGAGTATTACCTTAAGTTCCCCGCGCCGTACGGTCATCAGGTGCGTGCCCTACTTTTTGTAGTTCCGTCGCTCGATCCGTGGCTCTATCCCACATAACATCATCTGTGATCTTTGCCCGCGCCCTGTGCTTTACCTCCCCCTATTCACGTCAGTCCCTCAACCCTGTTCCTATCACCCACCCTTCAGGGTCCACTCCCTTGCGCTGCTCGTTCCATACCATCCCTCCCGCCCCCATACGCTAGCGATCCCCGCAATTGAAAGATTCACCCCAGAACTGCACTTGCAGTTCTGCCATATCGTTCCATGCTTGGTTCTGCGTGGTATCTCCCTCACCCCCAGCCTGCAGCGCGCAATAGTCCCGCGCCACGAGGCCTCCTGCCTCAGGCCGAACCTCCCCCACGCTGCTCTACCATCAAACTGAGATCTCGACCCCCGTCCGAGCCTAGCGAATTATACAAGACCACCAAATACCCTTTGCCTCGCAACTGTACAACCTCTACAGGCCGTATGCATCTAATTGCCCGTCAAGCTCACGCGTGCATCCATCAGGTGCGTTATCATTTGTAACGACTGACATCTGTATATCATTCTCCGCCATTTTTAGTGCTACTGCTTAAATCCAATGGGAATACGGCCCCAATGGTATATGTTGTCCCATATGTCCTGTCGCGTCTCCGCACATGGGACATCCAATCTCCACCAACGTATATCAATCACACAGCTCTCGTCATTTCGTAGACGACGTGAGTGATCTATTTTATGTTTGCAGAGAGCTCTCGTACTTGGCTGATCCAAACGCCAAGTGTCTCTTTTAAGTCGCCTTTCTCTCTCTGCACGACCATATAATATATACTCTGTGAGTCTCATTTGTAGCCTTCAGTCGTATTCTCCGCCCTGGTTCTTAATCATTTTATCAACCACAATCACAGCTCAGTCCTGGGCACTCCCCACTAGTGTTGCCGCGACTCGCGACTCCAACTCCCCAAGTCGACTTGAGTCGAGTCGAGTCGAGTCGCTTGGCCCGACTCTGTCGACTTCGGAGTCGAATGAAGTCGACTTGCCCGACTCGGAGTCGACTTGGAGTCGCTCGAGTCGGCCTCTGTAGACAAGTAGCTAATTTGGGCCATAAGTCCCATGGAACAGACCTTTACTACTCCCAAGAGGGAAGAGAAACTCAAAAAATATACAATGTTGTATTTCTGAGCGCAGGGGATATGATTTCGGACATGTTTCAAAATTAAGTTCATGTCTGTTAATAAACAGAAGAAATCTCACCTTTCAGAGTTTGTCAAATGGGGCTCTAATATGTTTTGAGAAAGACCAAGATCTTATCAGGCTACCACCCTGAGGTAAATCCGACCTAAATTAACCCCCTCTCCATCGTTAGTAGCCAGGGAATAAAGTTCTGAAAAATCTGCGACTCCATCGACTCGAGTCGACTTGGGTCGACTTCGAGTGACTTGGATATGGCCAAGTCGAGTCGAGTCGAGTCGAAAATTGTTTGAAGTCGACTTCTTGAGTCGTGACTCGACTTTTGGAGTCGCGGCAACACTACTCCCCACAACAAATTGCGGCCCAGAGCCCGTAATTTCTATCTCTTTTCTCTCTAAGAACCCTCCCACCCACAATCCCGCCAACTGTGGTCTTGTCCAGTCCTCTCCCTCACCGCCACCTCTGGGCCTGTACCCAGGTTTTCCATGTGAGCCCTAAAAGAAAATCGAAAATTGGTGTTTTGGGGGATATTGGAACATGCGACCCTCACATTTATTTATTTTTGTCGCAAAATTGGTCTGTGTGGAACGATTTATTTTGCCGCCGGTGAGGCTTGAATAAGTTTGTGCCTTTCGAAATTGTTTTGGCTGTTTGAGAGCTTGAATAATTTTGTGTGTGAGCTCGATTGGGTTTTTTCACTGAAAAAGTCTGGTTCTGGCGATTTCGACCTTAAATCGTCAAAAAAACCCTGGTTCTCGGCGAAAAGGGCTTAAGGAAACGGGAACCTGGACCCAGGTTCTCGGATCAGATAGTTAGGAGGACTTAAGGAAGCGGGATTTTATCTTTGACTCGGAATCTCAGTGAACAACGGCTTGCACAGTGGTTGGCTCGGAGTAGAGGCAAAAAAAAACAGAGCACCGGGTAAGTTGTCGAGAATTCTGAAGGGTAGAATGAATGAATGAGAGAAAAATGCAAATCCGTCTGCACCTGTATTTGGTTATATGAATTTCTCGGCGCACAACACTCTATCCCCGGTCTTCTCGCAGCAGTGCAATTCATTACCGCAGTGGGCTGGGACGCCCGTTTCATTTCAAGACGGAGATTCAAGAACTGCTTGCCTCCTCACACGCACAGAGGCACCCCCGGGCCCATCATTTTCTTCCAAGCTCGCAAAGTGGTTCTGCCGCCCTCTAGAATATCATTGGGATGCAAGGACTGCAACGGGCAAGAATTGGTCGCTATAGTAAACAGGCGCATTTTTTACCCTCCGAGCATGTTCGAAGCCATTGAAAGGTCATATGGTTTACCTGGCTTGTAGCATGTGCTGTCGAAAGCCGCCGCCATATTTCCAAGGTACTATTAGAGATCCCTTAGTTGGCCACCCTACTTAGTTGGCCACTTGACTCCTATAAGACCAGGGCTTCATAATTATGACTGGGGATAATGTATAAACAGAATACGACCTCCAACGAATGTTCAGACCAAATTTCAGCCGAAAGTGATGGGTTAATCGGGAGCTACGGCATCGCGGATCGGGATCCGAAGCGCGGGGACATCAATTTCCTATCAATCGGACCTCTCGCCTCATTTGCCATCGCCATTTCTCCACCATTTCTTCCTCGATCCACCACTTTGGGGGCTCGTTCGGATCCCCAGATGCTGGCCTTCCATCTGAAGAGATACTTGACGGCAACTGACTGAACTATCACTCTCAACACACCCGGGAAAAGCACGACTTCATTTGTAGGCCAGTCATGCTGGCACCGTCGCGGTCCACGACACCGCTATGCCATCAGTCTGGAACCTTACACAGAGCTTCTTAATATACAATCCTTCATTCCGAGCCACTTTTCGAGATGTTATCCAATTACCTCTGATTGCTCTGGAGGCCATTGTCCAAAATCACCCAATTTCAGTCGTGCTGATAGTCGGATTTTTTGGAGGAGATATCAGCAACTTGGAATGGAGGTGGGAATCCAACTGCGTCCAGATACTTCCCATTAAGTAACCTGGATCCTAATTTGGCCCATCGCGGCCTTTTTCTGAGTAGCAGAACACTCATTCATCCCGCGGCCCTAATTTCGAGGTTTCCTGTCAATTGCAAGCATGTATTCTGCCCATTTCTATACCTCATATCTACACCATAAGTATTTAAATAGTGAATATAACCTGTATATATGATTCCGGGTGCAGACCACTACCATTTGAGAGCTCAATACGTTAGTTGGAGGGGTGGCCAACTAACCTGTTGTTCGCTATGTTGGACTGCCGGTCAAAATAAATCCCTTACGCACTCAAATCTTCAAGTATTTCGGTGCTGGCGGACTCGAACTCTTCGTAGGATGCATGCCCTCATTCTGACATAGTTTGGCTCGTATCGGCACCGGTATAACACCAGGGCTGCGGCATAAATGCTTAAGTGGCCAAATAACTGGTCTCAAATAGTAGCTTGGGTATCAAGCTCTCGTTACTTTTACTTTGAACAATGATCAAGATATATATTCAAATAGGATACAATGTACACTCACATATTGGCAAAGAAGACTATACTGGAGATAAAACGACGACGAATCAGGAGGAGCTGGAGGTGGAGGCAAAGAAAAGACCAGAAAGTAGCACTGAAAAAACATTAAGATCATTAGCGGACACCTAGAAATAAGGGTGAACGACGTGCACAGAATTCGAGCAATCCACCAAAGGAACAAGATTCACCCCAACATTGACACGAAATCCAGAGAGTTGAGAGTTCATACAGGTTTTGGAAGCCTCAGGATGGTTTTCATCTGGTGAACCAGTCCCCTTGCTTAATGCACTCTGACCTCGATACAGCCTGAATGTATCTTCACCTCTGCGCAAACTCGTTCTTCCAAGCAGCTTTCTCTACCTTTATTTGCTGAACATCGCGTTCTAACTCCTATGTTCCTGGATTCAGGTTCTCTAAACTGCACCGTACATACATGGGTATATACGAAGGCCGGCACGTACATATATTCGAGCCCCCGGCACATTCAGTGCACAGGCGGCACATTGAGTGAATGTGCCGCGCGTGAGCGCAAGGGCGGCACATTCCATTTCGGGAATGGGCCGGGCTTGGCACTGACTATTCACACGTGTCTTTTCTGCACCGGGCGCATAAGGGCGCATCCTGCCTCTTTTCCACCTTCCACCACCACCCCCTCGCCCCAACACGCCCGCCAACATGTCAAAGGCGCGTCAAAATGCCCACCAATGGTCCTCGCCAACCAGACGCTGTCCGACGACTCAGAAAAGGACACTCAACTTTTCAGCAAGCCAGTGCACCCGAATCTGGGAGTTGAACAACAATTCTGTCGTACGCCTCTATTATATTCTCTGCTCCCTGAAATTGTTCCAATTTTTGTCTTCTAGCTCATGCACACATCGTTGATGTTTCGGGTCACCGCGAGTCCGAAGTTGATGCGAGAAATATTCTCCCTGAAACATTGGCGTGTTCCAGAGTTCTAACGACACGTAAACGCACTGCGATTGAAGAGCGTTACACGAAGAAAGTCAAGAAGGTGAGCCAAAAACAATTTCAACAGTAGTGACGAGTATCAACTCCAGACATTTATCACTGCAATACTATTAGATTCCCGTTTTAATCGTTTTTTGTCTATCCTGTTTCTGCCTTGGCTGTTGGATTGGCAACCGGACACTCAATCAAGTCAGTGATGCACTTCCTGTTTTTGTTTCCACTTCAACAGCTGATCTGGTACTTTCTATTTGTTTCCTACTTAACCCGTGATATTGACCTACTCGTAGCTGCGCGTAGCCATACCTACAAGATAGCTATGATTCCGGGCCATTGATTGACGTAGTTAGTATTTATACGCTTCGAGCTTTGTATGTACCACAGACGTTGACTCGCAATTCAACTCTGAGGTGTTCACTTCATCAAGTTTTTATTTACAACATTGGTGCATTTATCCATCGCATTTCTACCTTCAAGACTCGTAATGTGATGGTAAAGTGGCGGTGCAGTCCCCCATCTGAGGTGATCAATGCTCACTGACGGCATGAATGTGCCGTGGTTGAACAGACACGGTGGCAAACAGAATGTGCCGGCCATCAGCTCAAGGGCGGCACATTCGGGGAATGTGCCGGCTGCAGGTATGTACGTGCTGGCATTGGTCTATCCCGTACATACATCTGCGGCGTTACCGTATGTTTGGGACGCCCTCTATCTCTCCCTCATCGCCCAGCACGGCAAAACCGCATGCATTAGAACTTCAGAAGTTCCCTGACTCGAATTTCACGGGCTCCGCAATTGTCGGCCTCACTTAATTAGAACGTCGTGCTTCTTGTCGGCCACACTATTGGTGGAACATGAGTCCGCGCCAAATTCGTGTAACTTCGTCAGTTTGATGGCATTCGACGAATGTTCGTGAGCTCAGCTAAATTTCAGCCAAAGCTCGTCATTTCTCGCTAGCCCATTGAAATTTCGTCACTTTATGTACGTTGAACCTCCTACCACTGTACTGCAAACTACCAGTGGGGCAGTTAGATAAAAGTTCCTGTTTTCAATGGGAATACAATGGACCAACAGATATGCAATTGCAGCGCTGAAATACATGTAGGTGCGAAAATATGTAAGGTAGGTGAATACATGATTATGATTACTTAATGCGGATGCTGCAGCCGTTAATCAGCGACGGTGTCGAGGAGCAAGCACTCCTACGCGGAGTAGAAGACGGTTCCCCAGCGCGTGCCGTTGCCAAGTCGCTGCGGTGCGACGGAGTCTCCGGCCGCAACGCGGTGTGATGCGATGCGCAGAAGCTATTTATTCAAGCGCGACACCGGCGCCAACGATATCCACACGTCTAGTTCCAGTCCTCTGCACCTCGGGCCGCTTTTGCTCGAGGCCGTGCATCACACATGCCATGGAATACCAACACAACCGCTTACCGGAGAAGTGGCCTTACCATGCGGAATCAAAACTCCCCCGCCTATTCCTGCATGATTCCGGGTGAAGCAGATATCGATGCTGCTCTTATCACGATGCTAGTGTTGTGTCTATGTCGGGTATGCAGTACAGAAGGGAGTGTCATGCACGCACCACGGTGATGAAAGCTCTGTATTGGATGTCGGCGCGCGTTGCCGGCGCAGATTCCTTACGCAGGCGCGATGATCGTGGTAGTGGTAGAAGGGAAAGGTTGAACGTGCCACATAATGTTCAACATCGGATGAACTGTGAGCTCACGAACTTTCATTAGAATTCACTCACCTGACGAGCTTTCACAGAAAATCATTGGAAGTAACGAACTTTCCCTAAATGCGATCAAAGTGACGAGGTTTCGTCAAAATAAGCGAAGTAACGAAGTGACGAAGAAGGCTACTACCCGTGGAACATGATCGTGGGGGGGTGTTATTATACTCGGTCTATGTTTCTCTATACCTCCCGGCCGGGACTCACTGCGGGCGTTGTCCTATTTTTGAGATGTCGTCCACTTCTGCCCACGGTCCGGCTAGCACGGCAAAAAATTATACCTTGGACCTTCAGGAGTTCCCTGAATTGTTGCACGGGCTCCGCAATTAGTGTCGTTCCAAGTTAGCCTTTTCGCGTTCCTTTTCGTGCTCCTTTTCGTCTCCTTTTCGCCATTTTTGCGCCAAAAATGCGAAAATGAAACAAAAAGGAGAACAAAAAGGAGTGCAAAAAGGCCAACTTTGAAACCCCCCCCTCCTGTATTTTCAAGAAGGAAGCCTAGTAGGAGAGTTTTCCTTCTCTTGAACAGATTTCGGCAGTCATCGGCAAGGGATCTGCCGTTGAAACTCCGAGCCAGCCGAGCAGGCGATCAGTGCACCCGTGTTGTCTCAGAACACCGTGCACGCGAGCTGCTCCAGTCTTGTGATCAGTGTCTGCATTTATCTTAGGAGCTTTAGGTATTTAGCAGGTGCTCTAGCCACTTTCGCAACGGGGGAGTGGTTCCACCGCGAATGGCACTGGATTTGGCGGGTGCCTTTTTACGCGATTTTTTCGGAGAGGTCCGGCCCATGAAATGTACAAATGGTATTCACTAACAATGGGTAGTAGCTAATAGGACAGAGAATGTGTGATGAGAAGGTATGAAGGGCCCGGGAAAGGACAAAGGGAATGATGGGATCAAAGTCTGGTGCAGAGTTCCAAATATCGGCAGAAGAAGGAGGACAAGTAGGACGACAAAAAGGAGGATTTTGGCGAAAATGGCCTCGCGAGCTCATTTTTGCCAAAATGCTCCTTTTCGTGGTTCCTACTTGTCCTCCTTCTCGGTTCAGGAAGATGAACAGGAAAATGAAAAGGAGGCCAAAAAGGAGCCAAAAAAGGAGAACTTTGAACGACGCTATTGTCGGCCACACATATTTGTGGAACGTCCCGCTTCTTTACGGGACTCAGCTTCCCTGACCTGCGTTTTACATACACCTGGGCCCGACGAAACTTGACATTGTTCCTCGTCGAAGAGAATAGGCCTCCTTATGAAGTATTGCACAGACTGTTTCCATCGTCCCGATTCTCATGGCGGTCAAGCCACGCTGCCAAGTGCCCGATTCGATGGATGGTCCGGGCCGAGGTGGTGCTTTATACAGAACACGCAAAAGGCCTCGGAGTGGGAAGAATTTGCTTGGTGCCCGGACATAGTAGTCCCACAGGGGGTCCTTCTTGGGCGGCACCTCGAGTCTGGAGGATGTTTAAGAATGAGACAATAAAGTGTGCGAGAGTCTGAGGACAGGCGACTCAAATACAGTGAATACTGTACCATTTCATTCAATTCTAATAGGCTGTGACCCGTGACCCAAAAATTCGAACTTTGGTTTTCGTAGATCGCCCAGGTGGAGCGTGACACCCTAAAAAATTCGTAGATCCGCCGAAAATGGCCGGGCACCTCTCAAAAAATCGTAGAACCACCAGGTTCAAGTGTAGAGTACCCAGGCAACACAACACAGATCACTATGGGAAGATAACACTGAAAGTGGTATCTTACCTTAGTTTATTCTTTTGGCCCCCATCCCGCCACCACCACTGCCAAACCACCGCAATGAGTAGCCGCCATGACGTCCTCAAGATCGGATGAGCATTTCGTGTGATCGCCGCGGCGTTTTGAACTGTACGCGCTGTGCGTGCGCGAAAAATTTGATTTTTTGAACATTTCCCGCCGATTTTGTGACTTGTTTTGGATATTCGAACATCCCTTCGGTGACCCGTGACATGTACGAAAATTTTCGTATATTTTGACTGCTGTGACGCGTGACATACGAATTGAATGAAATGGTACAGTATATACCAGGTACGAAGTGTCTCAATATAACTAGATTGAAAAGTATGTACGATAAAATCTATACGAAGAGACCGTTCACCGCCGTCTGCCCTGCAGGTACATACACTGCCGTGTGGTGACACAAGGTCCCCGCACCGGGCCTGTACCCGTCGCAAACAGGCTAAATGTACGGCATCGTGATGGGAGCTACATGGTATCTCAGGAAAAAAATGTAAAAACTCTGGATTTACAGCCGTTTGCATAAAAAAAAACAAATAATAAAATCAGCGGAAGAGGCTGTTCACGTCCAGACAGCCGGAAGCGCAACGTGCCTGAGGAGCGAGGCTGTACATGTCAAGCTAGGGTGGGATTTTACGCGGCCGCGGCAGGCACGGCATGAGTAGAAACAGAGAGCTCGACGAAAAAGGTTAGCGCTGATGGCGGAGTTTAAAAAGGCTTCAGACGGACTATAAAGAGAGTGACAAGCGGCTGACGGCCCGCGAAGCGGGCCGCCATCCACTTTTTAAACATGCTGGGCGAAATGGTCTAGGATCCTCCTTAGCTACGCATCAAATCAAAATGAATGCACTTTTAAATGCCGCTTGACCAAGCAGTCTTTACCGGCGAATCCAAGGCAAATTGTGAGTCTATCTGAAAGAGAAGTAATGGAAGCAGTGATTGTGGGAGTGGCAGATTGCGGCATGTATCCTCAATTAGAATTGAAGCCGTTTGCGGCTCCTCGGATCACACGGCATCCAGCATGGACATACCTCTTCATCAAATTGAGCATGTCTGTATGGGCTCGCACCTCATCTGATTTGTTCTGTAGAGTTCTTGTTGAATGAATCTGAAGCAATATTCGATAGGTTGACTGACACTCAGTCAGGAATAAATAAGTTGTGTTGTAATTTAAGGCCGTCAGCTGACGTCGGAGACAGAATTTTGACAGCGGAGCTTAAAAAGCTTCAGACGGACGGACACACGTAATGTTATAAAGAGGATGATTAAGGGCTTAGGAAGACCTCTCAGTTCGTTAAGGCCTTAAGATAACCCCTTATTAAGCCTAACCCATAATTAACCCTTAGGCCTTAACATGCAACACTGCGTGGCCAGAGGTTGGTCAACATGATATGATGCTGACAGTGTTAAAATGCCTCACTTAAGAATTCGATCCTGAGGCGCTATTCATCACATTTGGCAACTTTCAAGCCCATACCAGGTGAGCCCGACCCACTCGGATGCAGGCGCGTATCTTGCTGCGAATTTCTATCGATGATAATGGCACCGGGTAGATTTAATGCGAGTATTCGATCTCGTCGGCGCTGCCGCGTCTCTCGCACACAGACGACACGGTGAAACTACTCCGATCGGTCACGTATGGCCGCGAACGGAGCAAATAATCCGTATTACTGCGGGTGTCCACAGGTGCCGAGAACGGACCGGATTCGCTTACTCGATTGCTATTTAAACCGGTCCTGCTTCATGATTCGACATTAGCAAAACAGTTCACCCCCCCACCTCAAGCATGCGCTCCACATACATTACTTTTGCGGCCGCTCTCGCCTCTATCACGGCAGCCTCTCCTATCCCCTCTGGTCCGACGATCCCCATTTACGCCATTTATGAGCCTCGGGCTGTAAGCTACCCTCCGACGGCCGGAGACTGCATCGCCAACTTGAAGTACATTGGATTTTATGGCAGCACCGCCAACTACAGCCCTGCGTGCGCGGCGATTGTGCGTATCTTGGGCTCTCACAGGATGACTGCCACGCTGACTGTTTCGCCCGTAGACTCGTAATTGCCTGGCAGAGAATGGCACAAGCGTCTGGAGCCACCCAGCTTGTGTTGCTGCTGCGACATGTCAGGGCGTGCGTGCAGTTACCTGGATCTTAAATCTCTGCCAACTACGAACTCACATTTCGTTATTTCACAGACCGAAAGCATAATCATCCTCAGCCAATGCCAAAACCCCGATGTTCTCCCTGGTGCTTCGATACCCAACAAGGCTGCGTCGGTCCGTCTCCGTCGCGCTTGCCTTCTTCTCCCAAACCTGGCTTATCCATTCTGCCCTCTGTAGATCTACGGCAACATGGTCGGCGCCTGCGCGACCTCCGGATGCCCCATCACGCAGCAGAACTACATCGACTTCATATACGGCCAGATGACTGCTGCCGGTGTCACCGAGTGGCCTAGGTGCGTTGCGCATAAGCCCTGCTAGAAATTACAGGTGATCCTGACGATACATCTTAATTGTAGCAGCTCCGATTATGTCATTACGAACTGGTGGAAGCCGATCCTTGCATGGACGGCCACCGGCGCCAGCACTCCCTACGCCAACTTTAACGATTGGTTGCACTGGTCCAATACGTAATCCAAGTTTCCCTACGAGTATTATATCAGACGGACTCGGCCTCTGCCTACGAGCTACATACATGCGATGGACTGCATAATCTCTCTATATAATATAATTCCAGAGACAAATGGAACGTCACATGCAATGACCTCACAGCTGCGACGTCAGTGGGGAAACTGTCGGGGCGTTGCACTGGGACTACCAGCTGGTCTAATGAGCACGACGTAACCGCGTACTGGGACTACCAGCCGGGACGCGAGCTGGGAACAACGAGCCCCGTGAATTTATTGACGGGTAGCAACTTCTCTCTATATAATCGAATGGCCGACATAGCAACATTCCATTGGAACGCACACAGCCACGCAGAACAGCGGCATCAATGCCGGGACTGCCGAGACCGCCAGGACAAGACGGCAACCAATTGATGTGATTTCGGCAATTGTACGGAGTTTTAAGTTTTAACACCAATTTAACACCGTCTTTTTGCTTTTCCTTCTCGCCCTAGTCGCGTCGACTACGCTGCTGTATTAACTGATATATCCAAATGGCTTCAGAAACCGTTATTCTGAAGGCCTGCATCATACTGTAGCATTTCGTTCAAATCGACAGTCACGCGTCACGCACCCCCCTATCGATATCGAAATTTGGCAAGGGCCACGCGTCACGCGGCCGTTTGTCAAACCTCCCGACCGTCACACAGGGCTCAAAATTGCCTGTGAGAGCCAAAAAAGCCAAAATTTTTGTTTCAATGTCGAAAATTTCGCTGGTGTCACGCCAAATTTCTGTTGTCGAAATGTCGAATTGGTTTTTTGGGTCACGCGTCACACCCAGTGTCGATTTGAACGAAATACCACAGTAATCACCAGGGCCAAAGGACAGAAAAACGCGTCGAAAAACGCGCCGAAAAAGGCTTAAGTGTCAAAGCACGACAGGGGTGAGAAGGAAAACGAGAAAGTTGGCATGACACCTGGGGGACAGTACCCGAAATGCCTGTTCAAGCACACGGGGGTTCCCAATTTTTCTTTTAAATCACACCTACAACGACCCAAAATTTGGCAATCTCCGGTGTGAAGGGCATCTGAGGCTTGTCGGCGGGCACTGCGAGTGGGCATTGATGGATAATGGGGTCCAAAGTGATGTTGAATACTCATCAAGTTATGCCTTAAAGAAACGTTATCAATCCTGCCGACGCGTTGATAAGGCGTCAAATCTTGGTCGGGATTCCTCATCTGCAGTCCTGCAATGCATCCACGTGCTTGAGCCATTGATGCCGCTTGACTGCCACTGATTTCCTACAGCTGAGCCGAGATCAACGTCTGGAAAGCTGTTGCTGAGTTATTGGAGGGGTCTTGTGCAGCCTCCCGAAGGTTCAGCCACCCGCCTCGCAGACGCCTAATCCCAAGTCATTAAGTATTGAATCTAATTTCACTGCATCTCTCCCGACGTAACAGCCGCGTCCCTATCTTGAATGGCAACCCCGCCATTCCCAGGGTGATGTTAAATCGGTCTGGAGACCGATTAAAACCGACCATGCCCAGTGCCGAAACCCTGGAGGGGCAGTTTCCGGGAAAATCCGGCCCTAGGAATGACCCATTTTTCTTGAATGGTTGCCGGGGCTCGCAAGGCGTCGGGCAGTAGGGAGCGCCGGTGGCTTGCAAAAACAAACATGTACAATCTGATTCGTGGGATCTCCTTAAGATACGAGTAATAGTTGACGAGAATGAAACTCACGTATGCCATTGGAAATTTTCGAGATGAGACGGGAAGGAGCTTGAAGGCCTGAGAGAGATGAGGAATGAGGGAAAAGAGAGATTGGTAGATCCAAGTGTCCCAAGCCAGCCTTAAAATCAATCTAGGGTTCACTATCGTTAAGCTGAAAAGAGCCGATCATTGAATTGGGGGCGCCGCGCCGCGCACGTACTTGGGTAGGGTTCACAGGCGCTTGTTCGGCGCTTGTTGGTGTGCAGCATCAAGGTCCGCCACATGGATGAAACGGGCCTAGAGGTTGACTTGTATTCAGTAGGGTCTTGCAGATAAATTATCACGTTTTCAGCTGAGCTTACAGGTTTTGACAGTGATCTGGAAATTTTCCGTGGCGACGACTGGCAAATAACCAGCAATCTAATTGGAATGCTTCTGCAGCCTGAGTTTCGTTATCTTAAACCCTCAAAAAATAGAAAAGGCTACGTCATACACAGCACCGGCCCGGGCGCTTACAAATCTATTTGACTAGATGTCTATGGCATCCCGGCCGTCAATGTCATGCATCCTACGTCCATGGCCACCGAACGAACGCTGCTCGTTCCCAAGTCACCGGCAGATGCGAGTAGGAGAGACTTTGTGATGTTGATGGCGGGTATATTGAGGTAAGGACCCGGAGTAAAAGCACGCCGCACCCTTGTCGCATTCATCCACCGGAACCCGTCCAGCTTTGCCTTCATCTCAAGCCTCGATGCGACCATAGTCGCCACGCTTCTCAGCGCCATTGGATCCTCGCTACAGTCGATGCAGTTCAGTTCATGGATCGGGACGGCCTACATACTATCGCGGACCGCATCTACTCCTTTGTTCGGTAGACTTGCCAACATTTTGGGGCGGCGACCGAGCATCTTGTTCGCGGCCACCCTCTTCGGCGTCGCTACAGTCTTATGCGGATTTGCGCAAAATATGCAAGTACACGCGTCTCGAGTCAAAAACTCAACTAACGCGGTCGCAAGGGCTCAGCTTGTTGCCTATCGTGCGTTGGCCGGCATTGGGGGCAGCGGGTTAACCGTTGTTGGTTCCATCATCCTGTCTGACTCTGTCCCGCTCAAAAGTCGCGGACTCTACCAGGGCTGTTCGCGCTTTGCTCCAATTTCATGTCTTCGGCAAAGCATCTGACATTTCGCAACAGTTATGAACATTTCCTGGGGTTTGGGCGCTGCGGTTGGCGCTCCGCTCGGAGGCTGGCTCGGTGACACCATAGGGTGGCGCGCCGCATTTTCCTGCCAAGCACCAATCCTTGCATGTGGCCTCCTACTCGTCAGTCTTAAGGTTCAGGAGCCGCCTTTCATTTTAAATGCACAGCGTACCACCCTTCTTTCGAAGCTGAAGCGGATCGACTACGCTGGCACCTTCAGCCTCGTCGCTGCGCTACTTACCTTCGTCGTTGGGATGAACTTCAAGACGATTTTGGGCCAGGAGTGGGATGATCCCAAAGTGTGGGGCTACTTGCTTACTTCGTACTTCTTTCTTTCTTCTGGTATTTCTCATCTTAAAGGGAATGATCCAGAGCTGTTCTACTCTGCACATTCCTTGTTGTCGAGTTCAAGCTTGCCGCAGAGCCCGTCATGGCCACCTGGATGCTCAAGCAGGTATGTATGTCATTCCTAACACTCGGAGCGCTGGCTGATCATCATACTTGAAACAGCGTACACCATTTTTCGTCGCCACGGTGCGTTGTTCCAGCAGTAAACAACATGCCAATCGCAGTGACTCATCCCTTTCCCAGCACAATTTCCTTATCTCTGTTCTCACTTTCTCCACCCTATATAACACGCCTCTCTACTACACCGCTGCACGCCTTCGCACCTCCGCCAACGCGGGCTCACACCTCATCCCCAATTCAGTGTGCGTCGCCGCTGGTTCGCTCTTCGCCGGGTGGTACATGCGCCACACCGGTCGATACTGGAAAATCCTGGCGCTCGGCTGCCTAGGACTCGTCGTGGCAAACTGTATCCTGGCTTCTTGGTCCGTGACCATTCTTCCATTTTTTCCTGTTCGTCCACGGGTATCTTACTTTCTGTATTAGGAATGCGCGCACACCAGAGTGGGTGCTGTATACGACACTCATGCCCTCGGTACGCTGCATTGAAATTTGGCTTCCCTCCTGTGACCTCTGATCATACACCACATCATATTTCTGCAGGGGTTCGGGGCTTCCGGTACCATGACGATAACGCTGTTGGCGCTCATCGCAAGTGTACCCCCCAATGAGATTCCGCTCGCCACCGGCCGTGCGTTTTCCTCTCTTTTCTTCTATCGGTAGCCGTCTAACTCTTATGTGAATCGCCGTCATCAAGTCTCCTACCTGTTCCGGACAACGGGTGAAGTGCTCGGCGTGTCCCTCTCAGCTGCGTTGACACAGACGCTCCTCGTGCGAGAGCTGCGCATGCGCATAGTCTCTGATGGTGCCGATGAGGTTTGTCGACTCATGTTCTTTTTCTTTTCAATGCGTGGGACCGTCTCATTTTAACCCTGCTCTACAGATCATAGCCAAGATCCTCGCCTCAACAGAGTACATCCACACACTCCCTACCATGCTTCAAGAGAAAGCCGCGGCAAGCTGGATGTGCGCATTGCATACTGTATTTCAGTGCCAGATGGTGCGCCGGATACCTTTCCCCGAAATTGGTTTTCAATCACTCCAACCGATGGCATCTATTTTTCCTGTTGTTTTACTGACTCGCGCGCGATAGGCCGTCGCCATCTGCGTTTTTTTCTCTGTGTTGCCTATTGAGGAGCTTCCGCTGCCGGATACGGTGGCCGCCACGAAGCCGCCTGCGGTGCACGATGCAGAGGCCGAAAGGGATGACTCGTCGGACGAGCGTCCCGGCCATGGCAGATAGAAGGGGAGAGCGATACGAATGGATGCCACATGGGCAGCTGTAAATTGTCAATATATATATATATATATATATATATCACAGGACAGAGGATTATGAAGTCTGGAGTGGTTTTTGGTAGTGGGCGAACAATCAGACATTGGGTTCAGCTCCGAAATTTGCACTGGTTGCCGACATGGTCAAGCACTTGACGATTCCTTCATTCTTTCTGTTTTGGGAGCATCAAGTTTTGACATTTCAGTTACTCGCGGATGGGCGGTGTCGGCCACAGTCGAGGCAACGAGCCCGTTGATGCTCCGGAGACTTAGAGCCTCATCTTACCGTTCCGCATTGACTTATGATAGGGAGCTAGCGAATGCCTCACACGGATCTTTTTCGAGAACACCGGCCCATAGAGACGATTCTGGGAGCAAATAGACATTGTAGACAAGGTGTCTGTTGACTTGAATGACCATGAAGTCGGGGCCCGAGAAATCTTCTCTATATTTGAAGGGGATTGTAGCTCGGAGAACGATCGCAACACCGCCCCAGGACTTATCAAAGGAGGCTTTAGGTCGTCTTGTTCGCGAGAGGAGACTGTAGCCCTGTGGGACGTCAATAGCATCGTGTTGCTGAGGGCGTAAGTGCGTCTCTTGAAATAAATTAATGTCGTACTTTTGGAGGTCTTTACGGTTTTCAGAAATTCTCGAGAGCGCTTGTAGATCATCTGATGAAAAGCTCCACAATTTTCGTAGTAGTGTAATATATCTTATATCTGAATCAGAAACCTGTCAGATGCCTTTACATCTACCCACATGTATATGTGCGCCGCTTGTACACCACCACTATCGCTGGAACCCCTCCCATTTCCATTCCTTCGTTTGGCCTCAACTTGCGCCCAGATTTTCTCCAATGAGTCGGGAAGCTCTCTTTCCTCGCCAGAGCGACAACTGTATTGCCTGTCCCAGCGTCCTTGCAACGTCCCGTCCTGCAACTGCGCAGAAAATGAAGGGTGCATCGTAACAAACAGGTTTATTTCTTAATCTCCCCTCCTTTCACCCGTCTATGGATCTCACCTCCCGCCCAGGAACTGCACAACCTGTCCTTCTGTAACATGCGTGTCCTGTGCTATTGAAAAATGCGTTTCAATTTCGCACGCGGTGTCATTACCCGCCGCAAGTGACCCCTATGGTCAATGTCCTGCCGAACCGTCCTGCGACTGCGCAGCGGACGAGCAGTGGCATGCGGCTCGTGTGGCTTTTGCGCAACCTATCTATTTAGGATGTGTAGATGCTCAAGCACGAGGAAATCAAGAGGATTATCGGCGATGCAATGAACGATTTCGGACTCCACGTCGATAGCAATTGTTTCTCGACCGATGTGGACATGTTGATTTACAAGGACGACTCTTGACTTTGAAGAAGGAATTTTTCCATTCTTGACAGCTAGCGAATTCATTGGAGTAGGGTGGCATCATCTGTTATAGAATGTTGGAACTCTAGTCCCGGGCCACGGGCACACGTACGTCCGATCGCGTCTTGTTCCGAGTCGTGCCCAGGAGTCGCCCTGAGTCGCCCGACGATGGATGACCATGCGTGGTTTAAATCTGGGGACAGCTAAATTTTGAGTAGAGAATAATTAAGACATAGAATCAGAATATGGACCGAATCGGGGCAGCGGAAGCAACGCGGCTGCTGTGAATCCCAGTGATTGGTACCTCAGCCAGTCGTGGAAGCCACTTGCTGTAAATCGCATGCGCGAAGCTCCAGCGTTCGGGAAATGCTCCTTCGCTCGAGCAGCACTTTACCTCGAGTCTCGTTCCCCAGCTAGAGATGGCAAATCTAGCGCAGCAAAGTAAAGGACCTGTCATCCGAGCACCCTTAACCAGTCTAGAACTAAAACTCGAGCATCGCATCCTGAATCATGATCAACCTCCAACGTCCACGCTCGGGATCAGAGTGCGATCACGGGCGGTTCGTGAATGATGATCGCAGCTCAACAAACGCGGGGGAGAAAACGATGAGATTCAATGCGAAAATGACAGGGAAGGCTTTGTATCCACAGATGAGCAACATGCAAAGATAAAACGACCGCCGTGCTCACGCCGACACGGCTCTTGCCTCCAAAGGTAAATGGAGACAGAAGCGGGCATCATTGATCCACCATCTCCAATAAACCATCGCGCAACCCTCGCGCGGACCACGAGCGATGCGTGCATGATAGCTTCAGCAGCATATGATCTCCGCAAAATCATGAGCGATACATATGTAGCATGTAGCCGAAGCCGCGCGCACCATCGTGCCCGGCCTCAGCATCGTGAAAGATAGGGCAGCGCGCAGCAGCCGAAGTCTCCAACATGTTGGTATGCGGGCTCGCGAGAGGAGGGAGGAGAAAGCGGGACAGAATGGAAGGAACTCCCACCTAAAGAAGGGAGAAGGAACAGAAATGCAATAGAAAATGCACACAATCTGCCAACGAACGCATCGCCCCATCCCGCGCATCACAGCCGATCGCGCGCCGGTCTATTACACCGTTTACAGGAGCACAGCGCTGGGAAGATGTGGGCTTGGACCGGAAGGTCAGCACGGTGGACACTAAGGAGGGGAGGGGAAAGGGCGGCGTAATGGACAGCAACACAGGTGGACGAACGAGGGCATGGAGGGGAGCAGAATACTCACCGACATCACCACCCGCAACTGCGTCTGTCCACACAGGCGCTAGACACGCCTCACGTAATCCATCGATCCATCCTGCGGCGCGATCGTGTACGGCGAGGGTGAACGTGCGGACTACCAGCCAACGCAGTCCGCCCACGGGGGGAAGCTGTCGCGCCATGGAATGGTGGAAGGTAGGCACGCGCTCCGAGAGCCGCAGAATAATCTGCGGAGAATGAGATCAGCATCGACGGAGCAAGTGAAGGAGGGGGTGATAGACGAAGGCAAGGCACAGGAGTCGGAAGTAATATGTATTGCGAGAGAGCAGGATGCGATGGAGGGCGAGGCGCCGTATCTAGGGCCAGAAGGGAAAAAGTGAAGGGGAAGAGCAATGAATACTCACTCGAAACAGGCAACACATCTTCCTTCCTTCACCTCTTGTCCACGCCAATCCACGCCAACCGCGCTGGCGGGGCTTCGGGACCAGAGATCTATAACGCAGAGAGACGTCGGTCGTGCGTTTTGGGTACGTGACGATGATTTGAGGGAGGAGCGGGGAGGGACACTGGAAGAGCAGCACAATGGTGGGAGGCCGAAGACGGGACTACCGCGGATGGAATGGAGCAGGATGATAAAGAGACAGGAGAGATTCACCCGGCTGGGTGTCGATATTCACGGCGAACGACATGACCTCCGGCGCAAAGCAGTCTCGCGCGGATAGAGAACCTCGCCAGCATCGCGAGCAAAGAGCGCAGCGATGCCTTTGTGTGCGCGGGCGTTCCGTAGCACGATGGAAAGATCGGTTGGCGCACGACGCTCACAAGTGGTGGGTGAGCGCGCGGGCGCTGGCAGGACACAGGAAGCACGCGTATCCAGTGCACATTGAATTGCGGCGGATGAGCGAATAGACAGGCCAGAGGCATCCGTGGTGTGAAGAGGGAGATGCGCAGGTGCGCTCCGAGCATTATAGTTTGAAGAGTCGTTGAGGGATAGTATCACTCGCGCGCCGGGCCCACCGATTGTGTGGGAGCCGCAATTGGCATAGCTGGTGGGCGACCGGGTTGCAAAACAACCAAATTTAGACGGGCATGTAGAGAGATAAATGATACGCACCGACTAATCACTCGCCCACTCAACTTCAAGATTCCAAAACAGTTTTTTCTGCGGCTAACGCGGGCTTGTGGAGGACTACAGTTAGATCGGTTGGTGGGTAGAATACCGTGCGCACTCCAGCCGTGGATCATCGAACTTGGAAAATTGGGTGTGGTCGGAAGACGCAAGGCGCGTGTTTGGCTGCGGCGCCCGAATCAAATAACATTCCCTCATCTCCTTATTCCGCGCGTTCAAAATCCCAATATCTATTCCATCTGAGCTTCTTTTTGATCTCTAATTTTTATCTTCTCACTGTCTATCTCTTGTCTGAGAGCGAGATTGACGTCTCCGCTCGAGTCTTTGATTTTCGAAATTTTAAAGATCAACAAACATGTCTTCATGTATTTACGACTTTTCTGTATTATGAATATATTTTATTATACGAACAACTGGCGGGAGCTGCGGACCGGGAGTGCCCTACAGAAGAGTGCCCAAGACATTCCAAAAGCGTGCCCGAAGCACGTCCTTGAAGGTTCGCTTTTGGAGTGCTCCGAGCACGCCCCCGGCGCGCCTATATGGCCGAAAAGCACTCCAAAGGAGTTATTCGGCTTTACAGTGGTCGGGAGAGGGCTTCGTTAACAAAGTTTTAATGAGGGAAGATCCGAACAGCCGGTTTTGTGTCTTTCGCGCGCCCGGCGCGTCGGGGTATAAGCTGGAGGATCTTCGGGTGCGGCCCGGGTATGGGAGGAACGCTTGGGACGCGTTTGGGGTCGAGGTGGAGTATTGCCAGGGTGAGATTCCGCGTCCCTTTCTATTTCCCCTCAGTTGGCCATGTGTTCTTGGACTCCGAGGACTGACAGCGCAGGTATCGCCATCCCAGCCGATCCGCAGGCGAAGAATAGAAGACGGCTTGAAATTCATCGGGCACGCATGTGTAACTCAGTGGTGGTCGCGGTTAACCACAAGGGACGCTATGTTGCGGTCCAGCAGGAACCTGGACGCTCACCAAGTCCCGAGTCGCAGAAGTGCCGTAGCAACAGCACTAAGATAATGGCGACGTCAGTGTGGCTCGTGGACGAAACGTGGACGCGGCATAACGCTCTGAAAGTGGTCAAGGGATTCCGGGTCGCACCAGCCGAACGGCAAGCAGCCGCTACAGTGCAAGGCGCTAAGAGCATTCAGTTACCATATCCCAAGCGACGGGCAGCCAGGGTCAGAGAGAAAAAATCTCAACTTGAGCGCGTAGAACATCCCGAATAGCACAAGGTCAGCACAATATTCAGCCGTTAAGGTCAACCAAAGTGTCTTTGAATTCGTGAAAAGGAGCCCTACGCACAGCGCCGATCATGTCCCGCTGCTTCCAAGTCGGTTGATCCGCGGAAGTGCTCATTCCGAGGTGAGATAGTCAAGGACCATCGCCGTCTCTAAGATTTGGGCCTTTTACCAGCCAGACAAAACCAAAAAAAAGCCGCCGAAGCATCCAGAATGTGTCCATCTGGAGCTCAGATTCCGAGGGCAGAAAGCGCAAACCACCGCAGAGAAGCGCCAGGCGACGGTTAAAATCGGGGGTATAACCATTGCAGACGTGGTGGTGGTCATGATTCAAGAGGGATTGATGGCTCGGAGACTTACACGACTCCATCTGATGTACCCAACCAGCCAAGCGGCTTTCCCTTCGAAGGTTCTGGATTAATATTGTCAGCTAAGTCACTCGATTCCGAGCTAACCAGGGTACACATATACGGGACGCCATGACTCACAAAGTGTATCACGCCGATCGTTCAGAATGTTCGGGTACTTGGTACTACGACTTTCCTTACTCAGAGTTACTCTGCTGAAAGTTGTGGTCAAAGATCGCTCGGTCCTATATATCTGTGTCCGCGATAGCTTAAATTTCAGACTCTGCAGTCCCGCATTCAAGCTTTCCGGGCCATCAACCGCACTACCCACGCTCAGCTTCCGAAACCTGCTTCCTTCACAGGCTTTCAGAGGCTCTCTTCCCGCCGTTTCCTGCAGCATCCAGATGGCCCAATCCGTCCTTGTATACGCTGTCATAATCATTGTTTCGGGCCTGGTGCTACACAGCGAGATTCGGAGACGCAAGGCAGGTGTTTTTCGTCCGTGCTTGTACCCTGGCTGAGCACATGGGAACAGTCCGATGCTCACCAAATCCCCGCTGTTTCTTCCGCTGGGATATGGCAGTACTACACCGGAGCAGCTCGTTACATACTTCAGGCTCCAGAGATCATAGAAGAGGGATGCAAGCGGTATCCAGGCCGCGTTTTCCGCGTGCCCCGTATGTTCCGCTGGGACTACATCATCTCCGGCACGACGCTAGTTGACGAGCTTGCATCCGCGCCGGAGAATGTCATGTCGGTGGTCGAAGGAACTAAGAGGTGCGTTGAAACTTATATGGTGATATTCGATCTCCCATTCCCAGCTCACCCAACGCACTAGGAATTGCAAGCAGATCTGACTCTAGGTGCGTGGTGATGTAGGACACTGAGAGCCAATAAACTCCGATATCCTCAGGCTCTGAGGTCTTCCGAAATGCATTCCATGTCGATGCCGTTCGGGGAGCTTTGACACGCAACCTGAATAGATACTTCCCAGATTTATACGATGAACTCATCTGTGCTTGCGAGGATGTCTTTGCGCTGAATGGCACCGGTGAGTCACTGAATTAAGGTTGACGCCTCTCCTCTCACGAGTTTGCGTATATGAGAGTGGAAATTGGTGCCCGCCCAGCCGAGCATGAAGAAGCTGATAGCGCGCGCCATCAACCGTATCTTTGTTGGACTACCAGTCTGTAGGCGCTCTGGTTCGCAGTTCACTCGTTTCTTCCATACTAAAACTTAGCGTCCAGGCCGAAATGAAGGCTACCTGGAGCTAATGATGAAGTTCGGCATCGACGCTGCTATCAGAGCGCAGGTGATAAACTTGCTACCCTCCTTCCTCCAACCGTGCGCGGTTATTTTTTCGTTCTCTTCGTTATTCTAATGCAGGCCGTGTGCAGTGTATTGGGACCCTTCATTTCTTCCCGCAAACAAAGTGTTCGACGAAGCGCAAAATATCTGAAAGATCTCATCAACTACAGAATTGGGCAAGAGGAGAAGTTTGGTCGGGATTGGTCAGGGAAACCGGTATGGTCCCCGCGTCTCATACATCATTGCCTGCCCAGAACTGCATTGAACTTAAATTCCCTAGAACGACTTTCTTTCCTGGCTTCTCGAGGTTTTACCCCACTACGAGAAGAATGTACCCATCATCACCGCGCGGATTCTCCTCACGAACATGTCAGCTCTCCATAGCACTGCTGCGGTTCGTATTCCCCAATCAATATCGGCACTGATTTTACTTACCCCTCAGTCAGATTCTCACACATGCGGTGTTCGATCTTACCACCAACCCACAGCACATTGCGTCCTTGCGCGAGGAGGTCGAGAAGGTAGTGGGCGAGCTGGGATGGACGCGAGAGGCAATCAACAAGATGCCCAGAGTCGACAGCTTCCTGCGCGAATCTCAGCGCATGCACGACAATGGACCAGGTGAGACCGCTTTGAACTTGGTCTGCTGGGGACTAGTTCGTTAAATCCTTTGGTATGTAGTGACCCTGATCCGCAAGGTCATGGACCCTGCAGGTTTCGAATTCTCGGACGGGACGCTCCTCCCATTCGGCTCCATGATCGGCGTTGCGAGCCGCGTAGAGCACTTTAATCCCGGTGAGTCCAAGTTCAAATATTACCTTTCGCGTCACATCGTTGCCTTCATGTATAAGAAATCTGAGCTCACCACCAAGTATGAGCTAGCCCGATACAACGATCCGATGACGTTCGACCCCTTCCGCTTTTCTCGAAAATTGGAGGAGCGCGCCGCCCGTGGGGACGACGAGGGCGAAAATTTCACCGAATACATGATCTCAACCAGTCCGGAGCACCTCGCATTCGGTCATAAGCAACATGCGTGTCCGGGCAGGTGAGAGCTCTCTCTGCGTCCCTCATTTCCACCGCGTCTTGCAGTCAATGCGATGCAGTTGGGACTTAGAACTGCCCATTCATGCTGACGATACCTCGTTGTCTACGCAGATTCTTCGTAGCGGCCGAGCTCAAAACGCTGCTCGCACACCTCGTTATGCACTACGATCTTCGAGCCGAGACCGAGGGGGTCCGTCCGCCGGACTTTGCGTTTGGGCTGGTGGTACTGCCGAGTCTCAGTGGAAATATATTCCTGAGGAAGCGCATTGACTACGAGTAGTGAAGTATGCCAGAGTTGCATCTGTTTTCAGTTATGTTCACATGTCATCCTATATATTTACCGAGAATGAGAGTCCTCATTCCGCTTCTATTTTTTCTTTCCTTGGTCCAGGGCATACTGTCTGTAGTTATATGTAAGGATAACCACCCGTACATTAACCTGGTTGCGCACAAGCCATACGAGCCATCTGGTGGCTTTTTTGCTGTGCGCACCATATGGCTAATGGCTCATATAACGTATGAAACTGTGTTTCATTTGATCATTCTAGCCTTCATTTTGGCCATGTATCATCTCTAAATTTCAGTTGGCGTCGAGCTTCGGTGGCCAGGCGCCAACTTGAACCCAAAATCGTACATTCCAGCCTTTTTGTCTTGAGTTAGGAAATATTTAGAGCTCGAAGTGGATTTGGAGTAATGCATGAACATGTACTACAATGAGCGTCATTTATGAACAAAAGTCATCAGGGATGTGCAAAGCCATACGAGCCATTAGCCATACGTTTGCGCACAGCAAAAAAGCCATCAGATGGCTCATATGGCTTGTGCGCAACCTCTCTATTACTACTTGTTTGTCTTCGGTAAACTCGTTGTTCAGACATTTGGACCACGCGAGTATAATAAATCCCCCCCCCCCCCTGTCTGAAATTTGGTTGTTGGAGGTCCGTTCCCATTTGAACGAAAAACACTGCCACGGGAGGGGGCGCGCAGGAGGGGGAGGATGAGGGGGGGAGCCCACAGGATTATATAGGTAGTATTGATCACAAGCCCGAAAGGACATGCAGTGCTCGTGTGTAGAAACACGAACCACGGCGTCAGGCGTTGAAAGGTAACGGAAATGTGACAAATAGCATCGTATAGTCGCGTTGCATGGATGGGAGAAGCTGGGAGGACGTCGAAGAAGGGGAGGGAGAATAGACAGGTTGCGCAGGAGCCACGGAGCCACCGGGTGGCTCTCGGACCGTGCGCAAACCAGTGGCTCCACCGCCAAATTATGACGTCGATGAGGCAAAAAAGGAACGCACCTGAAAGTTGGCGGCCTGCCACAGCAGTGGCACCCATGGGCGCCCGCTCGTTGCAATTAATGCCTATAAAGGACGACAGGGTGGATAGTCATTATCTCCCGTAAAGGATGACAGGTTAGACAGTCATGCTGTCCATGTCAACCCACCCTGGAGTGGAGTGAACCGCGGAGAAAAGCAGGCACGCCTTTCGTTATGTTAGGTTTCCACTGGGGTGGCACACATCCAGACACTGGAATGAAACGTTGGCGTCCGGACGGTCCGACTTGTAGATATTAACCTGTGGTTCAAGCGAGGTAGATACCGTTACACACGTGGCCATAAGTGAATCGGGTAGCCGAAGATCATGAACCTCAACGTGACATTTGAATCAATTCAAACTGGAAGTTCTTGTTGGGGGTACATAGTTATCTGGGGAAAGGAAATGTATGAACGAAGGAATGACATGATCTTTGTCAAGGCACTAGTACTCACCTGCCACAGATTCATTCTTCCTCGACATCAATCACAAGTCAGGGCACGGACCCCGAGTGGGTCACTGAAATCCTATAAATGGTGCGAAATCAGCTTTGTGGCATCCCCAATCTTAGCCTCTCCCGTGATGAAACTATTTCAAATCGCCACTCTCTTCGCACCTTTCATGGCCGCAGTCCTGGCCACCGTGAGCATCAGCTTTCACTCTGCTACGTCACTAGAAAACTAACCTGTCAGTATAGCCCGCAGTCCCGCCCCGCTCGGCGTCCGACCTCGTAAGTTCGCGTCCCCACGATCATCCCTTCGCCCAAAAGGTCCCATTCACGGTTCTGTCCCAAATATATTAGGTCGCACGCTGCACAACCACCATAGAATGCGACAGCCTCGAGTTGACGGTCCTTTGCCGAGCAAAAAATTGGGACTGTGCAACTGAGTCCGACGCAAAGTGCGCCAAGCACTGCGGCTGTGTCATTTCGTGCCCTTGAATCAGAGAAAGGGATGGAAAGGCTGAGGGTTACTGAATTAGAGATTGAATCTGTACGGTATTCCAGTATAGGCAGGCCGGCGAGCAGTTATTGCAATGGTTCATTGGATGAAACACCACTTTCACCAACTCAAGGTCTCAGCCGATTTGATGCGCGGTTGTAACCGCAAGACGGCCCAAGACTCCGGTTTAATTCAAGCCGCGGTCTGGGCGGAGGCGGCTGGGTCCGGTATGCGAAATTAGGGAGCAGCGCGCGCTGCCGCACGCTGTGCCGTACCTTCAGCCGCGAGGTGGAAAGTCATGGGGCGTGGAGCAATCACCGCCATGCGCGCGCCGTTATAGCTCGGGGATAACAGTGTGGGCGGCGACATGCATGTATTGAACGACAGGTAGGCAATGATCAGGGGTGTCGTCCTACGGCCTGCAGCAATGTGGGCGCAGAATTCGAAACTCGAGGTTGTTCAGGGCGGGCTCGAGGGGGAAGGAGCAGAGACGATGAGTGAGTACCCATACGACCGCCAAAAAGGATGAAAGAAATATATAAGTAAAGTAAAAGATGAGATGCCGGCTGCCACTTCATCTTGTCTGTGGAGGCGCAATACAAGGCAATAGAAGGACAAGAGAATGGAATAGAAGGGAGAGCGAAAAAGAGCAGGAAACGTAGGACCACATACACTCACCGACTGCACGTACGCACGCGACGTATCGTCCGTGTGAAGATTTGACCAGCAGAAAGGGTAATTTGAAGCCATGTCGGTCAGGTCCAGGTGCAATACGCATAGTAAGCTCAAGAAATCTCGAGTTGTGTGGCCGTGGTTCGCTAGGTCCCCAGTGAACTTCGTTGGTTTTACTCGTTCTCCAACTCGCCTCTTCTTCGCGGTGGGAGATTTGAAGATCCAAAAGCGAAATGATACTGACCACGGGAGTTAACGAGATAATCAAGCTATAAAATATCACAGTACATGCATGTAAAAATGGCAAAAGGGAAGAAAAAGATGGCAGTACTACTAAAAAGTGCCAAAGAAAAATATACTCACCAGGACAAATATATGAGGTACGTCGCGCACGCCGATGAGGTAGCTGTCCAGTGTTCCCAACATGTCGAAATATGGGTGCACCAAGGTGTGCGTACGCGTCACAGTGTAGACGTACTTAAGGGGACGCGGATCTAGAAAGCAAATGGTCGGCGGCGTCTCGACAAGGAGGGCAGACAAACAGAAAAGTGGCAAAGATGAGCAAGGATGAACGAGGACGTACTGATTTTCTTCCTAGAAAGACCATCGCCGCGTCAGCGGAAAACAGCAGGCCCGACCAGAGGGCCGTAAATAAATTGTGCATAATGAGAAGATGTGGCATCTCACCTAAAGAGAACTGCATGACCACGAGGGCACGAGGGTTTTGACGAGCGCCACAGGATCATAAAAAACTGAGAATGCTGTCAACTACGCGTTGACGAAGGGAGAGACAGACCAGAAAAAAGCTTACCAAGTTGAAATACTGCATCACGGATGTTTCAAAGCACATGGTCGCGCCTCTCCGCTACAGGCAAGGTGGCTAGATTCGGATTAGCTGGAAAATACTAGCTGAGCAACAATTAATTAGTACCCTACCAAACAGGAAAGGAAGGAACAATTAAGAAAATAAAAGGGAAGAGAAAGGAAGATCAAGAACAGCCTGCAGATCAATGTGGTGGCGTGGCACAGGTCGAAAGGCAGGACACGGACAGAAGAAAAAAGTGGAAGCAAGAGGACAGGGAGCCGGCAAACGCACTTAAGAGCCCCGAAGTCCATAGCGGGGCGGATGACGGGTGAGTGCTGACGTGGTGGGGCTCGGGCAGGTGTGGCCAGGTGATGACAGCGACGGTGAACGTCAACCATGAGGACGGACACGGGAGGCCAGGGTTACATGCGCAAGCGCGGAGCAAGGCGAGAAGGGCGTCAGCTGCGGTGACACGGGTCGATGTTGTGCTTGCTGATGGCAAGCCGCGAATGGTGAATCCAGCTTGCTTTTGCTGCGTAGCCCAAGGGTGCGGCGATCGAAGAGAGCCGGAAATGGCGACAGTGGATTAGCATCGACTGAGCGACGGGAGAGAAGGATGACAAAAAGAAGGCATTAACATGGATAAAAACTGACGATGAGTACGCGGGGGCTCAAAGAAAAGGAGGAGAGAAAATCAGGGGAAAAGAACAATTGAAAGAAACGCACCGAACCGGCTCCCAGTCCCATATCCACCTCCCCATACCCGAACGCTTGTCACGGTGTGGCGTTCGACGAGTTATTGGTTTATTTTTAACAGTCAAAAGTGCATAGCCACCAGTCTGCTCACAGAACTGAGCCCAAGATAAACAGGAGCGGCGAGGATGCGAAGACACAGGTTTGATTGGAGGTGGGCTAAGCTTGTTGGGGGAGGGGGTCTTCAGCCAATGGTTAGTGGTGGTGGATTGAGCTTTGAAGATAATTGAGGCCGTGGCGCGGCAGGCGCCCGTATTGTTGAGGTTTGGGGACGAGGTAGTGGGACGAAAGAGAGCGACGTGGCACGATTGATCGCCGCGGCGCTGACTACGCAGCAGTGAATAACTTAATAAGCACGGAGACAAAGGTGGCGGCAAAGGGAAGGGATGGCGCCAGCAATGTGGGAAGAGGGGGTGGGTTCGTGGGAGACAGCAGTGAGCAGAGGCGGGGGGAGCGGCGCGGTGCGAGGTGGTGGAGGAAGTAAAGATCGGAGCTGGCGGGAGTGGTTCGTCGTAGAACGGAGTCAGACGGGTGCGGGGCGTTGCAGAGGGTGTGGCGCAAACGGCGGGCACGTTTAGGATACGAAAGTGTCGTGCTACGTCGGAGCAGGCCGGAGTTGAGACGTAGCAGGGTGAGATGCGGGAGGAGTGCACGCATAGCAGGGTGGAGTACAGGCACTAGTGCTGCAGCGGGCAGTTAGGGTTCGGATTTATCGGTGATGGGTCGTGGCGGGACGGAGCACGGTGGGCCCTCGGCGGTTTCGGAGATTGCGTTGTACGTCGCTTACCTGGACTTGAAGAATGCGTTCCCGGGCACGGACAGATCCACACTCTGGGTGAAACTCGCAGCACTGGGTATATCTGGCCCTATGATTGAATGGCTAAAATGCCTCTATGACCGAATCCGATACATTGTACGGCCTCGATGGACGATACGCCCCTGAATTTGAATCCCTACTCGGTATCTTGACGGGAGATCCGGGCTCTCCTCACCTATGGAATCTCTTTATGTCGGATTTCATTCTAACCCACCACCCTCAGGATATTCGATTGAACGGAGTGCCTATCAACCAAGTCGAGCATGCAGACGATGTCATGACTGCATCCACTGGGCCATCGGGGTTTCAAATGCACCTCAACCAGACGCAAACTTGGGCGAACAACAATGGCTGCGAAACCTCGATCCCAAAATGCCTATACCAAATCTTCGGACCCCGCCAAAAATTATATCCTGCATTCCACTTGGGCGGGAAGGTAATCTCGCAAGAAAGGCTGGCCTGCTACCTTGGAATCTGGTTCGAAACCGGCTCTAAATTCATGTGGCGAGAACAATACAGGGTAAAGGCAAAAAAAGCATCCAAGGTGGCGAACGTACTGTTGGGATTGGATCGATTCGTGGGTACATTTCCGACATGGGAACTGCGCACTTTGTACATGGCTCGTGTCGATCCTTATCTGACGGCGGGATGTGAAGTTTGCCTTGACATCGAAAAGAAGAGTCTCAAATTACTTGAGAAGGTCCAGCTCAGATTTCTTCGGCGAATGCTTGGTGTTGGATCTCGCTCTATGAAGGCCATTTTATTTTCGGAAACTGGAATATGGCCTATACAGTATCGGAGGGTGTACCTTGCCCTGAAAAACCTATGCTACTGGTTGGAACTAGACACCGATAGGCCGGCACGGAATGCTCTGGAAGAGTCACTCAAGCTTGCGCGAGCCAAAAGGATCTCATGGGTTAATGACTTGCAGATTGTCCTCTCGCGTCTTTACGTCCCGGTGCAACTTGATATATCTGGCCAGTGGATGTGCCTCTAATCGAAGAAACCATCCAACTGGTCAAGAAATCGATGGAAACGTGGATTGACAATGAAATTGAGAACTCAGTGCGTACCAAGGACTTGCTAGCAGGTCGACTCGAACTCGACAGCGACACTGGCAAGCTGGTCAAGAAGTCTCTTGATTTTCGGCACTATCTTCGTGTCAAAACGCCAGACCACCGCCTTGCCTTGACACGGATGGTGCTTTCCAGCCATAGCCTTGCCGTCGAACGCCGCAGATGGAAGGAAAGAGGCAAGTCCATAGTTCCACGGGAATGGCGTAAATGTCGGTTCTGCGAGGATTCGATTGAAGACCCGGTCCACGCGATGTTTATTTGCGACAATGTTGAGCTCAACCGGGTTCGCGAGGTGTTCCTGGCTGAGCTGTACACAAAGGCCCCGAGTTCCAAGGCGCTTTCACCGATGGTATGTCAATGTTCAGAGCAGTGCTCGCAAAGAGGGAGGTTACACCAATCCTGGCGAGACTGGCCTTCAATGTCCTCCGGATTTACGATGCGACTCCTATGCTGCTGCTGGAGCCACCTGTTCTGGTTCAGCCATGACTTAGTTCCGGGGAGGACTTCAACCTCCGTTGAAGCCGATTTATTCGGGGATTGTTTTTGTTTTTATGTTTGTGCTGCCGGGTCGTCAGTTGATGGACGACTCGCCCAAAAATCCTTGGGTCTGTTTCTTTGGAGACAGGTGGTTTGCATTCATCTGCAAAGGGAAGACATATGACAGCCTTCAGTGGACTGGTGGACACCAGGGATTTTTACCTGGGAGGAGAGAACTCCTCCCATACACTTGCGCACTCCGCTTGTGGTCAGGTCCCACGAGGTTTTAACCAGAGGTCCAGCCATTCAAACGGCCGGCCAGTCTACAGTTTGCCAGCGTCTTGTATGATTGAACCCCTGGAATGATGTTGTGCTCGGTTGGCATCTTGTGGAATTCTGTGAGGATAACCACCCGCTACAGCACTACTTGTATGTCTTCCGTAAACTCGTTGTTCAGCCTGTGGACCACGCGAGTATAATAAACCCCCCCCCCCGATGGGTTTAATCTAAGATTAAGATAACGAATGGGTTTAGATAACGACCCTCTCCGAGTCGGTCACGTGGGGGACGCGTTTCAGAAGTTGCAGGCATCTATATCTGTATCTCGCGGAGCTCGGGAGCTAAAATTATGCGTGGGTGCTCAAAATGAAGGTAATTAGTAGGAGAAATGATGCGAGACTCACAGCCAGGCTTCGATGGCGGGGACTGCAGGAACGCACAGAAACATGAGATTCCAACGCGGTCAGAGAATAATTTGCGGGGCACCCAATTATTGGGTGCTTTACATAGAAATTTGGGAGGAGGGGTATTTTAAGGTGGGGAATCGACCTAGGTAGTTACCCGGACGCGAAACCGATGGGCAAAGGTTGGTTTTTGCGCCGCAGCTGGTTGTGTTTGGCACGTAGCGTGAAATAAAAGCCCAGTTTGTACCCACCAGCAGTGAGGTGAGATTCGGGGTAAAAACGAGATTTTTTGGGGAGAATGTGAAGTCGGGGGTATAGAATCGCCCTAGGGGCACCTCCAAATATCGGGGGATAGCTTTAGTACCATGCGGATATCGAATGCTTGTTTGAGACACAGAATGACCTAGGGCGACCACACACAGAGTGTTATATCCTGAGATTCCGTGACACGCATCTGGAGTGTAAAATCCTATTTCTTATTTTTCTATTTTGATGGACTCCGGGGTAACTCTAAACTATCCCTGCTCCCTGCGACGTATTTAAATAAAAAAACAGCGCAGGATCACCTCAAACGAGTACTGTAGTATTTAAATCACTTCTCCCGGGCTGTGACTTGTGAGCGCAAGATTCGAACTTTGGGTTTCGAAAACGGGGGGACTTGGCCGTGACATCCAAAAAAATTTCGAAAATCCGCTGGAGATTGTCAAACTTCAGCTGAAACACGCCTGTACGCGCCGCGTGCACGAAAAATGGGCTTTTTGGGACCTTTTCCGCCGATTTCGTGACTGGTTTTGCACCTTCGAAGATCCCTTTGGTGACCCGTGACAGGTTCGTAAATTTTGGGCCCTGTGACGCGTGAAATTCGATGTGATTTAAATACTACAGTAATTTCCATTCCACACCGGCCACCGTAATTAAACGAAAGATTTATATGGCGACGAAAGAAAAACTTCCCTCCCGATTTATGCCCGAGGCTCGAGTCGAGCGGGCAACTGCTGCATATATACTTACGTACCGTGGACAATTGTTGAATGCAGGTGCGGACCATCCGCAAACGGGCTATTAAGTTGCCACTCCGTTCTGCGGTACAAAACCTGTGGCTGTGTCTTGGGCATACCATAGAATGGAGCGGCAACATAATAGGTCACAAGTTATTTGTGAAAAGTTTGATGCACCCAGATAAACTCGAATTCTAATATGGGCTGACATTTCTTCAGGTGATTGGAACCGCCATGCTTGCGGTTATGATGTTATGAGATCCCTCCTTCGATCGATGACTGCTCAAATCTCCGCCGCGGCGTCCCCGTCATGTATTTAATTTGCGCAGGCCGACAGAATATATCTCAACTTTTGGATGGCCACCGCTGTAGGATCCGATATAGCCATTGCGATCGGTTTACTCGTTGTCTCACGTTGAGGAATACCCCCGTTTAACGGACCATCATCTTATTTTTTTTTCCCAGCTTTCCGCAATCCTGCTCCGCGATGCTGCGGACCGAGGTCCGAGTCGGAGCAGTCTTCTCAATCGCTACACTCATTACGTATGCCTCCGTACGATTCCGCGATTATTATCTTCCTCATGTTTATGCTACTTGGGCATAGATTGATGCGCGCCGCCGCGCATCAATCTATCCGGACCCCTAGCAAACATCCCCAACACATCATTCGTCAATACCGACTTCAGGTGGCCCTGGACGACGATCCTATCATCCTGAGGACAAGCCTCGTCCGAACTGTGTCACTATGGACATTCGCTGGGTGTCAATTTCATTGAAGACTTCTGGACTAACTGTGATTCCTTTCCAACGATGTTGAGGGCGTCTGTATTACGGTTAGTGAGGATCTCATGACCCGAGACAAACCCAAGACAATTGGCGCCCCCAGTTGGTTAGCTTGAGTTAGCTAGACAGATTGGCGCGGGTACGGCAATCATGTTACATGTGTTTCGCTTATTCCAAGCTCTATTCAGTTTAGGCGCCGACCTCTCATCCGATTCCATAATGGCAAGGATGCAAGGTGTGGCACTAGTGCCGCGGTGGATTCGCTGAAAATAATTTCTAGGCCATTGGAACGCGCATAACACCTCACTCAGACTGGCGCCGGCTTCTCTTCCCGTGAGTGGAAGAATGACCCAAACCAGTGATCCCAGATTAGAACAAGTTCTTCTTGGTTTTTTTGAAATACTTTCCAGAAATCTTTAGCACGTATGTAACGGAATTACTTGCGAGCGTCCCATGCCTCTCAGTGGCATCGGCTTTTCATTCTGTCAGTCGGCAATGTCTCTACCACTGACACCGGCTCATTCGCTTGACACCACGGGCCCTTTTCTACACCACGAGTGGGAGCACATGCAGCCGCTTGCACAGGCAACGATTCGAAGCACCAAACACGGAGAAACAAAAATACTCATCACTCGAAGACTTTCGCATCAACATCCTTTGTGCAACACTGCAAGTTCAGGGCAGATGAACTTTTCACCCTCATTGAAACGCAAGGCGCGTCAATTGTGGTTTGTTCTTACTTTAGACGCTGGAAACTTAGAAATCTCTTGCATTTTCTGCGGGTCGGAGATCTTACGGTACTCTGTGCGGACGGGCCACGCTGCAGACTGCACACTCTCAAGGCTGGACGCTGTGCTAGTCTCCGTTTCAATGGAGAATCGCACACCTTCTAATAGGCGCCCAACCCAACACGGTCTGATAGTGCACGTCAGTTCGTGGGAAACAGCCCTGCTTTCACGTTTCAGGCACCAAAAACAGAGCCTTAACTTGATCCGTCCAGATGGAAAACCTCCGGTTAACGCCCTCGGGTCAAGCAGATTCGTAATATATTTAATGAGTGCAGGACTCATCATTTTCTGACTAGGACACCATCGCACGCCCTGAGATGCCTTCTGCATCGTCACTTTGGACTTTCTGCATCTCGGTTTGGGCCCTGTTGTTGGTCGTTGCACAAAGCAAGCCCTTGGTGCCCTACAAGAACCCTGCAAGGGCTCTTCCACGCAGTACCTGGAAGCGCGAGGTTGTTCCTAAAGATGCTGTGACTCTGTTGTATGCACCTGGTACCGCATTCGACCACGATGGTCTGTACTCGCTCTCATTTCTTTTGCAGAGGGTATGCATCGTCCCACTTCGACTCTGACGTTCCCCGCGCACCAGAATGTCCCTGTTCTACTGTTGGAAGACATGGATTTTCTCGTTGAGACAGTCGTTTGCCATGGCGAGCTCGATACAGAGAACTTGGTAGCAGAGATAGTCTTCACATCTGAAGACGCGCACACTGCGGCGGCGGAAACTTGGTCTTCCCTGTCCAAGTTCATCTTGGTCACGTCGCACCCGGGATGCAACCCGAGCGATCAACGGGGTGCCTGGCTGTGAGTACATGAATTCCCCCGGTGCACACCTTTTCATGTCCTTTTTTTTCCAGTGTTTCCTCCGTCTCTGATGAAGACACGGAATACGCCATTTCGCTGGAAGTACAGTCGATTCCACTACACGATATTGGCCCTTCGTTCCATTTATCGCACGTTTCTGGTGTGTACAGAATTCCCTACATCCTTCCACGCCGTGTCCAACATAGACCCCAGCCAACGTTGTCACTGGCTGGCGGTCGCCGAGTGCAGCAAAACTACAGAGCCGAGACATCGACGACATCTTCCCAGTCAACAAGACCTTCGATTTCGCCCCTCGCCAACAACTACTTCCCATTGAAAGCTCCTTAGTCGATGATTCCATCAACGATCTCATCCCTGACCCTGCCGGTCTCCAGGTATTCTGCGTTGACTGTGTGTCCGCGTTGGATTTCTCCGTCGGCCTGGAGATCGACACCAGCGGCCTCAGCGTCACCGAGGCCCACATCAACCTTACGATCAACGAGTTCCACCACGATATCAACCTCGAGTTTTCGATGAGTGCCTCGCACACGTGGAACACTGTTTTCGACGTCCTTTTGGTGGCCGTTCCTGATCTTGGCGTTAGTGTGCGTGCAACAAACAACTCGTTGTTCACGTCGTAGACGCTGAGTTGAACTGTTCACAGATCAAGGACGTCACGACGATTGGGTTTTTCTGGGGCGGGGCCGTTCGAACGGACCTTACAATTTCAGGTGCAGTTAATTTTACTGTTGGAGCAAGTGCAAACGTACGTCTTTCCGCGCAGTTATCCGTATCTTTCAGTGTCTGAAGCCGAAATTTAGATACCTAAGGGTGCAACGGCCACATTCGTGGCGACGGACGTAGACAAATCGTCCGCTACGGGCTGGTGTGGTTCCTCCTATACGCGGTCAAAGACTGTTCTGATTTGCTCTGCAGGGATAAGGCGACATTTGATGTTCATCCTTTCCGCTTGAATAGCGGGTCGTTTTCGGTAGATGCCGGGGTTTCTCTTTCTCCCTTCCTCCAGGCAGAAATTGCTTTTGGAACAGGGACAGGTACGACGCGCATCTTCTCCTCCTTTTCAGTTTTCCATGCACTCCAAACTAACATCACGTCAAGGCTCTTCTGCGCGGTTATACCTGAACACCCCGCACATCAACGGCGTCGCAACCATCGCTGCTAACGTCAACCGCGACTGCCAGCCCCTCGGGCCAGACGACTTTGAGTTCTTCGCCGACGCGCTCACCTTCGGTGCCGGCCTCAATATCTCGCTCGAAGGCAACTCGTCCGGGGACCACTTCCCCGACGGCAACATAGTCTTCCTGACCAAGGGCTTCCCGCTCGGGCCCCTCCCCACGATTGACGAGCCGAAGTGCATGGTTTTCACGGATGACAATAAGGCCGATACCGCGTCCAGCGGGAACCCCGTCGCAGCGCTCCTGCCCGCAGCGACGGGGACGCTCCTCGCCGCTGCGTCCGCCATCCCCACGTTCAACATCCCCGGGATCGAGGCGTACTACTCCGCGCACGGCGGCAGCCTCCCGACGAACGTCAACTACGCGCAAATGCTCCTCGCGACCACGGTTCCAGACGATATCAAGGGCGCAGTACAGAAAGCCGCGGCATCTGAGTTAGTTTCTGCTTCCTTCGTGCTTACAGGGAATAGAATCATTCGTTGTTGACGCTCCGTATATTAGGCACAAACACCACCTCAACGCTGGTGCCATCGCGGGCGGCGCCATAGGCGGTCTCGCGGTCATCGTACTCCTCACGCTAGGCGTGTGGTACCTGCGCTCCAAACTCCGCCGCGATGAAGATCCAAACATCGGAGGCTGGTCGCCGGGGACTCTACCCAAAACAGGTCTGTTTCGATCCACCCATTTATCGCTCACGCACGCTACATGCTGACTGACCTTCACTTTGAATTCGATGTAGGTGCTTTGACGCCGGGAAGTCACTTGGAGGGCAAGGATTATTATTCTGCCAAGTAGTAATCCGGTGTCAGCTCGTTCGCTGTCACGGGGTAATTTGTTTTCCTTTTGTACACGAGTCTGAATGTAATAGAAAGGCACAGAACCGGGGGGGAAAGCTTTATCGCTCGCGTTGCGAGCTCCCACGCGTGATTTGTGATTTTGCTGATGTGGCGTATTTTGAAATTCGACCTCTCTCTTTCACTCTTATGGTTTCGCACAAATCAGTGGTTATCCAAAAGAACTGCCATAATACCCATGACGGCCGAAGAATACTCACACCAGCAAGCGGACGTCTGTCAGATGCCCGTTCTGGAGATTGGCAGCCTTGTAAAGTTAGGTCACAACCTTCATTTTGGTACATTTTTGCTCTCCGGCATGTTATCGGTGGTTCTATGTATCCTTCATCGATCTGTCAGTACCGCTCACGGACATTCAGTCAAGGGTCGCTCCCCTTGCATCGAATATTGATTATCGATAGATTCCATTATCAGCGCTCCCGGTGTTGTTTGTATAAAACCCACGACCGCTCATCATCCATCCACGACAACCTCCCCCAAATGAGAGTAGTAGTGACCTTCGTCACTTCGTTACTTCGCTTAATTTTGCGAAGGTTCGTGACTTTGATGGAAAGCTATGAAAGCTCGTCACTTTGGTTAGTTTTCAGGAAAGTTCGTGAGTTGTGCAACTCACACAAATCAAACGCATCAATCTGGCCATCACTCCTCCTCCCCGTTTTTTTCACATAGATACCTTGGCCCAACACTAACACTAACCTCTAACCTCTAACCCCCTAATCTCTAACCTTTAACCCTCCTAACCACTAACCTGAACCAGCTAACCCAAACCGCTAACCTCTAACCTCTAACCGCCTAACCCGAACCTAACCGGCCACTCGCGGCAAGATGCTTGCCCATCACTCCGTGATGTGCCGAATAGTCGCCGCTGAACAAGCTTGGGATGTGAACTCACGAACTTTCATAGAAACCTATCAAAATCACGAACTTTCGCAAACTCCCATCAAAGTTACGAGGTTTCGCGAACCTAAGCGAAGTAACGAAGTGACGAGAATGGCGCGGACTCCCCAAATGACCCCTCGCCCTTCCTCCTCGCCCTCTTCCCCCTCCTCCTCCCCCTCACCACTGCCGACACCTGCAACGCCGACAACTGCCTCAGGGCCCTCCTCGACCCAGCCATCACCTCGAGCGCCCTCTCCTTCTGCAACTCTTACACCGTAGGCCTCTTCGGCACCGCCGCACCCACGCCGACCTTCGTGCCCACCTCGTGCAGCCCGCAGCGCGTCTCCAGCGCGTGTCCAGCGCGTGCTAATGTGCCGACAATGTCACGAACCCGACGTTCACGCCGACCGCGTGCCCGACGAGTGGGCAGATTGTACAGAACCTGAGCTTTTATGGGCGGGCCTTCCAGCAAGGGGCGAGGAATGTGGATATTCGTCCTTGGGTGCTTGCCATGCCGACGGGGACGCCAGGGTGTGTTCCTGCTGGAAGTTATTCGACGGCGGACATGGATGGGCCCATATGGTTCGATCCGAAGTCGATGTGCGTCAGCTCAACTTATGTATTGTGAAGTGCTGACCAAGACCTCCTCTTTGCGCAGTGAATGCAGCTTTGATCCAGTTATTGAAGGGCTGTCCACCGTGACGCAGGACATCCAGCTCTGTCCCTCGACAAAGTACAGCCTCCGGTATGCAAACACTATTGCCCATGTTCTCGCTCTCCCAGCTAACAGCCCATTTCCCTCAGCATCGCCACCGCCTGGGATTTCTGGACAGGCCACGGAGACTTCGGCATCCAGGTTCAGGTCTCCATCTCAGGCTCCGTCATCCTGCCTTGGGGTCCGGTGTGTCCCGTCTGCCAAGCCAGTCCCAGTCCCTTCGGAGACGATGATTGTCGTTCCTTTGCCGTTTACGAGGAGGAAAGCGCGGTGTTTACTTCGCCAGCCAGCGGGAAGGGCAGCTTGGTGATCTCAGTGCGGCAGGCGGCCGGACTGAACGCCATGCGGGTGCCAGCACTGTTTGATCAAATCTTTCTCAATCCGATTGGGGACACAAGTGAGCTTGATCCGTCAAATCCTTTCTGACGATCTACAAAGACAGTACCACAAAACGCCTGATTTACACCTGATTTTTGTAAGATACGGCACATTCTGCTAAGATCCAGCCGCTTCTTTTCATGTACCAGTTTGATGAGGTCCCAAATTAGAAAAAATGTAAAGACAAATTTGCACAAAAGCAATTATGAGCGACAGAAATAGTAAGCTTATCACTTAAACATCCACTGCGTTCCGACCCCCTGTAGGCACACACCCTGTCTCTACTGCTGTAGACACTCTTGGTGTACGTGAGTTTACATTGATCTAGTATCCCTACGTTGGTCTACGGCAGTACACCCATGTAGACGAACATGGTGGGATGCAAATCTATCAGGTTTGGAACAAATCATTTTGAAGGCCGAAATAAGAACAAGTTTTGTCTACGGCTGTCGACAAACTTAGGCGAAGTTTGCCTACGTGACGTACGCGGACGTAGCCGAGCGAACACGAGCGAAGGCAACGCTGTGCCGATGTCCCCTTGCCTACAGCCATCGACATACTTTAGCTCACGTAGACGAGCGAACACGAGCGTAGGCAAGGGTGTGCATACAGGTGTTCTCCAGGCCTCGCCACGGAAATATATGAGATTTGCTTCAAATATAAATAAAACACTTTATTGGTCATGAGTGATTGTTCTATATACACATCATATGGAAAGCGGGTTCTGCTCAGATAGATTCATCTTCACGTAGTAGAGTGGCTTTGCTTTGACGCCTCCACCGAGGTAAATCTTGAGATTTTTACGGGCATACCTGTACATTCTGTGTGTGGAGTATAGGCCAAAGATCTTTATTATTGAAGTGCAACCTAACAAAATGCTTGAATAATGGCTGCGCTCCCGAAACTGGAGAAGCATTTAACGAGTGACGCCCCATTGACGCCCCCAGGCGTCAAGAGCATCATATGGTGTCGCCTGGCGTCAATTTCACTTTGCCCCTTCAGTTTTCTGCATATTCGGGTGGTAACTGTTCCTCAACCCGTCATATCCCGAGCGAATGAACGCAAAACCGGAGCGCGGTTACTCACCGCTGACATCTGCTGGTTCTTCCTCGTAGCTAGTCGCCCATCCCCGCTCGGCAATGGTGCCCGCTGGGCATTGTTTCCCAGTCCCCGCATTTGGATTAGCTCGTGGATCTCCGTAACCAGCGCCTCTGATGCCGGCGCAGAATCCCTAGCAGGGTCCCGCCATGCGGATATGCGTCTTTTATGTGCCGCTGCAGCCGAGCGTCTTTTGCAAAATTTGACCACAATTGCGAGGACGGCGATGGTGAGCAACAGTGCACCCAGGGCACTTCCCACGATTTTGGCGATGGGGAGATTAGATTTGCGCCCAGAGGCCAAGGCAGGCACTGGCGAGTTGACCCGAGAGGTCGAAAATGTAGAGGTAGTCCGAGTCGGACTCAAAAAGAGTGTTAGTACTATTAATAGACTGCGTCGAGATAGTTGAACTTGAGCTGGCAGTGGTGCTAGATGGGCTCTGCGTCACGGTCACCGTGTTCACGACCGTCTTTAGCCCATCGCTGACCATCGGTGGAATGTCATTCATCCTACCTTGTCTGTTAAGTACGCAAAAAGCCAGACAGAGGTGGATCACGCACGTATACACGACATAGTCCACGAAAAACCTCTGCGAAGAGGTGATAACGAGTGTGTGCGTCCCGTCCGGCAAGTTGTTGTTAAAGTATGCCAACTGAACTAGCGAATAGATCTGCGACGCGGGTATAGTCTCCTGGGCCCCAGTGCCATCAATATCGAAGAGACAGACACTACATTTTGATGGCTCCTCGGCCAACTTGGACCGAGGTCGGCTGAGGTTGGCCGAGGGTTCGACCAACCCGGCAACCCGGTCGAGCCCCTCGACCAACCTCAGCCGACCTCGGTCCAAGTTGGCCGAGGGCCATCAAAATGTGGTGAGAGCCCTCCAGGCTCCGTGGGGCAGGCAACAAACACATATACAGCGGTCTCTATACGGATCAGGTCTCGGAAGTTGAATCACCCTCAAAATTCAGGAGCTTATCAATGAAGGTAGTCTTTATTTGACATGGCTCATTCATGATGGTTAATGTTCTGTGACCCGCATCGGTCTCGCCAAAATCGCAGGGATTCGCATTCGTTGTGTTTGCGTCGCATCGGTGGAAAGTGCTTCCGGCCGCGCAGCTGTATTGCATCAGAGAACTGAAGTCCTCGACCGTGACGTTGACGAGCGCGGCGTCGACCCGACCCCGGGCGCAAAATGAGCCCAGAAGAGAAGAGATGAGAGACCATCGCCAGTGAGGGCGATCTCGTAGTTCGGCGCTCCAGCAAGAATGGTCTTGTACTTCGGCAGATGATGACCGTCGCAGTTAATCTCATCCGCGGCAGTTCACCAGTCCGAAGTGGATGAGCACGCATGGGCCCATGTGGTATTCGAAGTGGATCAGTCCCTAGTGCCGCTGGCAGCGAAGGAAGACTTGAAGCCGCTAGATCACTGAAATCCTATTTGATTGTTAGAGCTGCTGAGGAGGAAAACATCCGGGAGGAGGAGAAGTCTAATATAAGAAGTGACATGTAAGTTAAGAAATGCGTCCGAAACAACCGAAAATACTATGAAAACAGATATTACACATCCAATGACCACTTGCACTCAACCCAGACTCAGATCAAGTTTCAGCTCAGGGAGGGTGGGCAATGGGATGCAAATTGCAACCCTCGGGCAGTCTTACAGTGCGCGCAGAGCAAATTCGCAGAACTGTTTCAGGAAATTGCACCTCCCATTTGAGCCGGTGACTCAAGGTAATTTTTGATGGTGGGCAGGCCTATAAGGTTGTTAGACCGAATGCTTACACAGATCTATATCGTGGAGACCTGGGACAAATCGACAGCTGTCAAGTCATGCACGCATCCGAACACACATGAGCTCGACATGGACATCATTGCCACGATATGTCAACTATTTCCTTGTATTCTCGCAACTACATACCATTTCACCGTTACTCCTTATGCTGCAAAGTCCCCGGATTAGGAGCAACATCGTGTCCATGCTGGTCTGTGAATAACACCTGGCACTTTCATCAACACCCGGAATTGACTGTAAATCAAACCAGTAAATAGCTTACTTTGGGCGGATGCTTGACGCCTGCCTCCTCCGCTTCGCTCTCCTTTCTGACAATCTTGTCCACGGTGCCTTCGCGCTTGCCGCCGCGCATTTTAGTCCAGACCTCGTCCCTTCCTTGATCGGCTGCATGTTCTTGTCTCGGATTTGTTGCGGCATATGAATGACGACGTGAGGCTGGGCGACGATGAGTATAAGGGAGCCAACAGTTTTATGAATTGGGGCCGGAGGAAATGCTTGATTGCGTACCGGCCGATGTTCGAGGTAGGATATGTGATCAAAGCAGTGGAAGTTTCAACTGCAGTCTTGAAAATTTGAGAATGGTTACGCGCAACAGAGATCATATTTAATAGGTGTTAGAGGGGTAGACTATGTAATTTAGAGCGTCAAGTTGACGGGCCTTTGACGTCATGATATAACTGTTTTGCGAATTCCTGGTACCGGTTAGGAACCAGGTCTCAAACACGAATGGTCCAAAATGCCATCAGACACATCAATACCATAAAAAACTAAAATAAAAAACTAAATAATGTTGTTAAATCCGTTTATGGCAGGCCGTGCATAATAAATAATCTGTTTAATAAATAAAATCCCTTTCTCTCCTGTCCGCGTAATAGTGCAGCCTGATTTGTCTCCCCTGTTGCGTCCCTAAATGCCAGACGCCCTTATATTTCTCCTAATATCGCCTGTAACAAAATATAATCCTTCTACTATCGCCCGTATTTTTCTGTCCAGACCTTGACACCCCGCACCGACAACCCATGTCTAATCATCCTACTCGTCCCACTATCATGGAGGTCGACAATATCGACCCTTTGGATATCAGGATGAACTCGCGCTTTTAGACCCCCTCGGTCCTATACTCGAACGAATACCAGACGACGAGCGTACTGATATTACGTTTGAACATTATTCTAGTGAGTCTCTACGTTTCCACACAATTCGCCATCTTAACCATTACAGTGGATGTTGATGACCCTGTCGATTCCTTGAATGGACCACATGCCAGAGGTCCGTTCGCGCCTCCATCGATCAAACATTCTGTACAAATAGAAACTCACACGAATAATAGCATGGCCAGCTGTTCATTAATTCATTAAATCCAAAAGATATTCCTGCTGAAAGTGATGTTCCTCCCTTCAGTAGAAACCCACCAATCCTGCTAGTGGATATACAACCAAATTATCCTGTGTCCTGCCATCCATGCTCAATGTGAGCTTGGTTGACGCGCTTCGCATCGACCAAGTGAACCTGAGCCAGTAGTCTCTGTTTTTGTGAATCTGGCTTTAAAAAAGGATAATATTTACATATCCTCTGGTATAGCAAGAGGTACCAGGGTGCCCGGAGGGCCTTAGTATGTATATGGTTCTGATGAATCGTTGATGCTCGATCGGTGCTTACACTTGTCTCTCTGCTCCACCGTGCTCCACTTGCCGTCAAGACATGTCCCAATTTTTCCCCTTCCTCTTCGTCCTGTTGCCGGGTATGCTCCCGGTAGTGCGATGAGCGCGGGTTCAAGTTGTTAGTCGATTACATGGGTAGAATGTTCATAAAGAGAGACGCCGTGTAGATGGGACATGCATTGAAGCAGAGTTCCGTGGAGTCACAACTATGTGTTCAGGGCTACTTGGGCTTGGGGGCCATTGCTGGTGCATGGCAGTACTCGTCAGGCCTTCGGCCTTTGAATTTTGTTGCAGAATACATTCAAAATTAGTCAACCACTATGTACAGGGTGTCAACTAAAGCGGGGAAGCAAAGGCTTCACAGCGGCGGCAGCGTCGTCGATGATTACTGAAACGGTGTCATGGTGAGTGACCCAAGCAGAGAAGGCCAGCAAGGAATAATTGGGGATTCGAATGGTGATATGAAGGGGAAGATCGCCACCTCTATCCACAATCGACCCGATAGACGACAGGGTCTCGGGTGCCACGAGGATATGATTCCAATATATCGGATGAGCATCCACGTAGTCCGAATATCCGCTGCATAACATCCGGATGCTGGTCCTAGCGCTTTCCATGGTTCTGTCGAAGAACATGTTCAGTCCCTCAGTGGGAATTGGCGCGGACAAGTTAAGAGCAGCCTGGGAAACGAAGTCAATAATAGCTCTGAAGAGGATATTATCCTGCAAACTTGCCGCAGACATGTTACAGTAACTCGACGTTTGCGGGTGAGTGAGAAAGATTAAAGAAACAAAGGGAGAATAGTACGGATTGGGAATGAAGCCCGCAGTTTAAAGACCCCCGCGTAAACGCATCAACTCTATCAAAAGATCAATGAGATCAAAATCTGAGCGAACAGATACGGTATCGCCATTGGAAGTTTGATCACAACGTAAGAGATCGCCCGCCGCCTCACCATTGTATCCATAACAAATGAGTACCACGTCGTCCCAATTTTTCAAGAAGAGCTTTGCCAGCGTCAAAAGTGGACTATGCAAAATGAAAAGGTCGATTTCTGTGAGTTCGCTCAAAGAGCACACGCTACAACCGTTAATTCCGTACCAACAGGGCGATTCGAGGGCTGAAGTCTCAAAACGCAGCAGAACGTTGATCCACCCATCGTTACTGGGGCCAGACCGATTTGGCGCTACATCGGGTGCGCCACAGCAGACGAAGCACGCTCAGGTAAGAAAAAGATCGGAAAATTTACGCATTAACTTGAACGAATTCCGCAGGTCGGTTCAGGGAAGGATACCGATTTCAAGGAAGAGGCCGAGAAAGGCAAACCTATGCCAATTGTGCGCGACATTTCCGCCTACAGACACTGAGACTGACGTCAATTAAAGCCTTACCCGGACGACCATGTCGTTCACTACCTAACCACCGAAGAGGAGGTCAACAAAGCGCTGGCACACATTAGAGAAGGAGCTAAGAGCTATTAGGCTTCGACACTGAGTACGTATCGCGCAAACCAATTGAAGAGGAAAGCTTCATAGAGGAGATATTCAACAATGTGCCCTGAAACAAGAGGTCCGGGACAATCGTCTGGCAAGCGATACAGAAAAAATACGACATGGGATTCCAGATTGAGTGGGACAATATCGGACTGTGCATTGTGCAGATCGCCAGGTGAAACGAAGTATGGCTATTGAATATGAACAGAATTAAGGGTAACGTGAAGGTCGACTAATTAATCATGTTACTCACTACATTCACAGCATTTCCTGAAGAATTGCGACGAATTATGCTGGCCCCCGAAATACCGAAGGCTGGGGTAGGTGTATCAGCAGATTTGACCGTCTTCTGGAACGACCTCGGGTCAGACATGAACAATGTCGTCGATTGCGGCCTCATGGCGAAGCTATTATTTGCAGAGAAGTACAAAGAAACATCGTTCACCAACCTTTCGTTGCAGCAGGGCGCGGAAGACGTTTTAAATCTCACAATCGTGAAGGAGATGCAGAAGACCAATTGGAAGGGAGACGACAATGGCGACATCACGGACGAGCAGAAGAAATGTGAGTTGTATTCAATTTAGATGGTAACACACCAGGCGCATCCCCTTACGATGATCACAGACGCCGCCATAGACGCTCACGCCTCACTCAGTTTATACGAGGCCCTTGTGCCTGCTCTGGACGATCTAGCGACGAGGGTGAACTGCAAAATTCCGTCTGCATGGTACACATTTAACGCGAGATACGGGTTCCCGATGAAAACGAGAAAGACTTAGTACTGGGATTAGAGACGCCGTGGAGCATCGCGGATTGCACTTGGCTTTATGGCGGGAAATTCCAAGGCCATGTATAGTACGCATATTTAAATAGTCAATAGCGCAATGTCTAGAAAAATGGCCAATGCGCAAAAAAAAAAAAAAAAGAAGGGCGTGAACAGCAGATTGACTCACACAAGGTCGAAAGAGATTGCGTAGTTGAAGGTCACACATGTGTCACATTGCCGTCACGGCTTACCACGGCCACCAGAATTTGTGCAATAACTTTCGGGGGAGATTTGATGAGCATCCATAAAAAATCAGAATATTATATTGTCTATCCCAGACTCCAATCAAAGTGCCTTTACGAACGGCAGGTCAAAATTAACCGCAGGTGAACACATTTATCTCAACTTGGATTAAATCTGTCATTTAGCGCCCTGCTTGGCTTTTGGTGCTCGTAGAAATTCGGCGTAGAGGAAAATGAAAAACAATAGTATTTTGACGCGTAAAACGCGTCAGAAAACAGCTGAGAATTGTGAGAGGCGAGCAGTAGGGAACATCTGGGCGCGTTACCGACATCCGTCCGCATATAGATGGGCCGGCCTTTTCCGTCAGCGCTTGTGATGGGACCTAGATATTTAGGAAATCTGATGGGAAGGTCAGGCGCGCGGTAAGTTACTGATGTGACAGACTCCGCCTCTGGCGCATATTTATCCCGCCCTGCCCCTGCGTATTATTCACACCCGGGGCACGGCAGTCTGGCGGCGGGATGTTAGCTCGACTTGTCGTCAAAATATAATTTGGTGAAACCAGTTTATTCCGTCTAGGTTCCGTAGCATATACGGCTTTACTGCAAAGCCTTATTACACCAGCAATTTTTGAATGCCCTTTGGCCGGGGAAATTTGACAGTTCACCAAGAAAGGAAGCTCGAGCAATCGTAAGCAACTAAGGGTAATGTAAAGTCCCAAAGCGGAAAAAAAGTTACGATTTTATACAAATTAGGAAATGATTCCACCACGGATAGGACTACGTCACCTTCAAAAAACCATCCAGTATGGCAGTAAAGCTGTGCAAAAAGACGAGTTTAAAAATAAAATTTTAAGACTCGTAATGACGAAAAATGTGGGGGACTCACCGTCAAACACTGCGTTCAGAGGGCCTGTAGGCAGACGCTCTGCCTACCCTCGGAGCCAGACCTGGGGGTAGGTCCGATTCTTTCCTGTTTCTGATGGGTGTCGTGAATCACTCCCTATCACAGGTTGAAGCAGTATGGTCTGACTGTGAATATCGATATCTTCTACTCGGCATCGGCATCTCACTGTTCACTTTCAATTTTCCGACCCTCGATGTTGAATGGCAGATTCCAAAGTCCAGGATATGTCGAGGCAATTTCATTTGTTTCTTGTTTGGCGATACAATCTATGATGAATCTTAACTCGTCAGTCTTTGGGGAAGTCGTCTTCTCGGATTCCGCCTGTTCGGTCTCTTCGCTCCCTGGTGTTTGTGGGTTAGTGGTCATCCGGAAGCCTCACTCACAGAGACCCAGGAAACACAGCTTCCGGGGCCCCTCTTCCCATAGATTTATTTTGTTTTCGGCCTAGCGACTTAGCTAGCTGACAGCGAGTGCTCTAGGTGAGCCTGCGAGCCAGAGCACAAAGCCGGCTAGCTAAGAGAGCGTGAAGGCATGATGCGATCAGTGATCCTCGATCATCCAATCTTGCCTTCCGCTCGCTTGACCTTTTTGCTGCCCGCCCACCACACCCCCGAGTCCTGGCTTTCGTTTGACACTGGTTAGTGCTCATCCGGAAGCCTCACTCACAGAGACCCAGGAAACACAGTTTCCGGGGCCCCTCTTCCCAAAGATTTATTTTGTTTTTCGGCCTAGCGACTTAGCATCAATGATTCATCAAAACTGTATACTATTCACACAACAGCTGTAAAATAATCACTCCAGTCTATCACGCTGATGGTAGATTGGGCTGAGGCCGAGGCCCTTGCAGATGCGAAAGAAGTGCTCCATTGAAAGATGGAGCAGCTGAAATCTCGTCCAACAATGAATATTTTGCGTAATTCGCAGAAACCTGTATCGAATCTAACTGAAGACCTTCACTGCCTCTGTCGTCTACCTGTTGCATACTTGCGAATAATCCGAGTTGATACAATGAAATCACGAATCGACGATGTCGCCGACGCACCTCATAGGTCAATATCTGCCCTTCTGCTTCCCCCCCTATTTTCTTCTCCATATATATCCACCCGCCCTGCTGGTTCCGACGCTGAAGCTAACAAACCTATCGAGCCACTGACCACTCACACACGGAGACAATGAATCTCGTGCATGGAGAGTAAACTTCGCGTGCAAGGTCTCCCGATTCTTCTATGGTCTTTCAATACACTATCCCGCTGCTGTGGCCTTTCCTTAGTGCATGCTCTATCATTTAATACCCAGATTCGCTCCCGTGGGGCTGCCGATAAAGGCTGCACCCCACCCTCTGTACCTTCGTGCCTCCGCGTTATATACCGTCCTCTCGCAGTATCTCCCGATTCCCACCTCCCAATACTTTGCCTCTCCAAATTCGCATTCAAATCCACACCTTCCTCCTTCATCCTTCCTTCTTCCTGCTCTCTCTTCTGCCTCAAGTTCCTGCTATCATTCATATCCACCCCGCCTTTCTCTCCAACCTTCGTTCTAACGTGTAAAATCAAGAATCCAGGAATATTAATCCCTGCGCAAGCGAATGCATTTTGCCGTACCTGTGCATCTATCTGTCCTCTCGTTCTGGTCTCTATTTATTGATCAACACCTGCACCTCCTTGATCGCACCGCATGCACTGCCTCCCCGCCCTCCTTCACCCCGGTTCCATTCCTCTCATCCGAACTGCAGATGATGATGCTAATATCTTGCCGATTCTGTTTTTGTCCTCCATCCACGTCCCTGCATATCTGCAGCCACCGCACATTTACTCACATTTCAGGTCACCACACACGTCGAGGAATCGCCCACTGGCATATTTCACTGCCCGCACTGTTCCCAACCATCTGGCGGAACGGGACCACATATTCTCTTTGGCTTTTCACCCTTTCATTCTTGCTCGATCATCAAGGTTCTGCCTTCGCCTCCGTTACTTCTTTCTCCTCCTCCAAGTGATCGATTCTTGTAAAGGGAACATACTAGGAAGTGGAACATACCATGTGATCCTCAACTGCCAACACCCGGTCACCTGGCAAAGATGTGGACTCGGCGCGGCGGACTTTGACGCGTGTTGAATGTCTCCACAGCGGATGAAGCCAGTACAGTCATGGTAGCGACATGTGCTGTCGACTGGCGCAAAACACGGCGGCCTCTGGTGCATTGGGGAGTAGATTGAGCTCGAAAGATGCGCTGGGACTCGCAACGAGAGGACGCACCGGATGCCAGTACTTCATCTGACCCTCCAAATGCCCTACTAGGTGGACTTAGCGTCCGAATGGGAGGTAGAACATAAGTATCAAGAGCTCATAGACGAGAGGCAAGGGGTAAGAGACGACAGGGAGGAAGGGAGGTTGGAGGGAGGAAAGAAAGAACAACCACCACGTGGTCATTGTTTGCCGGCCTGTGACTCATGTCCGGTAGACTCGCAACCAGTCTGTTTTAGGCAACCGACTTTTTGATCACGAGACGAGCAGAGGGATCAAAAAGGTTCCTAAAACGACTGGAACATCTGGTCATCATTTTTGGTGGACCCGCCAATGTGAGTTAGGACTATGGTAGAATGGGACCCTCAAACCTTGGAAAAAAGTGTAAAAATTGTTATAGAGAAAGATGAATAGTTTTGAATTCTGAATCGAACGCGCCCAACTTGTTTTTTGACATTTGGTGAAGATCATGCTCGCCGTCTGCGCATGGACCAGTTGACGATGAGGACGACTTTCACCTAAAGTCGGAAAACAAGTATGTCTCATTCAGCTTAGAATTCAAAACTATTCAATTTTTACCTAGGAACTTTTGACACTTTTTTTCAAGGTCGGGTGGATGCTGAGGGTCATATTCTACCAAGTCCCAACTCATCTTTGGCGGGACCACCCAAAATGATGACCAAATGTCCCAGCCGCTTCGCCAACCGTGATTAGCGCAGCCATGTGCTTGGCGAACGCGGTTGGTCACGAGCCTACATGTCCGGCGTCTGCGCGGATTTAAGGACTCTCGTTCGCCACACCTTTCGCGAACCCTTCACCCCTTCACCCCCTTCGAGTTGGCTGGCTCTCGTCCGCGCTGCACTCTCCGCGGAATACACGCTCGCTTTCCAACGCGGATATCAGTGCCCGAGATTCATGGCTCCCGTTCAAATTGTTCTGCATTGATTTAGCAGTTGGTTTTTGCGCAGTTCTTGTTTTGTTTCTCGGGCTCATCCTAGATGTGGTTCAAAATTACTGTACTATTAAAATCAATTCGTCAAGGGGTGTGACGCGTGACCCAAAGTTCTAATTCGTCAATTCGTCAAGGCAACTTGAGCTGCGTGACATCCACCAAAATTTCGTCAACCTGTAAAAATATTCCAGGAGTTGTGGTGAATGTATGGCTGTAATACTGTAAAATAATTATTTTTTGCACACCCCCAGGTTTGGAAAATAAAATAGCACAATGATGTTGAATCGTGAAAAAAAGGAGCAGGTATGGGAGGTCGCGAAAATGTCGGAGGTAGGAGGACTGGAAAATGTGACATGGATCCATGGCGGTAGAAAAGGTGACAACCCCTTGAAAAGAATAATTACAACATTGAAAAAGTAACATCCCGAAACCTCCCCCTAGCGCGATCTTTGTTTGGCATGAATGCTCAGGTCACAGAGTGGATTTTGATCAGATCTTTGATCGCTGTTATCTGCCACTCTTTCCCTACGATGTCCGACACCGGTAGACACGATCCTGGCCATAATTTCCTCATGGGAGGCCCACAGCATCACGACTCAGGTGCAGTGTATAATTGATTCTCTCCCCAACGCCGAATTTCCAGCGGTGGAGCGGAGCAGCCATCAGTTAGAGGTGATTCGCCAGATCCTCGGCACCATAGAGGATCCACACCGCTCGACTCATTCCTGTACTCATACTGTATTCAACTCTAATGTGGTAAGCTTATTTTTATTTGTGTTGTGCTTCGCGTACTTGTAGTTCGCTTTTATTTTGGGGGAATACCGATGTTGGATTGCTATTGTGTTTACCTGGTATTAGTTTCTATTCACGACACTCGGGTGAGACCGGTAACGGGCCGGTCCACTCCTACAGATATCTTGAACCCCACATTGGATCCACAAGCATGCCCTGAATAACTCAATTCCATAGATAGGATCATTCATAAGACAGTGGCTTCTCACGTGCTCGTAAGAGATTGTATGCAGATGTCACTGCAGTCTTGCGAGGCACGAGCACTAATATTGTTGTAGCGTCTGTCTACGAGAGACTAACTGCAGTCGGGGACCGTACCATTGAAGTTCATGGACACTGTGAGGCAAGGACCAGGGAATTTCTCCAGTGGTCACGTCTGGTCAGTCATCGAGGCTGCGCTTTTTTTAGAAACCCCATTCAGGTGGCCACATCTCTAGCAAACCCGGGTGTCACTTTTTTATCGCTCTCGCGAGGTTGTCAATTTTGGGTTCAAGGGGGTGTCACTTTTTTTGGTATTCTTGTCCTAAGTGGCCACTTTCTTTGTGAATTTCTCGGGTGTGCTTTTTTTTGGTCAAAAATAATTATTTTACAGTATTACAGCCATATGAATGCACAGTGACTCAATGGAATAATTTAGGAACGAACTGAGCAATTTAATTCAACATAAGTTTGAGTGATGTGGAAAAATGAAATTTCTGCTGTTAAGCTCAAGTTAAACTTGCTCTGAACCACGATTTGAAGCCAAAAACCTTGAAAATGGGCAATAAATTAAGTGGGAAGTGCCCACAGTTGAGGAAAATTGCTCCAAGTCCCCTGAGCCGAAATTTTCAACCTACCGTGACAAAAAGTATATTCGTCAAGAGCCTCCGTGACGCGTGACAAGGTTGCAAAATTCGTCACGTCAAGCACCCCCGTGACACGTGACTGACGAATTGATTTTAATAGTACAGTATCTCTACATTTATATTGCTTCACATTAGACAGCTATTGGAGCCATCTGATGGCTGATTTGGCGTGCGCAAATGGATGGCTGGTGGCTCGAATTTCATCTTGACCAAAAGTAATAGTTTCAATTTGCATATCAGCTCCATCTGAAATATAAACCGAAATCTATGATTTCAGTTGGCATGGAATGTGTTATGAAAGCTGGAATCTCAGTACCCATTTCAGCACACCTGAAATGCTAGGTTTCGGATGCACCTTTTCTTTGTACCGAAACAGTAAGTTTCGGTTTACAATTTCGGGGCATTCATTTTGCAATCTGATTCCTGGGATTTCTGACACATTTCAGCTTGTCCAAAACCCGATTTTATTCATGTAGTTTAGATTACAATTTCAAATGTACCTAATTCACTAATAAATGATTGACTTTCAGCCCATTTTTTGTGCAACTCCAAAGTTGGCATTCAAAGTTGAACATCTGGCCATGCTAAATTTGGTAATCGTCAGCGTGATTTCCTTTTTTTCTTGATCATTGTATGTCTAATTGGCTATAGTGCCGCTTCGTGAATGTGCCTGACATACCATTCCCGGTGAGTTCCTTGTGTTGTGCGATAAATTGGATTCTCATTTTGGGCCCATAGTGCACAAACGGTCAAGCATTGCCAACACTTTCAACCTGCTGTTTGTGAGTTGCTCTCCCGACTTTGACCAAATGAGCCGTGTTTTGAGTTTCAAATTCCAGTGCAATACTGTTAACACTCCGGTGGCAACTGCTGCCTTATCCGCCACTGCAGCGTCCATGTCTGCCTTTGCAGCCGCCATTGCTGCTTTGCCCCCTAACCCTTTGTTGTACCCTTTCCAACAGCAACTAGTCGTCTCAAGTGTATCGCACACACCGACAGTGCACAAAGATTGACCAGTCGGCCACAGCATTCAGCGGAGCCGACCCCGACTTAAACTTGCAGGACGTGAGTCAAAAAATGGCACTACCATAGCCCATGCGGAATTAACTACTGTCAGGGGAACCTCCGCCCGGCCCCGGTCACCCGGCACCCGGCCCCGGTCATCCGGCACCCGGCGCCCGGTCGACCGGCCCAGTTTACGTAATCCACCTATGGATCCCAAAAGGTCGCTTACACAATGGCATCAAGTCTGCGATCAAGCCCGAGACATCTGCCGATCACTCCGGTCATGTGCTACTAGTCAGTAGCCACTTATACCCACGACCTAGCGTGGGAATCCTCAGAGTTTCTTCTCTTCGGATTCCCCTCGCTAGGTGCGTATCTTCTTGTATTTAGCTACTTCTTATTCATACCTTCGGATTCCCCTCGCTAGTCCCTTGAGATTCTCGGGTCTAGAGGTTGCCCTTACAGCAGAAGAAACTCTGTCTAGGGATTAACTGGACAAAATTGGGAAGTTTGGCTTGGAAGGTTCGGATCATAGTGGCAGTGCTCCCACCACCCCAACTTCCAATTTTATCCCCTCCTCCCCTGTCCTCAATTCTACCATGTCCGGTGCTGATGCAGCAGCTGCCGATGCCCGGATGGACCGGATCGAGGCCACCTTAGCCAGCCTCACCAAAATACTCGAAAAACAGCAACGCGCAATCTCGCCTGCCCTATCCCTTGCCGAAACGGCTCCGGAACCGGGTCCAGGACTATTCACGCAGTACACCACAACCGGCGGGTCCGGCGCAAAATCGGTCCTTCGGCCGAACCCCCGTTCGTCTTCGACGGCGACCGGACGCAGGGCCGGGCGTTTCTCCACGCCGTCCGGTCGTACGCCCGGCTCGTCCCAGAGGCTTTCGTAGAGAACGGAGAACTTTCCGAGGAAAAGGTTGTCCGGTACGCCATGTCGTTCATGGCCAAAGATGCGGCGCAACGTTGGGCTGAGCGCCAGTCGGCCAAGGCGGAATTTCCGTTTCCGACCTGGGAGATGTTTGTCAAGGAGTTCCGACTCCGTTTCGTCGAGGAGAACGAGCAGGACCATGCCCTGCACAAACTCGAGTCTCGCGCCTACCATATGGGCAACCGGGACGTGTTCCGGTACACGGACGAGTTCGAGGACCTGGTCGACCTCGCCGGCTTTGAAGACGAACTTGTCAAGGTCACAAAGTATCGGACCGGCCTTGACCCGGCGATCAACCTCGCCATCACCGGCTCTAGCGACCCACCCGGCCTCAGGGACTACGCAGCCTGGCGCGCCCGGGCCTACCGGCAGTACGAGTCGCACCTGCGCGCTCGGAACGCCGGGGCGTCCGGAGTCACACGGTTCTGCCGGCCCGCCCCCGAACCAACCAGTCCACGCCGGGCACCGTTGCCGCACCCGCGCTGAGGGCCGCTGCCCCGCCCCTCCCGGCTCCGGTCCCCATGGACGTAGACCGCACCCGTGCACGCCATGTGCCACGCCGTGGCTGTTTCCGCTGCGGAGATGCCAATCACTTCGCCCGAGATTGCCCGGCACCGGCCGACGTCCGGACGACCGACGTGCTCGACGAGGTGATCCGCCAGCTCGGAGGAGAGATGTTGGAGGAACTCGTGGCCCGCATGGCCACGACCGAGGCCCTCACTGACGACCCCGCCCTAGAGGATTTTCCCCTCCGCGGCGAGTGAGCAGTGCGCCCTCGATCGCGTCCCCTAATCGTTTCGACATTTTATGTAACGAGTCAGACAATATACCTCTTGCATCGACCGAAACGATAGACGCACCCCCAATCCGGACGACCAACCGGTCGCTTCGGCTCCCCGCCGGCTAGACCGGTCACTCATCCGCCGCCGGCCGGACCGGCCACCCGCCCGCCCCGTAAGTCTGCTTGGGAGCGCAAACTCCTAAGCGCTATACGGTCGCCGCGACATCTGGTGCTAACTCCCTCCACCTTCCATTGGAGATCGAGTCGACCGACAACGCTGTGAAGCTCTCGCTCGATGGGCTTATCGACTGTGGAGCAACCTCCGACTTCATTGACTCCGAGTACGTTAAGGCGAGCGGGATCCCGGTCCGCCGGCTCTCGCAACCCATTCCGGTGTTCAATGTAGACGGCTCCCCCAACGAGGCCGGCTTCATCCGAGATGTCGCGACTCTCGTCCTCCGCTACAAGGGTCACAGCGAACGAGTCCAACTCGCTGTAACTGGGCTCGGTAAGCAAAAGCTTATTCTTGGGTATTCCTGGCTCCGGAAGCATAACCCCGAGATCAACTGGGATACCCGGGAGGTCAAGATGAGCCGATGCCCATCCGGTTGCACGACCTGTGTCGATGAGGCCAGAGCCGAGCGTAAGCAAGCGAAGACTATCGCCCGCATCGTCCGGCAACTCCGAGCCGGACCGGTCCCGACCATTTGCACTATCGACACGGACGACCGGCTCGGCGAGGATGATGATGACGAGTTCGAGGAGGACCTGCCCGAACTCCTGCTAGATGACTCGGACGACTCGGATGACGAAGATGACCCTCTCGAGGACGGAGACCGGGTCTTTTACACCCAGTTCTCTCCTCCAGAAGACATCCGGGCCACCAGCACTGTCTCACAGCGGCTGGCCGAAGCCTTCGCCAAGAACTCCGCACCCGGTAAGGATGAACTTCTGGAGTGGGTGCGTGACTTCGAGGATGTCTTCAACCAAGAGGCCTTCGATTCACTACCGGACCGTCGCTCGTGGGACCATGCCATCGAACTCGTCCCAGATGCCAAACCGGCCAACTGTAAGGTCTACCCGATCTCACCTCTCGAGCAACGCGAGCTCGACGCGTTCATCGAAGAGGGGTTGGCGACCGGCCAGATCCGGCCGTCGAAGTCACCGATGGCCTCGCCTGTCTTCTTCGTCAAAAAGAAGGACGGCGCGCTCCGGTTCGTACAGGATTACCGGGCGCTCAATGCGATGACCGTGAAGAACCGGTACCCGATCCCTCTGATCAACGACCTCATCAACCGTTTGAAGGGAGCCCGGTTCTTCACGAAACTCGATGTCCGGTGGGGCTTTAATAACGTCCGCATCCGGGAAGGCGACGAGTGGAAGGCTGCCTTCCGGACGAACCGAGGCCTTTTCGAACCCTTGGTGATGTACTTCGGCTTGACCAATTCCCCTGCGACTTTCCAGACAATGATGAACGACATTTTCCAAGACCTCATCCTGTCTGGAGACGTCATGGTATACCTCGACGACATCCTCATCGCACACTCGGACCTTACCCGGCACCGGGAGATCGTCCGGGAAGTTCTCCGCCGGCTCCGGGAGCACAAGCTTTTCCTGCGCCCGGAGAAGTGCGAGTTCGAAAAGACGTCGATTGAGTACCTAGGGGTTATCGTCTCTCACAATCACGTAGAGATGGACCCGGTCAAGGTTGCCGGCGTCACTAACTGGCCGACGCCGGAGTGCAAGAAGGACGTGCAGCAGTTCCTCGGCTTCACAAACTTCTACCGGCGGTTCATCAAGGCGTTCTCAGATGCCGCCCGGCCACTGTTCGACCTCACCGGGAAGCGTGCTCCCTGGGTTTGGACCGAACTCGAGGCGACCGCATTCCAAGCCATCAAAGATGCGGTCACCCGGGAGCCGGTCCTTGTCCTGCCGGACGAGTCCAAGCCGTACCGGCTAGAGGCGGATAGCTCGGACTATGCAACCGGCGCTGTCCTGTCTCAACCGGGCGACGACGGCAAGTGGCATCCGGTCGCGTTCTACTCCAAGAGCTTGAGTCTGGTCCAGCGCAACTACGAGATCCACGACAAAGAGATGCTCGCGATCATCCGAGCCCTCGAGGAATGGAGGCACTTCCTCGAAGGCGCGCAGCATCCGATCGAGATCTGGACCGACCACAAGAACCTGGAGTATTTCCGGAAGTCGCAAGATCTCAACCGGCGACAGGCGCGGTGGTCCCTGTATCTGTCCCGGTTTGATTTCGAGCTTCACCACAAGCCTGGGGGCTCTATGGGTAAACCAGACGCGCTCTCCCGGCGTCCGGATCACGGACCGGGCCCGGACAACACGGATGTGACGCTCCTGAGTCCCGCCCTGTTCCGGATCCGTGCGTTGGAGGGCATCGTGGTAGCTGGCCCGGAGGTTCCCCTCCTGCGGGACGTCCGAGAGGCACTCGCTGGCGAACCGGACCTTGAGGAACCCGTGGCTCTCGCAGCTCGGGACCTCCTTAAGGCCCGAGGAACCCGGTCCACCCGGTCGGCCGAATGGCACGTCGAAGGCGGGCTGCTCTATTTCCGCGGCAAGATTGTCGTCCCTCGGGACAAGGACCTTCGCCGTCGGATCCTGGAGCAGCATCACGACACCCGGGTTGCCGGGCATGCCGGCCGGTTCAAGACGTTGGAGCTAGTCTCCCGAACTACTGGTGGCCCCAGATGTCCCGACACGTCGGCCGGTACGTGGCAACCTGCGACCTGTGCTGCCGCACCAAGGCTCTCCGGAAGCTTCCGGTGGGCGAGCTCCACCCGACCGAGATCCCGGAGGAACGTTGGAGCACGGTCTCGGTAGACTTCGTAGTCGAGCTCCCAGAAGCCCACGGCTACGACTCGGTCATGGTTGTTGTGGACGTCCTAGGTAAACGCGCTCACTTTATGGAGTGTACGACCCGGTTGGATGCTGTCGGAGCTGCCCGGTTGTATTACCGGAACGTCTGGAAGCTCCATGGCACCCCCGAGAAGTACATCTCCGACCGTGGTCCCCAGTTCGTCGCCGAGTTCACCACCGAGCTTTGGCGCCTCATCGGGATCAAACCGGCCACCTCTACGGCTTACCACCCGCAGACCGACGGCCAGACCGAACGCGTCAACCAGGAGATGGAGCAGTTCATCCGGCTTTTCACTAACTACAAGCAGGATGACTGGGATGAGCTCCTTCCGGCCGCCGAATTCGCATACAACAACCACATCCACTCTTCGACGCAGCAGGTTCCGTTCATGACGGACACCGGCCGGCTCCCCCGGATGGGGTTCGAGCCGAACGGGCCGCGTTCGAAAGTAGAGTCGGTTAACGAATTTCACGACCGGATCGCTTCCGGGGTCTCTGAGGCGAAGGCCGCCCTCGTAAAAGCAAAGGAGGAGTACAAGCGGTACTACGACCGCCGACGCACCCCTGCGCCGGACATCAAGGTCGGCGACCGGGTCTGGCTCGATGCTTCCGACATCCAAACGACCCGGCCGTCCCCGGAGCTCTCTCACCGACGCCTAGGCCCTTTTAAAGTCACCAAGGTCGTCGGCCAAGGCGCGTACAAACTGGAACTGCCACCCCGTCTCTCCCGACTCCACCCGGTGTTCCGGTCGTGAAGTTGCAGCTCGTGGAAGATGACCCCTTCGAAGGCCGCCCGGGCTATGACGAACCGGCTCCGGTCCTGCCGGACGTCCCTGGCGATGCACCCGAGTGGGAGGTCGAAGAGATCCTCGACGCGAAAATCCGGTATAAATCCCTCTGGTACATGGTCCGGTTTAAAGGGTATGACGAGTCGCACAACCAATGGGTGAAGCACTCCGATGTATTCGCTGACGAGGCTATCGCCGAGTTTTACCGGAAGTACCCCTCAAAACCCCGGATCATCGCCCACGCCGCTTTCGATTCCCTCCCATTCCGCGACCCCTCCGTCCACGTTCGTTCCCTCCGGCATATGCGTCGAGTCGCCGCATTCCAAGGGGGGGGTGATGTCAGGGGAACCTCCGCCCGCCCCGGTCACCCGGCACCCGGCCCCGGTCATCCGGCACCCGGCGCCCGGTCGACCGGCCCAGTTTACGTAATCCACCTATGGATCCCAAAAGGTCGCTTACACAATGGCATCAAGTCTGCGATCAAGCCCGAGACATCTGCCGATCACTCCGGTCATGTGCTACTAGTCAGTAGCCACTTATACCCACGACCTAGCGTGGGAATCCTCAGAGTTTCTTCTCTTCGGATTCCCCTCGCTAGGTGCGTATCTTCTTGTATTTAGCTACTTCTTATTCATACCTTCGGATTCCCCTCGCTAGCCCTTGAGATTCTCGGGTCTAGAGGTTGCCCTTACAACTACTCTGTCCTTCGTAGCCGCTCCTGACGTGCCATTCCCGGTAAGCCCCCTTTGCGCGGTGGAGTCTCTCTCCAGTCTAATTTGGATTCTCACACAGGAGGCAGGCAATGTGGCTCATTTGAGAATAAGCCAGCGTTGCTTGTACCAGGCTTGTACACGGCTTATTGGCGGCTTATGTGCCTTATGCCATAAGTACATCAGATTGCGATAAGATATGAATTGATTTGCCCGATTAGGAAGAGGGAGGTGACCGCTTGGTTACTCATTCGGCCAGGCCACCCAGTGAGGTCCAGCTTACCTACGGGACGTATATATATTCCCCTGCTTCTTCTGCAATTATTGCTCAATTTATTTCTGCTTGACAAGGAGTTGAGACTGAGTCTCAGTTAATTCTCACGCAGTTCTCGGGCCACGGTCCGACTCCTTCCTTATTCGTGTTGGCAGGAAGTTGGCCCCAGTTTCGCCCACGTTCTTGTTGCCCATCATGTCAAAAGTGACTTACATTGGGCTTTCATTCCTTTTTCCCTCAACAAGTTGCTTGTCCTTGCTGTGCCTGCAAGGGTCTCGGCTGCCTGTCTGTCCTCTGGACCCAATATGGTTTGCATGAGACTCATCAAAGCATTAATACTCAAGGGCCCATGAAGACACTGTCAGAGCTTTGGGAAACTTCATTACTGGGAGCAAGACTATTTGCGGGGTTCTGTGGGAGGCATGGTACACCACTAGAGCCTGGTCTGCAAAAAACATGTCTATGATCATCCACTGGTACTGCCAATCGATGTCCCGCTACTTAGCCTATTTATCAGGGACATCTCGATAAATTTCCCTCATAAACCAAAACTTGAGAGAACCTGCAAGAAAAGAGGTGAGCAGGAGCAGGAGACATAAAACAAAAAAATGGATAGCTCTAATATTTGTGGGAATATTATACAAGATTCGACCCGTTGATGGAGTGCTGTCAAATAAGACGAAAACATAGGAGACTACATACACAGAGAGAACCCCATGGAGTAGATATGCCAACGGCAGGCAGGCTTTCCTCTGAGAGAGTGAAATTTCTGAAATCATTTCTCTTCTGAGTGCTAGATGAAATATATTGACTTAGATTTGCTTCCGTAAAAGAGAATAAATGTGTAAGGGCAACCTCTAGACCCGAGAATCTCAAGGGGCTAGCGAGGGGAATCCGAAGTAATGAATAAGAAGTAGCTAAATACAAGATACGCACCTAGAGAGGGGAATCCGAACTGAGGATTCCCATGCTAGGTCGTGGGTATAAGTAGGCTACTGACTAGTAGCACATGACTGGAGTGATCGGCAGATGTCCCGGGCTTGATCGCAGACTTGATGCCATTGCGTAAGCGACCTGTGGGGTTCCATAGGTGGATTACATAACTTGGGCCGGTCAACCAGGCGCCGGATGCCAGGTGACCGGGGCCCGGGTGGAGGTTCCCCTGACATCACCCCCCCCCCCCCACTTGGAATGCGGCAACTCGACGCATATGCCAGAGAGAATGAACGTGGACAGAGGGGTCGCGGAATGGGAGGGAATCGAAAGCAGCACGGGCGATGATCCGAGGTTTCGAGGGGTACTTCCGCTAAAACTCGGTGATGGCCTCGTCGGCGAATACATCGGAGTGCTTCACCCATTGGTTGTGCAACTCGTCATACCCTTTAAACCAGACCATGTACCAGAGGGATTTGTACCAGATCTTCGCTTCAAGGATCTCTTCGACCTCCCACTCAGGTGCATCGCCAGGGACGTCCGGTAGGACCGGGGCCGGTTCGTCATAGCCTGGACGGCCCTTGAAAGGGTTATCTTCCGCGAGCTGCAACTTCACGACCGGGAACACCGGGTGGAGCCGGGAGAGACAGGGTGGCAGCTCCAGTTTGTACGCACCTTGGCCGATGTCCTTGGTGACCATAAAAGGTCCTAGGCGTCGGTGAGAGAGCTCCGGAGACGGCCGGGTCGTTTGGATGTCGGAAGCATCGAGCCAGACCCGGTCGCCGATTTTGATGTCCAGCGCAGGGGTGCGTCGGCGGGTCATAGTACCGCTTGTACTCCTCCTTTGTCTTTACAAGGGCAGCCTTTGCCTCAGAGACTCCGGAAGCGATCCGGTCGCGAAATTCGTTAACCGACTCCACTTTCGAACACAGCCTGTTCGGCTCGAACCCCATCCGGGGGAGCCGGCCAGTGTCCGTCAACGGAACCTGCTGCGTCGAAGAGTGGATATGGAAATCATTTCAAACACCTTGGGCTTTCTTAGATGGTTTGGAATTGCTCATCGTGCCAATTTTTTCTTGTGCAACAGCTTATGCTTTCAACACCATGACTCCAGTGAGCCAATCTCCAAGTTCCCGGCACGAAACAGCCTATGTCTCTGGCGACTCCATTTAACACTCACCTATGAGTGCCCAGTTGAAGTCCTTACATGGTAGTGCTCAGGGATGTGCTCAATGCTGCAAGAGTTCAACATCTCAACAGTTTAAAAATAACAATCTATTGGCCTATAACTCAACATCTGAACAGTTTTCAGTGGGACAGTACGGCGCAGACATAAGTGCACCGAACACGGTGGACAACGGAAAGGTGGCAAACTGATCCAATTTCGTTCCCATTAGAAAAGGGATGGGTAGAGCAATTGAAGAAAAATGGTCTTGTCTTGCACGGAAGGGGGTCCTCAATTGTAATATAGATTCAGCGTAGTCCAGCTTAGTTGATTCTTCAGTTCATAGGCTAAAAGGGCGCTTAGATGAAGGCACCGATAATTGTAGCCCCGAAAAAGGATCGTGCGCGCAGGCAAGTGGTGATTGATCTCGGGGATTAATAATTCTCCGTGCCCGAATCCTGGGCCGAACACAAAGCAGAAATGATTAACACCCAAAATTGAACTCAGTTGGTTCCAGGCTATGAAACAGGTTGCACAAGAGGATTCAGGCAGGTAAGAAGTTGACAAACATGTCCTTGAATTTTGATATATTTCTATGCCTTTCTCCATTTTCTATCGACTCATATTCGCAATGACAAATTTTAGGTGACTAAATCTTGTTTGTACATGTAGCAAAAGAGAACTAAGCCCAAGTTGCCCTGGGTAGCCAAACCCAAAGGTTCAGCAATTAAAATTTTCGGTCCTCAAAATGCCTTGTGCAGTGCGGATTTCGATGAAATTCGTGGGTATCAACGTGGAGTAACCCAAAATCAATAACTTCTCCAGCCAAAGCTCAATGCCACAGTAGAAGAGCAACGATGCCGAAATTTGATGGGTCGGCATCGGGCCGCTACCCAAAGAGGCGGGGAAACAATTTGGATGGAAATGGTTGAGGAATATAACTTGTAAGGGCTTCTTTTACTTTAGACTCGGAATACTATTCTAACACACGTTGCCTCTTGAATCTAGCGAGGGGAGTTGCTACAAGCGTAGAAGGGCCGTGGTAACCAATTCAAACTACGCAGATTATGTAACAACCCTACCCCCCATACATCAGTGGCGTGGTAAACTACAGACTAGCAATGTCGTAAGAACCGAAGAGTGCTCTGTGGGACTGGGAGAATCAGGTGTGTGAGGCATGGACGCTTATGTAATCAGTGTTGTAGTAAAGGGTCTTATTAAGGGTGCTCCCAAAAATTAAGGCCTTAGGTCTCGTTAAGGCTTATTAAGGGCTCACAAATTAAGGGTCATATTAAGGGTTATTTCCGAAAAAAGCTGGTCTCGCTGCTTCACCAAAATGATTCAACAAGGGGTTGTGGATGCATAATTAACTCTTGGAATCATCCCCAGAACCCCCGAGCACCTGCGTCGGACTCTTCGTAACTGTGCTGAGCTGCAAGAAGCTGCATGTATAAGTGCAAGAAGCTGCATGTATACGCTTGCTTCGGAGACAACATGTTTGCATCTAGCGAGGGTGGTGGGATTCTCAATAACCTCACCGAGCAGGGATGCCAGGGTAGTGGGGAACCAAGAGCACTGAGTGCGGCCGTGAGGGGGTGTTGGGTTTTACGGTTATCATTTTTTTGATCTCAGGACCGCCGGCTTTTGGCATTGGATTCTAAGGGTTAATAAGGGCTTCGGATACATTCATCTGGATATTAAGGCCTTAGCTTAATATGAATTAAGCCCTTAACATCTTAACTACAACACTGTATGTAATGGCGAGTTCGATGTTAGACTTGAGTACAATGCAGACTTCCGACCTCAATGATTGAGAAACTTGGAAAGAAATTTTTACCATGAGTAATAAATTCAGGGAGCCTTGGTCAGTGATGGGACTGAGAATGGCGGGCCGGGCTCACCCTCGCCCGAGCTTCGCTCGGCTCGGGTTCGTCCGTGGGCCCGGTTAACGTTGCAAGGTTTTCAGTGAGAGGGTGATGCCGAAAAGCCGTTTGTGGCAATCACCGAAAGACTGGTAATCCATGATCTGGTAGTGATCTTGAGGACCACATTTAAAGGTTTTTCAGCCACTGACCTAGATCACGGCAATCACCGCAGGATTGGTAATCCATGATCTGGTAGTGATGTTGAGGACCGCATTTACGGAAGGGAGACCTGGAACCTAAACGGTATCAGGAACTTTCACTTGTTTTAATCATTATTATCATCACTGGAAAGCACAGGCCACGATGTTAGTCTGTATAAGTTGCGGAAGATGCCAATCTATTGACCTCAACATTTGCTCTGAGTTGATTCAATGTTCTGAGCCCTTTCTCGATTACTTTTTCCGGACAATGATCAAATGTCGTAGTTGCAACTGGCAGAACTGATGTTTTCATGTCTCTTGACAGCACTCACGAACCAATTCATGCACGGAAAATTATGTTGTGGGCTCGTAATAACCTGAGGCATATTCCAATAGCACCTTGTTGACTTTTGTCAACAGGCCCCAATGCAATAAATCGATTTCCGGTTACTTTTTGTGATACCGACTCACCGAGTATATGATATATGCTGTTTATTTGTTGAGTTGCTTGAGCGCTGATCTTGGAGGATCAGGCAGACTAGGATGGACACACACTATGCCAATTACACGTAGAAACTAAACAGACGAAACGAATACCAAGATTGATATCTGGTCGAATGGGTCCAGTCTCGGAAACGCCGAGACGTTACAAGGATAAGTAACATGAGAAGCGAGGAGATTGGGAATTCCAACCAACGCATTGCCAACAGTCCAGCAGTTGCCGCGGATCGCTGAAAGCCAAAGCCGGTCAGTGTTATTAATGATTCTGACGTTCAGAGTTCACTAACTATTTTCGTTTAATCCGCAGAAGTTCTTGGTAATGTGAGCCCCAGAAGGTAACTGGTTTCGGTCACGTTGAGATTTTTGGATTTGTGATCAAAGGCGAACGTACCCTCATGATTCGGTTCGTACACATCGGCTTCGTTCTAGACCCGGCGCGACTTGTCAGCGCCAATGCAAAATAGACTACAGTTGAAACGAACGTACGAGGTAAGCCGCATCAGGAGTGATCCTCCGCAAATTTTCAATGGCATTGCTCGCAGACCGATACGCAGCCCGTTTTTCTGATGTTGTCGCATTCCACGCCCACGACGAGGTGGCAGTGACATGATATACGCTCGAGCGCCATGCATCTGTAACGCTCGTACCGCCTTGCGACTTGTAAGAGACTGGCGGGACGAGCAGAATAAGCATCCCCGGCGCTGCATCGTTAGTTGCCTGTAGGGCCGCTACAAGTGAGATTCGACTTCCGTGAGTTTGGAAGTTCGTCTTGGATATGAGCCGGGATACTGGGGCTATGGGTACTCCGGCAGTCTGTAGGGAGGTCGACGTTAATCGGAGGATTTCATAATGCCCTCAACCGGTGGCCACTGTGGAAGAAACGACTCACGCCGGGGTGCTCGAGTGTAAAAGCATTGAAGAATCCGAGGAAGGACGGGAATGTCGTGACAACTGTCTGTGCGCCGGGAACCCCGGCCTCCTGAAGTCGATGACCAAAGTCAATCAGCGGCGCCAAGGAGGTGGCAGCCTGCGCGGGATCTAGAGCCTGGTTGACGAGAATTGCGGTCTCGGCGAGGGAAAATCCGCCCCATCCGTCGGCAGCCCATATAAGACCGTTGTCAACCATAATGTTCCACATCTCTGCTGTAAGTGTGCGGTTTGGGTTGGACCACGAAATAATCACAGTCTGAAGCGTAACGGGCGGGGATGCGAGCGAAGTTGCTTCCAGAACTACACCAAAAGTGCCGCCTCCGCCTGTAACGCAGGGTAACCACGAGAATGTAAATAAAGCACATATACAATGAACACACCGCCACGCAGAGCAAAAAACAGGTCCTGGTTCTGACAAGCGTTGGCCACCCTCACTTCCCCATCTGGAGTTACGACTTTGAACTGAAGCTGAAGAAATTGAACGTTCAAAATTGGAACACGAGGGTATGACTTGCCATACCACGCGGTCTACCCCCAGACCCATGGTATTGCTGAGTACACCGTGACCTCCGCCCTTGATGTAAATATTAATATCGAGCTGCGGCATAGATATATACGCTCACCTGCAACCAACCGCCGACAGCGCCGACAGAGCGATCGCTGCCTGCGACAAGATCGTTATCACGAAGAAATCGAATAAAAGATGCCCGCTCGCACCTCCAACCACAGTGATATTATGAGCATCTGCGAACTCGAACGCTTCAGCCCACTGAACACCGGCCTGCCAATTATTACCCGTATTAGAAACGCCGAAACTTCGGGAAACAATGTTGATCTGCTTACGCCGAAGGTAACAGCGGGTTGAGACGAGGCGCAGCCTTCGGGCACAAACTCCGGGTGATATGACATCTTACCGAGAGTCGGTGAGTTCAATTCGGTCCGGCAGATGTGGCACACATACGTCTTTGAGATTGTGCATCTGCGAACAAAGGATAGTATGAGTGTTCTGCTTCCGTGATGGGGGGGTAAGGACCCACCCAGAGCGCCAATGAGTTTGGGGCACTGCTGCGACCCTTATAATCGTGCTGGAACCGAGCATCAAGGAAATTGAATTGAAAGAATGAAATGGAATCGTTACGCCTGTGTTTTTGATCACCAACGGAATCCTTGTGTACTCTGAAAACTTGAATGCCGCAACCACGTCGTTCGGGTTTCGAACATCAACCTGTGCGCAGCTGTTCGAAATTAGGTGGTCACTCAAGGAGTTGAAATACTGACAAAATATCCCGGTACGCTTCCCAGTTCACATCGCTCCAAGTCCACCACCATTTTCAAGTCTGCGGGATTGGAAGAATCGAGGAGACATTGCGCTCCAGTACATTGGCATGTCTCCCACTGAGTATTGATGTAGGCACCAAATTTATTACTCCGAAATGCTATCGAAGAAATGGTTCAGCCAGAGTGCAGTGACACATGGAAATGCGCACTTTCATTCAAGTATTGGGTCTGACGGCTGGTAAATTGTGGATAGAGGATGTTATGGACGAGCTACCTCAACGGCGACACAATCTGGATTGTTCCTTGTTCCGCTGAAGCATGGATATGCGAACGGGACCCCACGAAAGAGGCGGCCACCGACGGAAGTGGAAAGATCGTTGACCGCCATCTGAGATAGATTGAAGAACATGTTTGGGGTATGCATCGGCAATGCAGCTGGAGCTGCTGGAGAGAAATGGGTGAAGGACATCCTCGAAGAAACCATCACCGTGACGTCTGCCCGGTATATCCGTTGGACGGCGGATATAAATAAAGGGTAACGTTGCCACATAGCCTTACGTGGCACTATACAGTGCTATAGCAATTCAAAATCTGGGACATGCCTCAACTTCATTAAATTTTTTTTTCGATCCAAAAGGCATAGAATTCCGTTGATGCGGCTTGGCCATGTTTTGACTCCATTCAGTTCTCCACGAAGTTGGAACCGCATCTGATTCCGTTGATAAAGGCGTTGCGAAGGAGAAACCTGTCTCGGTAAACCATACATTCTGGTGATCCGCACTTCGCTTAGTGAAATGATGGGACAAAGTGCTACCAGGACCCCGGATAATACCCTGCAAGGCTAGATCCGGCGGTTCGGACAAAAATTCAAGAAATGTTTTGACCCAAAAAGACCCGCAGTCTCAGAAAGCGAAAAAAAAAGTGTTCGGACAAAAATCAAGGAATTCAGGATTTTGGGGATCTGGCCTCCAAAGGGATTATCCGGGGTCCTGTGCTACCAGAACGTCTGGGGCTATTGGTGTAGGGTTTCGTGCCAGTTCCTGGCACTTTATCGCCATTTCCTGATGGATTCCCGCCAGTTCCTACCCACTCCCGCCAATTCCTGATATTTTATCGCCAATTCCTGATGGTTTCGCGCCAGTTCCTACCCACTCACGCCAATTCCTGATACTTTATAGCCAATTCCCGATGGTTTCGCGCCAGTTCCTACCCACTCACGCTAGTTCCTACCCATCTCACGCCAGTTCCTACCCATCTCACGCCAGTTCCTATGTACCTATTTGCGCCAATTGCTACCCATTTCACGCCAGTTTCTCCCTAACTGCGCCAGTTCCTCCCTAAACTCGCCAGTTCCTCCCTAACCACGCCAGTTCCTTCCTAACCTCACCAGTTCCTCTCCAACCGCGCCGGTTCCTACCCACTTCATTCGCCAGTTCATACCCATTGCGCCAGTTCCCTGGGGCATAGCCACGGGAATTAGCGCTAATTCCCTGGATTAGAAAGATAGGGCTTTGGAATCAAGTTCTGTGGCACTGATATGCGCAAGGGTGGCTAGTGCAAGGCTAGTGTATACCGGTAGGTACTGGACAAAAAGAGCGTGAGCATCGATGCGCACACGTGATCATGCATGGCCATCGATGGTGATGGTTGAGCACGCGTGGGCACGCGTGTTCATCCATGAACCATGCATATTGGCGCCTTCGCACCCAAAGATCTGACTGACCGGCCTGAATCACCATCTTTTGGCCGAACTGGACCTAGGATTTGGGGCGCCGGGAGCCAATTTTTGGCCGAACAGAACCTAGGTTTCCGAGCCGAAATCTCAAATCTTTGGCCGACACCGGCCCTGGCATCTAAAGGGATAATCATGGGACCTACCAAATGACGTGGCGGCGGCCCAATGTACGTATTGCTTGGCAAGTCCCACGGTAGGTAGGTAGGTAGGTAGGTAAAATTACACGGCACGGTCCCGCTTAGGAACGGAAAAGGCTACCGTTCGGAGAATGCAGAATGCGAAAAAGAACTTTGATGGTCCTGCATTCACCCTTGGTTTTAACGGAATGTTTCGGTATCAATATCCAGAAGGGATATTAATTCCGAAACTTTGATATTGATTCTGAAACTTTCCGTTTCGGTGCCCATTTCAGTCATGCAAAAACTTTCCATTTCAGGTAGGACTCCCTAAACTCCTACTAATATTAAAGGTTTCGGATACGTTTTGGGGCACCCTGAAACATCACATTTTCCAGACGGATGTAACCGTCGCACATCAGCAAATCCGGATTATTGCTGTAGCACTCTGTAGTGCTACGTAATGCTACGTAGCACTATGCAGCACGACAGCACGCTACAGTAACAATCAGAGTTTTCTGGCTGATGCACACGTCCCGATAGTTAAAAAGGGCTTGTCTAATTTACATCGCTTAGTATCACCCACGAGTCATCCATGTCCACGCATCCCAAGGTTGACTGGAAAGCAGGCAAGGCTTACCCCGCTACGGGAAACACACACGACTACCAGGCCCCTGGCGAGGGCGACAGCCGTTCCGTATGTCCGGCCCTCAATGCTATGGCCAACCATGAATATATGTGAGTGACCCGCCTTACACCTTAAGCTTGATATAAAAACAGAACAGCCGGCGGGACGGGAAGAACCTTAGCACGCTTGAGATGTACCGTGGTCTCAAGGCGTGCTACGGGCTGTCGTCGCCCCTCGCCGGATTACTAGTCGTCGGCGCGTGGTTGCTCTTCGGGCGCTTCGGGCGCATCACGCTCTTCGACATCGGCCTGCACAACGTCATCGAGCACGATGCGAGCGTCGTGCACCTCAACTGCCCGCCGGGCGAGAAGTACGCGCCAATTGTGATCCAACAGGACCTCGTCAACGACTTCGTTGAACACATTATGCAAGCCGCCTCCGCCGCCGCCGGGCGTGAGCTCACGGAGGCGGAGGTCGTGGTGACGACGCACGATATGGCTGGCACGCGTGTTCGCCGCGAAAGGTTGTCGAAGCCACTGGACGTCATGCACGCCGACATCGCGCGGGGGGAGTTGGCAGCCATCCTGGATATATGGAACAGGACCGTGGACGGGAAGCAGGGAGTCCCGCTTCCGTGGATGCGCACCTGGCTCTCCTTGGAGCGTCTACCTGAGGGGTGGCGTCCGGAACACACTCAGACGCTGTGCGGTCTATTGAAGCGCATAAACGCGATGCGGGCGGAGATGAAAAAGATTCGGGATGAGGAGGCGGCAGCGGCCAAGAGCCAATAGTGTGCACGGACAGAAAGCAGAAAATTGACTATACCTTTGATTGAACTTGAACCCGATAGCTGATTCTTCCTGGCCCTGAGTCCTGTGGCGGTCATTCATATAATTATATATCCTTTCAACGACATTTCGAGGAAGTATGGCATGATGACTTTCGTCCAATCGGGATTCTTCAATGCTTTTACACTCGAGCACCCCGGCGTGAGTAAAAAAAAGAGAGGAGCGGGAAAAGAACGCACCAAAATTCCCCGAATAGCAATAACCTAGATCCATCGCACAAGGGGGCGGGGTGGGACTTATGGACGCAAGCACGCAGTGGGCCGAGGCGTAGTCTCCATTCAAGCATCGCGTGGAGAGAGTTCTACAGTGGGTAAGGGGACAGATCAGCATGGAGATAGAAGTCGACAGCGAAGCGCCCGCACCCGAATAATACGGATAGTCGCAGCGGGAGAGGGGTAGGATACAGGACCGTTGCTCAGCGTCGACGAGGAGAGGTGCATAGCGGAAAGTGCAGGAGCGGCGACGAGGCGAAGACGTCGGGAAAACTAAGCGTGTCTGAGGGTGGACCAAGGTTGATTGGAGAGGACATCCTCGGTCAAGGCTTAGTATTGGTGGAGGGAGGGCGTGGGCGTTGCGGAGCGCGCTTCGAGGTCGGGAGTTTGAGCCGACGTGGCAGTGTTGTTGTGGTATGAAAAGAGCGGCGTGGCGGCGTTGATCGCGGCGGTGATGGATGGGTGAGCCGGTGCGGCTGAGGCGGACCGGGCGGGGCGGAAGATTGGAGGGCTGTAGTTGAAGGCGGGGTTCAGGTGAGCCCGAATGGCATTTCGACGGTAGCCATATTTTACAAGGGAGGTAGGGATGAAGTGGCGCAGGGCCCCGTGAAGGAGGAGGAGGGGACGTGCGATCCGGATGTCAGGTGGGCAGAAGGTCAAAATTTACGAGCACAACTGTGAGATAATCGAGATTGCGTCATCACACGTTTGGCGGCGGGGAGGTGGCTTGCCGCCATTCAAAGCGGTCCAAGCGCGAAATTTTGATGGCATTGTCGCAAAGAAAAATAAGTTGCAGCCGCAATACCTGCAGTAAAACTATGATTTGTATATGATCATGGAGGGAAGAACGAGGACATTCTGGGAGTATAACGGTTTGTGAAAAATACATCAGACTGGAGCATACAGTACACATTTTTGGTTCTTCAGACAACCAGGTCTGTGTGAGCTGTAGGGTGTTCAATAATTGTGTGCTTAACCCAAAATTTGTATGGGGGGTGGGTATTAATAGTGGAATTCAGTTGACGTTGAAATTTTGGGTTGGAATGGACAGTCAGATATCAAGTTGGTGGGATCAAGACGTAGGCACTAACCCACCTGGCCTGAACAGGCTTTTATTGTTATTTTTTTTTCTGGATTCCGTGCAGGGTGGGGGTGGGGAGGGGAGTTGTAAAGGTCGTGGAGGGGTACAAGAATCCTGAGACAGAACCAAAATGTTTGGATTTCAGCGGGGGTGGTGCAATGGGCTCTCCTGTGGCGGGTTTGATATTGCTAGATGCAGAGGGGTCTCCGGAGGCTTATCTGGCCCTCCAAAATTTGCATACGAATTTTTTTTCTGGCGGTCGGGACTCAACCTAGCTACCGTACCCCATATGGCAATTGCCTATCCTTGGGCTGTCTTGTTGACGCTGCAAGTCGACGCTTGATAGACGCAGACTGATGTTACACAATATTTTATTTTCTACGTTTCTCTTACATGAAACATGGCCGCCTAGGTGAGTTCCGCCACTGACGGAACCATGCCGTGACGCTGACTGACGTTGCATGCGACAAACGTCAGTGCAGCGTCAAAAGCTCTTTCCCCAGTCTTCAAATGGTGTCAACCTTCACGTCTACCTCCGGTCCCATCGCTCGTTTTCTCGTAGGGCTGCCACCCGTGCCCGTCACGGGCACGGTCGTGTTTTTACGGCCCGTCGAGTGGTCTCTAGGGTTAGGTCCCAAGTTTTAACGGCACGGCCGCGTCGGCCTCGAGTCCGTGACGGGTAAGTTTGGATGCAACGATGAGTTTTGAGGTGATTTAACCCCAAATCTGGTCCGTTTTGGTATTAAAGCAGGTACTAGTTAACCATGTCTGCGAAATGACAAGGCGGCTGGTCCAGAATACCTGGATTTTTTTTTTTGAGGTCAAATATCGTGATTTTCCCAAAGGGAACGAATACCTCGGAGTATAGGTCTCAGTACTTGGGGGAAGACCAGGGATTGGTCGAGGTTAAATTGTGGACCTGTTCCTGGGGTCATATACCGCAATCCAAGCAAAAAAAAAATGGACTATTTTAGGGCCAACGTTTACCGTTCATCTTCCCCAGCCAGCGACTGTTTCTGAAGTTCAAATGGCAGAAATACTGTAAAGAGGCATCGGACGGTTTGGATAGAAGCCTTCCATTTTTCTAGATGGGTGGCGCGATCGAGATCCATAAAGACATGGTGGTCGCATGCAATCAATCCACGTATGTGTGCCATCCAACTGTCATTGGCATCTGCCAAGCTAGCCGACCTGTCTTGTCCACTTGTTGTTCACCCTTGTCTTTGTTCTCACTTGCCCAGTGCCTTCTTCGCCATGACGGAACCCACTCCAGAATCTCCTAGTCCTCCAGAATCCCCTAGTTCTCCAGTATCCGCTAGTCCATCCGTCTTCATCCCCGACTACCCTTTTTCTGAGGCCAGCGATGCCGATTCTATCCTTCGCTCCTCTGACGGCGTCGACTTTCACGTCTACCGAGCGATTCTGTCGCTTGTATCCCCCATTTTTCGGTCGATGTTCTCGCTTCCTCAGCAGGCAGACGCTCCTAAGGTTCCAGTCATTGATGTCGCGGAAGACTCCGATATCCTTGACAAAGCCCTTCGATTTTTCTATCCGGGTGCACAGCCGATCGTCGATACACTCGACGAGCTGCGGTGCGTTATCGAGATCCTAGTCTCGAAATACGACATGGAGTCCGTCTCCGAGACGGCGAAGGACCACCTAGCCAAATATCTCCCTGGAGCCCTCTCGCCGTCTACTGTATCGCCGTCGCACACCAATGGGAAGATATGGCAATGCTCGCTGCCAAAGAATCCTTGAAGCTTCGTTTGAGGGTTCATGACACCGTGGCACCGCCGGAGTTAAAACATATTCCCGCAGCAGCCTACCACAATCTGCTGCGTTACCACTACCTTTGCGGTGTCGCAGCTAAATCGAAGACACAAAACCTGAGGCACATTCCGGTACCAAACCAGTATGTCTGGTTCAGCTGCACCGACGCTGCCTGCGCCAAGGATACCCTCAGCTGGTATCTCGCCGATAAACAGCTTCATCCGGTCCGCCTTTGGTTCATCGAGTATCTCGGAAATTTGGGGACTATTCTGATGGAGGCGCCGGGAACGAATATCGGGGATGACAAATCCCTCCATTTGGGATACAAGAAAGCGGCCAAATGTGCTATTTGCAGGGAGAAGGTATTCGATCAGCTCTACGATTTCGTTTCCAAACATCTGGCGTCGAAAGTCGAGGAGGCAATAGATGGGGTAAGTACCGTCAATCCCCGCGAGTGTTGGCTCACATCGCTCCCTAGGTTGACTTCAGCCTGTAATAACGTACATTTCCTTTGCTTTGTCGCAGGGATACATTTGAGTATGGCCACACTTTTTATCACAACGACCCTTGCCGGCGATCCAGCGTATCATCGTAAGAAGCAAAGAGAAAAGGCGGAGCAGGGAGGGGCAAGGAGATTTTGACGCAGCACTGACGTTTGACACATACAACGTCAGTCTGCGTCCGTTAAAGTTTGCGACAGTGGTTGAACTCACCTTCTCCGCCATCCTTGAGGTCTGAGATCCCGGGGGCATCTAGGTAAGTACTTGGTACATTGTTTCCAGCAATATAATACTGTACTATTAAAATCAATTCGTCAAGGGGTGTGACGCGTGACCCAAAGTTCTAATTCGTCAATTCTTCAAGGGAGCTCGAGCTGCGTGACATCCCCCAAAAATTCGTCAACCTGTGAAAATATTCCAGAAGTTGTGGTGAATGCACAGTGACTCATTGGAATAGCTTAGGAATTACCTGAGCAATTTATTTCAACGTATATTTGAGTGACGCAGGAAAATGCATTTTTTACTGCTGAACTTGCTCTGAACCACGATATTTGTGAGATTTGAAGCCAGAAACCTTGAAAATGAGCAAGAGTTTGATTAGAAAGCGCTCACAGCTAAGGAAAATTGCTCTGAGTGGCCCTGAACCGAAATTTTGAACCTACCGTGACAAAAAAGTATATTCGTCAAGAGCCTCGGTGACGCGTGACAAGGTTGCAAAATTCGTCACGTCAAGCACCCCCGTGACGCGTGACTGACGAATTGAATTTAATAGTACAGTACTCAGATTGTCGCCGTTGAAGGTGTATAAAATCTTTGACTAGAATCCGTGCCGCGTCAGTCAGTCACTTGCAACGTCAATTGAACTTCTGGTCCGCGTCAGTCAGCGACGGTATTGCGCCGTGACACAGTGTCAGTGTGACCAACCCGCGTCAGTTCAACTTCACTTTCAACTTCGTCTGCGCTGGTACTGCGCCACTCTGCGCCTATATTGCGTTGCTCAACGTCTCTCTTCCAGACCTCTTGGGCAACACTAGGGCATGTATTTTTTTTCCTACTCATCCCCCAACTGTGTCTCTCATTCTCTCCCTGCGATAGTCCCCGCTCTTTCAAACTCTCCAATCTTCTCTTCCGATGCCCGCCAATTCTCTACGGTTTAATCTAAAAGGTTGTACACAGCCATATTATAGACCTGTTGGGTACCTGAACAGCCTAAGCAGGGATTCCCTTCAAATTATTTTGAAACCCTTCATACCGCGGCTGTATCAGCAATCGGACGTTTTGCTGTCGCGGCTGGTTATTTTATCATAGTGTTCAACGTCCGGGCGACGAAAATTTGTGGTTGCTCCTCAAAATATTCTAAAGCCTCAAATGCGCGAGGGGGGCCTAGCCTGTTTGATTTGATTTGCCTTTGATTCAACACGCAGGCTTTTGTTCTTCTCTTGCTAGGGAACAGGGAGTTGGCTGGACCTTCCGAACGAATTAGACAACAATGGGTTTGGAGCAGGCCTGCTCACCACCATGTGGCTTTAGTGTTTCAAAAAGAAATGGACCTTGCAAGCAACCTCGTTGCTCATTCCTGTCACACAAATGAACGTCAATGTTTTTTACAGTGGGGAATTTTGTGCTTCAACGTCATAATAACTCTCAGGAGCTATGTGTACTCAGCTCAATTGCGTTCTATCTGTTCCCGTTGGGAAAGTCTGGCATTGGCGAGGCACGATTGTGTCGTAACAAATCTGAATCCAACCTATACAAGCTTTTCAACCCTGACTCGGGTTGAATTGTTCCTATAGGTCAATTATAAATCCACTGTACACTTGCGCACTCCGCTTGTGGTCAGGTCCCACGAGGTTCTAACCGGAAGTCCAGCCATTCAAACGGTCGGCCAGTCGCCAGATCGCCAGCGTCTTGTATGATTGACCCGCTGGAATGATGTCGTGCTGAGTTGGCATTTTGTAGGTGTAAGTATAACGACCCATACAGTACTACTTGTTTGTCTGCCGTAAACTCGCTGTTCAGCCTGTGGACCGCGTGAGTATAATATACCCCCACCCCCCATATGAATGGGTGGCCAGGGAAAGTGGAATATTGTGGTTCACGTGAGACATTTGTTTCATAGGATCTGCCCCGGTTCCCGACTCACTTCATCGTTAATCCATTGTACCGATAAGCTGTTCAAATTTGTCCTCTTCCGCTGTGGCAGAGCCGTATGGCCGGTGTGTGGAAACTCAGCCACACGCTGGTTTCGGTTTTAGCCTGATTTATTATCACTTTACTTACATCATTTGTTTGGATAGTAAATACGCACCCACGGTGCCAGCAAATCAATCCTACGTCTTACGCTCATCCGTGCGAGCCAATGTGGCCTAGTGGCCGAATCCCGTGTCTTCCCTGTGTTTAAACTCGACCTACGTAACCTCGAACGTGCGCATTCGGCGTGCTAAACCCATCGATATCACGGATTCACGCGGAATCCGTCTCGTTCTCATTTATACGACCTACGGCTATACTCTCAATCCACGTTTCTATCACTCAACCTATACACTCGTCTCCTTCCCCCCTTCACATCGTTTCTATTCTAAAATCGACCGGCCACCAACCCAATTCAAGAACCCGCCTCCCGGGCATTTAGCCCTACTACACCGCCATTTATTAAAAATCCAACCGAAGTTTGTGTATTGCACTCATTCGCATTTCCAGGCCTTCAACATCCAGTCCATCAGAGGGGCTGTGCCTTCAGCGCCGAACATTCTTTCTTTTTAGTCGGAATTAAGAGAATATTAATTGCGGATCTTCTCACAACCAACATATGTGAAATGTGAACTTTTCCGCTCCTTCAAGACCGCAAAACTCCCTGCGCAGTGAACGCCAACTAAAAATACGGAAAAAATTCTTCTCAAGGCTGTGGATAGGCTTAAAAAATGACTGACTCTCTCAACCTGCGACCCATATTCTCGGACCGAGATAACGATGGGGTTTCTTCTTTTTTTTTTCACGCAGAATTTCCCAACTCACAGTGAGGAGTTGACTTTGTTAGCACCTTGCTTGACTCTTGAAACTCCTCTCTTTCAGCTTCTTGATAACAGTGGTTCAGAAACCACACAAGGATATCAGATGTGACCCGAATATCCGAGTGAAGTGCATGGTGCGGGAAGTCGAAAATATAGGAATAATGCTGGCTGTTCTTTGAATCAGCATGAACGAACAAGACCGTATTATGGTGTCATTTATCCTTTGCCCGAACTAGACTGGTGGTCAATCAATGTCCGACGGACTGCACCTCGAGCCCAGCTTACTTCAATGCCCCTGCCGGCCAGATGGGTTTCCCAAGTTGCCATCTGGAGGGGACCTCATTCCAACTCGCTCTTCTTGAAGCGTGCATGACTCGCCTAAAATATGAAAGGTACTTCTGAGTTGTAGGTTGAGTATTTTGAATGCATACAATCGAAGGCTCGGCTCGACAGATCTTCGAAGTAAACTAATGCCCCCATTAAGGGATTGCAGAATTCCCCGCCCAGCGAACATTTTATGATATGTTGGTCCGTTGAGAGCCAGAGCGGGGCTGAAAGTTGTTCTAACTGTGCCGCGGGAAACCTGGAGCCGAATTGACCAGATGTGGAGATGACGCCAACTTCTGAAGCTAAGGTGTGGAGATGAATTTGTACTGCTCAAGATTATTCAAAAATAAAAGCACATATACCTCCTGCATAAAAGAATGGAAACAACAAAACATCTGGTTGTAAGTCTGACCTAGGAATGAATCAGTGAGACTAAGATACTCGGCAGTGGGCCAGAAACTGGTGACCAAGAAGATTGAATTTCAGGTAGTATAATCGTGCTAATCGGCAATTTTCGCCCCGTGCATGTACCTTATGGTGGGACGCCGCCTTCGGGTTGAATTAAAATGCAACCACCTTCCCGAAAGGGAAGTGGCGGCTGTTCATGAACCTTTTGTCGACGCAGATTGAAATGGTATTTCACCGAAAGAATACTGGGAGCTCAAATCGTACAAGCGGTTAACTCTGGCCAGAAACATAGCGAGAGGATACCCCCAGTGATGTCAACGACATGTCTCTGGGGTCCTACCACCCGAAAGGGTCAAACGCTCCCGCCAATCACGTCTGCCGGACTGCCGAGACGCACAACCGAAGCTGTCCAGTCGGTGTTGCCATAGTATATTTGGCCAACACTACTGGCACCACCAAGACACTCATGTCGCTCAGCGCATTTTTTATGTCTGCGGATACGACGCCAAGAACGTTCGTTCGACTTCTTGATCAATTGAAAAACGGTGCAGGAGATTGAGAAGGATTATCCGCGCGTTAAGTTTGCGGAGGAGGGTCCTCAGGTGATAAAGAGGGAGTTTGTGGAGAAGCTCGAGTACGCAAAGTTCTCTCCCCGGTTCTCTCCCTTTCATTCGACCTTGGTTGCCTCCTGGGTCATTTCCCTGGTGGATTTTCTTTTCTCTTTTGCGCGGTTTGAGGCTGAATTCATGCGGTTCTTTCAAGATGGATGGGTTGCTCAAGAGCGTGTGCGTGGAGCCTCTTGTCCCTATCGACGAATAACTCGAAATAGATCGGCAACAGGTTGAATTAAAATAGTTGTGAATTTTTTGGTGTTTATCAGTTTGATTGAAAACTACCAACCAAGAGGTTACTGGACTTCTGTGGCCCGGTTTGGGCTTTCAACGTACTTGCTGCGTTCAAGAGTTGTCCTGGCCCTTGACCATGCAAGTTTATGTACTATAATTTTCAACCACATCTTCAATCTCCAAACTGTAACGATTGACACGGTTCTACAGATACTGTATCTCCGCTGAACTTCCCGCAGTAATTTCCGGTGCAGGCAGCAATTTCCGTTGGACTTCCCGGCGTGCAGGGGCCCTCTACACAGCTCACGCTGGGAACTCATTCAGTCGTTCCCCCATGATCTGCGTCTTTTCGCGCAGGGCGTTATGTAGTGTCTCTGTCTCGGCTTTCCAGAGTGCGTACGACGGCTCGCCTTCCTTCGGCGATCGCACCTTCTCAAAGGAGTCAGCAACAGATTACCATAAAGAAAGGAACCACCGCCTCACCATGCTGTCCACCGCAATCTGCCCCGATACCGGCGGGTCCAGCCCCGCGCTCACGAGCTTGAATATTAGCGCCACCACATCAGGAGAGATGTTGCAGACCTCAAAGTACCCTCCCCTCCTGCCGCACTCACCGCTCACGCCTTTAGATATGGAGTGAAATGAGACGAGCGGGACGGGAGAGTTGAGATCGCGGATGACCTTCTTGAAGCTCGTGAACTGGTGCCGCCCAGGGTGCCCGTCGTTCTGGTACACCTCGTCCGCGAGCAACACCAAATCGTTTTGCTCGCAGATCCTCACCAATGCCTTCATTGTAGAGAAGGTGAGCAAGGTGCTTGTACAGCTTCCCGGATTAATAACCACGAGCGCCTTTGGTTTTGTGCCCGCCTTGCGGGCGACCGCCAAGGTCGACGAGATCGACTGTGTGTCGGACTCGTCCGAGAGGTACGGAATCGCGCGTCCGTGGTGCTTCTCAAGGATCGCAACATAGAGCTTTCGAATGAGTGACTTTTTCAGAATTTAATTTTTAACCCACGAAGTTCACGCACCGGGTGCTTTGGGATCGGAATGAGGATTCCTGCGGTTGCGTCGGTGATAAGCAAGTTAATGAGGAGGGAGATGCCCCCGGAGGCGCCCGCAGTGAGGAAGATATCATCCGGCGAGGCCGCATAGCCGTCGCGGTCTGGAGGAATGTCAATCTGAGAAGGAGAAATGGGGATGCATTTGAAAGAGGAACTAAGCACGGAGTCAAGAAACCTATGAAATATAGGGAGGCAAGCGGGAGGCCTGGAGACAGGATTTCCCTGGGTAGTATGGTAGATTTTGCTGGCAGGCCGCGAGAGCGGGGGCCCTCAATTGAAGACTAGTCCCGCAAATCACAGCCCACGAAGGATTTTGCCAAATGGCGAAGAAGGGTGCGATTCGTGACGCAGGACAACGAGAAAGACGCGATCATAATCATGACGGGTGATTAACCCCGAACGCTCTGGTGCTCTCGCTTGACTCTCGCCTTTGCTCTCGTCAGCAGAGCGTAGCGGGGTTGGCTGCGAGGATGAACCGGACTCTCCCCTTCCTACAAGGACACCATACAACTTGGAAATGGACACTCACCCTCAATAAATTTTGCAACGCTCCGGCGGATCGATGGTACACCCTGACTGTGCACGTACGCGCCGATGGATCCGATCTCGTTGTATAATTCCTTCGCGCGAGCGACAACGTCAGTGGGGAAGACACCTGGAGCGAGATCTGAAAGAGCGGGCCACTCGGTGAGCGCAGCCACCTGAAAATCCGTTCATGATTATTTATTCCGTGCCCCACAGATGGGAAAAACGCACCTGGCGAGTAAAGGTAATCGGCGGCTGATGCAGCCCCTCGTCAGGCGAAATAATATTTTTGTTGAAGTGCAGTCTGGCACAGTTCCCTTCTGATTCGCTCTTGGGATGGTCAGGATATGACCGTCTTTTCTCCACGGATTTGCCGCAGAGAGCGCACGGGATGCCCAGGAGCTGGGGGTTAAGGAAGTCGAGGGGGAGTTGGCGCATATCTATGTTTCTAGAGAGTGTTGAGACAACAGTGTAGAAACGAGGCAAAGGCGTGTAGCAGGGTGAGTCTCCCTCTTTATAAAATTAAGGGTGTCTGTCCGAAGCCTGCAAACTCCGCTTTTGGGTATTAGTCCCCGTTTCTTCGGAAGCGCCCATCAGTCCTGGATCTTTGTCTCTTTGAAAGTGCCTATCGCTCTCGGTCTCGGGATCTTGGGAAACACTGCGCCCAGTCGGCACACTCCCTTACAACGGGGATTTCTAAAGCTTCGACAGCACATTCGTCCATAACCGCCGCCGCGGCTTCCCCCAAGCGCCAATTATTTTGTCATCGTGACGTTTCTTGATTACAATCACCCGCTTTCTCTCTCTCTCTCTTTATAAAATTAAGCCCGTCTGAAGCTTTTAAAATCCGCTTTTGGCTCATTAGCCCCAAGCCTTCGGGACATCAGCTTTAAGCTTTCATAATCCGCGGTCCGCCGCTTGTAAAATTAAGCACTCGGTCACACTGGTAAAAGGAATACCTTGACCTATATCAATATGTTAGTGGAGAGTAGATAAACTTGAAGAGAAATCAAAGCTTGTGTATTCTCAGTAATTTAATTGCATGCAAAACCCGCACGGAAGTAGCCACAATCAGAAGCCCTTTTAGGACTCAGGTATTTATTCTCTGTCCAGGACCATGAGTACTGAAAGGCCTGCTGAAATATCAAATTTCAACAGGCCTATTGACCTAGGTCAATACCTTCTCCTTCTGAAATTTAGAAAAGTCTTTGTTTCATGTGACATTGTGGAAGGGCTAAATGCCTGGGTGGCGGGTTCTTGATAAGGGTCGGTGGCTAGTCGATTTTAGAATAGAAAAGACGAGAAGGAGATAGTGAGATGGAGGTATAGATAGTGTAATAGAGACGTGGACGAGGAGGGTAATCGTAGATGGTATAAATGGCCGTGAGGCAGATTCCGCGTGAATCCGAGATGTCGATGGGTTTCCCACACTGAGTGCGTATGGCCGAGGTTACGTAGGTCGAAAGTGAGCACAAGAAAGCACAGGATTTGGCCACTAGGCCGCACTGGCTCACACAGATGAGCGTAAGACGTAGGATGGTTGTTTGCTGCACCGTGCGTGCGTATTTACTGGCCAAACAAATTATGTAAGTAAAATAAAAATAAATCCGGCCCAAACTGAAACCAGCGTGTGGATGAGTTTCCACACACCGGCCATACGGCTCTGCCGCAACGTATTGACCTAGATTAATATCCCGTTTGAAACAAACACTATTGTAAATTTCGGAAAGAAAGCTATTGACCTAGGTCAATACATGTGTTGAAAGTTGATATTCCAGCGACAATTTCAGTGCTCGCGGACAAAGAATAAATACGACTTCTGATTGTGGCTACTTCCGTGCCAGTTTTGCACACAATTAAATTACTAAGAATCCACAAGCTTTAATTTCTCTTCGAGTTTATCTACTCTCCGCTAACATATTGATATAAGTCAAGATATTCTTTTGCCGGTGTGGGTCTGTCTGAAGCTTTAAAACTCCGCTGATTAGCGCATGGTTGGCGCCCGGAGTTTCCCGCTTCATTTGACCTTTTTGTCGTTGCTGGGCCTTCTGCTCAAGCTTTCAAATTCGCCGATTAGCGCCCGCATCGGTGCTCAGATTTATCCGCTTCATTTGACCTCTTTTGTTGGTGTCATGCCGTCGGAGAATATCCTTGCCCATTTCATTTCCATCTCATGTACTCCCATCACTTCTTTGACATAGCCTCGGACAGCTTCTTTCTAAATTGTGATATATTTTTGCAAACTAGGGTGGTTTCTGTATGCGCTTTTCGTCCGCCAGTGGCTCTGTTCTAGAGGGTTACCCAACTTGAATAGTAAATGGTTTGCTGTCAATTTCTCCCCACATCCACTGCTCTGTACACTGCGACAACCTGTTGGTCTTCGTTTTTTTTTTGCTCCAGCCTTGCTTTATCACGTTGCCAGTTCTCTGATCCAACTAACAAAAAATGGCGGAATCGACTTCAGATCATGATCCAATTGAATCTGAGGCCGAATGTCAGCATCACCTACGATGTGAGTCTCAGATGCAACGTCGCTTGCATGAAGACAGCATTGGCCGTGAACATAGGAGGAGACAAATTTGGCTGCTTGCAGGGTCTCACGTTCCCTTCTATCTGATGAACAAACTGCAGACATTCATCGTAAAGATATCCAATCCCGTGCTGTTCACCGGGCCATGCTGTATAATAGGCAACGGGCAGTAATCCGCCAAAACGATCTCATTGCTTATCACAGTCGACATAAATCCAATTCGAATAGCTCGGACAAGTGGTGGGATCGCATTGCCATCCTCAACACTTCTCAGATGGAGCAGTCTCTTGGCCTTTGGTGGGATAGAAAGTGTAAAATATGTGGTATCAAGGTGCACCATCCATTCTCTACCTTGCATGCATACTTGCCACAGATTCTGGATTTATTAAAATGTGGGAGAATCCCATCAAATCCATAATCCTCCATAATCGCAGAATCTCCTCTGGAGGAGATTAAATAAAGATTCAGGATTAATGTTCCCTTCATCTCTTCGAAACAGTACATTTCATTTGTGACTTGTTTTGCTGACAAAACAAATTTATTCTATTTGCACAAATTATTTTTGCGCCCCTCTCTTCATCTGGGCGGCAAAACAGCGAGAAAGTGACTACGACAGCTGAGGCCAAGACAGCCGCTGAAAGCAAAGAGGATGAGGATACACAGGCTGTGCCTCGCAAGCGTGGTAGGCCACCAAAGCCTAAAGCAGTGGGCTTGGAGCTATCCACGAATGGAGGCGTTAACGGGGACAACACCAAAACAGAAGGGAATAGTGTCTCAATTGAGTCTGTGATTTCTCCCCTTTTCTCGCTGACGACCTGTGTGGACAGAGAGCAAGAACTTACGTGGACCCTAGTTAGCGCAGTTGAGGACGACGAGGACATGTGCAGGGGCCTCTTCTCACCCTCGGGCTCCACCAAGCGGAACGGTGGACTGCCGAAAAAGTACTACCACCGTGTTTTGGCCCAGAAATGCTTTGCAGAGCACCCAACCTACCGAGATGCTTTTAAAAAGGCCGTCAGTACCAGGACAAGAAAGTCTGGGCAGATAAGATCAAAAACCGAGTCGAAGTGTGCGTATCTTTCGTCTCCATCTCTACTAGGCTCATGGTATGCCACAGGGTGACCGACAAGACCCGTGAGTAAATTCAGGTCACGGGAGAAACTGGGGCTGGGGTCGAGAGTGAGGAGGAGAGGGTGGAAGTGATTCAACCACTCACATTCCCACCAGTCTGACAGTGTGACTCAGGGCCAACAGTGCGAATCGACACCATGCAACAGTGCAACTCAGTATCAAACAGTGCAACTCAGCATCAAACAGTGGGACTCGCCCACACTTGAACTGAAGTGCCGCACACTTCCCAAAGCAGCAGTGTGCCGATGGTGTGTATCAATTATGCAGATCGCATCATCGGGTGGGTGAAATTTTTGCCAAATATTTGGTCCATCCTCTTTCCTCTACGACCACCTTCCCCAATACTGTCGCTCAGCTTTTTACTACAAAATGCACCAAAATGGTCTCACAACTCACTCTCGATGACCAGGCATTGATCAACAATCTCCAAACCGTTGAAACAGTGCGCTTACTATACTCTTGAATATGCTGGTTGTAGCATGTTGTGTAAACAACACTGAAACCACACAAACAATATCTTATCACTCCCAAAAGACTAGTGCAATCCTTAGTAAGTTCAGGTTTGGGCCGTAGTATGCGACCAGCAGGTTTGGATTGTAAGGCAATAACAAAAACAAGTACTATGAGGCACTAACAAAGTCCTCACAGCACTTCATTTGGCTAACAACAACGGCTATCTCTCGCCTGCGGCATAGGATGAACATTTGTATGAGATGGATACAAGAAGGTAGTGCAATAGATGCTGCACTGTGTCACGGCGCTGACTGACGCGAACCATAAGTGCAACTGACGTTGCAAAAGGCCGAATTGACGCAGACTGGCGTGGAACTGACGCTGAAATTTGACGCATGCGTCAGCTGCGGCGCTTGTGATGCAGTCACACTGACACATGACTGACACTAACTGATGTTGCATGAATTCTAGTCAACAATTTTCAACCACCTCAACGATGACTATCTGTATAATTTAATGTAGTAAACGATGTACTAAGGACCCACCTAGATGCCCCCGGGATATCAAGCCTCAGCGATGGCGGCAAAGGTAAGTTCAACTACTAACGCAGAATTCAACTGACGCAGACTGACGCTGCATAGGTCAAACGTCAGTGCTGCGTCAGAATATCCTTGCCCGAATTTACCTATCCATTTGCAGTCCCGGGAGTTACCGGTGGTGTGCCGCATTTGCGAACTGTGTGCAGAGGTGACGAACATGGTATGCCGCACTTGGCGGAAATGGGCCGCAGGCGCGCGCGCTGCGCTGCACATCCTGCGGGTGTGTCGCGCTTCAATGTACGATGTCCCTGGTTAATCCCGTACATGGCACCACTCCGGCCTAGTGAACCCCGGACCTCTTGAATGCTTTTTTTCTACTTTCTCTGTCGACGCAACTCCACCCTCTTGTTTTTTTCCTGTCTGATCACACCGTTGAAAACCCATTTTTCTCGAGTATAAAATGCAAGTAATTTCTACTGCAACGCTTTTTTCCCAGATCCAGCTCATCGGCCATCAGGGGCGCCAGCGATAGGGGACTTTTTTCCGTTTTCCCAATCTTTTGCCCGCCCCTCTCCCAGTGATGTTTGAGCAAGCCGCCGAGCTTTCCCCCAGTGTAATCAAGGCATATCGAAACTTTGTGAGTTACATGCGCCTTCGGATTCCTCGTATGATGATGACCGCTTCACCGTTTGAAAAATGATAATGCAGGCATTCATGGATATCCTCAGCAATCTTAAAAACAACCCGTTCTTCTCTGTGGATATTGCGGGTTTCTGGATTAGCTCTCTAGGATACCAACTGGATTTATTACACGACGATTCTGTAACCTCGAGCATCCGCTGGCGTCCCGAAGATGCATCCACGAAACAACAAATCGCATATCGGACCTATGCACCTTTTCTCTCCCGATCTTTGTATCAAGCACAATTCTGACCACATCCAGATCAATCACTGCATTCCGCGGGTTCGTCGGCACAGGGTTTGCCGACCCCCGTCGGCAGAGGTCGACCGACCTGGAGGCACACCGAGTATGCCGACCCAGGCTGAGGTCTGTCGACGGTCCAGCTCAGATTCAACCGTACATCAGGGTGTATTGTTCCCTTGTTTCAGTGTTGTTTCGTACGGAATGTGCGAGAGATTGTTTGATACTATTTGGCCAGTTGTCAAAACATGTTAATCCGCCCTTTGCGATAATTTTTCCAAACGCCTTGTCAAATTCGATTACTGCTCCCGTCTTCCTGACGCAAATTCCATGGCTAAAATAATGCGGGAGGAACTTCTGACTGGTGCCTCTGGCAAACCACGCTTCGGCTTCCACCATCTGGGTTCGGATCCGTGCCACTGCGTGGCACCTGGTAGAAGTGGAGTTAGTCGTCGACTGCCCATTGAACATTCTGATAAATTATTGAGAAGTGTTAATACATGCAGAGAGCAAGGGAATGTGGAGAAATGCCAGCAGGGCCACAGAATCGGTGCTCTGGCATAAAGGGCTCGGGGTCGACGGGAGAAGTCACCAGGAACGAGTAATCATTCGGTTGCTACGGGCTACAGGCTCGCTAGCGACAATATGGGGGGCCATGGAACCGGAGGAGGATAGCGGGTAAGTATGCAGAGATGGGTCGAACCCAGAAACCGAGGTAGACAGACCTCAGTCGACGCCGGGTCGGCAGACGTCGACAGACCGTCGGCGCAGGTCGGCACAGATTTGCCCACGGGGCGTCGGCAGACCCTGCCGACTAGGGTCGGCTGAGGTCGACCCACGTCAACCCACGTCAACAGACCCTGCCGACGCAGGCTCGGAATGCAGTGACTAATACGCTGGCTTTTAGTTTGGAGAATCCAGATATCTGGATTAATCCTATTGCTTTCCAAGCCTACATGGATTCGACCTAAGATCCAGGGCTTAGCCATTCAACGCCTACATCCAAGGTTGCCATGGCCGAATCCCGCGCCGGGAGCCGCATTTCATTATCCCATCCTCCCGGGCTAGCTCTCCGGTATCTCATGCGTCGTCTGACATGCTGTCTCGTCCTCCAAGTTCCATGTCCGTGGAGCTCATCGAAATTCACGACTCTGATTCGGAAGATCCGGGATCCGCAGCAATCCTTGCCGCACGTTCCACTGCTTCATCGGGCAATCCCTTTCCTCCTCTACTTCCCAAAGTTGAGATTGTCGAGGTCTCTATTTCCCTTCCCTCTCCCCATCTAGTGACGGTCCCGGATACCAAACCGAAGAAAAGGGTAAAGGGAAAGGGAAACTGCAGCAGCCGCAGCAACTTGCAATCACTCGGCAGTAGAAGGTCGATCACATTGTTCATTCGACGAGTGCACCAGCGACTTATGACGTCCCCCGAACTCTACCGCCCTCTTATTGGACCTTTCGGGCTCGGTGGAGTTGTTGAGGGCCCCGGACGGTCGCATTGTACCGCTCAACACCTTCATACGAGCGGTAAGGACCATTATTTATCTCGCGCTAGTTCGGCTTATCAAACATTTCCTAGAATCACGAGTCCTGGCCTTGGGCACTGGGACCATACGGGGCGGCAAGGGGTATCCGATCTGTGATTGCCGGACCAGGGGCTGGTTGGTTCGGCCGTCAGGCCATGAAAAAAATTCTGGGAGCCATTGATATCATTTTACGGCTCCCGGGGCCTCAGGGTGGACCATAAATGCCTCTGGTTCGTTTCTTACCTTTCTCTGCCCTCAAGAACTCATTTTCGACCACCTCGATAGGTTTAAATCATGTTTTCGACGGTTAATCCTAATTCGGAACGGTGTTGTGGCTCTATTCGGTCATGAACAAGGTAGATGTTCCACCATTTGAAACACTGCAGAAGGAATTTTGACGATTCTGACACCTTGTGAGCATTTCCATTTACATACGTGTGAACGATTGTCTTATCTAAAGTCTGCTCGCGAGACTAGCATTTCCAGTGGGTTCTAAACTCAAGAACATGTTTCTGAGCAGGAAAAACCATGACCCACGTGAAGAATTGCTTTATTTGGACGTCGCGTGGTTGGTTGGTTCAGCGAGCGGATCTCATTTCCAAAAACCGGCCCCGGTTCCGTTTTTCACAGATCGGATACCCCTTGCGCGGCGGGCACGAGGCGGCAAAAATACCGTCCGTCCCATCAAACTTTTGACAGCCATGGACGGCTTTCACCTGTCAAGAAGTTGACACAGTGCGGTAGGTAGGTAGGTAGCATTACACGGCACGGTCCGAATAACGAACGTCGGTTTCCAGGGATTATCCCGGTGTAAAAAGCAAGCGGTATTCCAAATTTTCGTTCCCGCCTGAGTTTTCCGATGTTGGAGGTCAAAATCAACATATCCTTATATTTATGAAGAATTCTTCAACCCTCGAGCGAAGAGGTATAACGTGCCATTCAGGTGTGACGCAACCGCTTTTAGATGCTATCAGCGACAGCTGGAACTTAATGATTGATCTTTTGTCACTCACCAAATTAAAGTTGAAGCTCCGATCCAGGGCTTAGGGTATCTCATCATCGCATCCTTTGGGCTTATCTCACCAACTTCTTCGTTCTAAGTCCACTATGCTCACTGCCCTCCCTCTCCTTGTCGGATTGTCAGTCGGTGAGTCGTCCATATTTTTTGGACTGCATCGTAGCACTTACGAAGGCGCCCATGCAGCTCTCGCCGCCTCGCCGGCCGCAGATGAGAACCGCGCCGCCCTCCTGGTACGGCAGACCCTCACCCCGAACAGCGGCTGCGTCTCTGCCTGCACAACCTTCGCGAAAGACGGTCAATTGTTCGCAGGGAGTGTCTCCGCACTCTGCTCGTCGACTTTAGTCGACGCCTCCGCGCAGTGCTATGACTGCATGGTCGGCGCGGACCTCATCACGCAGACTGTCGCGCAGGACAGCATAGACGGTGCCTCTCTCCCCACTAACATCGAATGCGGGCTCAATAAACGTCGGGACAGATTATATCCACAGCTGCGCGCTCCTCGGGTTCGCCATCAACAGCGTCACGATCACCAGCAGCTCAACGGGTAGGAATGCTGCGGCTGGCTGCGTCTCTGCCTGCACAGCAGTCGCGCAAGACGATCAAGCGGCGGCCGGGAGCACGACTGCGCTCTGCACGCCGACATTTGACGACACTTGGACAGTGTGCTTCAACTGCATGGTCGGCGCCGATCTCATCACGCAGAGCGTCGCGCAGGATGTCATGGACGGTGCGTCGACCTCCTGTTGATATCGAATGCGGGGAGAATAAACCTCGGAGCAGGTCATGTCCAGCGGTGTGCGGTAAACGGGTTTACCCTCAGCAGCGTCACGATCACCAGCAGCCCAACGGGTAGTGGGGGGACCGGCACGGCCGCAGCCAGCCCACCAAGCGGCAGCATCGGATCGAACGGATCATCGAGCACTGGCAGCAACACAGGCTCATCGTCCCCTAACGGGTTTCACTCGAGCGCAAAAAAATGTCTGCGCGCGAATGCAAGCCACCTCACAGTGAGTGTGGTTGCTGTGTCGATACTGTCCGTTCTTGTACCTGGGAGTTCATGATAGATCGTGCTCTCTCTGTTTTTCCATGAATTTTTGTTAACAACCTAAACAAGTACGCTGCGGGCCAAGTAGAGATACAGGCTTCATGTATAGCTAGTTGAATAGCGGAAAGCCGCAAGGCAGTGGCATCATGCGTCTCTGCCTGCACAATCTTCGCGAGAGAAAGACAGTCAAACATTCGCTGGGAAGGCCTCGACCCTAGACAACGCACGGGCAGGGTGAGAGAGAGATTTTCTGAGCTCAGAGGATTCCAGGGAGGATTGATGATTGAGAAGGAGTTACCACTCGCACGTCAGGTGAAGAGTTCGGATTCTCATGCCGGTAGATGTACCCATTGTTGAAATAACGGTGTGCACGTCAATTACTCGGGATTCAGCAGATGACCCTCGCAAACGCGCAGGGCATTCACTCGACAATTGCCACGTACGTAACTTATACAATATGTCGTCAGGAACCAATAATAAATATATCTAAGTGGGAAGAATATAACCAAGTGGAGGTAAATGCAAAACAGTACAGCAAATGGAGGCAGTGCATGGGGGAATAGGTAACTGTACCTGTTGCCTTGATACGCCAGTCGGTGGCGGCGGTGACTGGGAGCAACGGACTGGAATTCGAACACCTGCTGAGGCGCTCACAGCATACTGCACTCAAGCTGTCGTTTGGGGGGGGGGGGGGGGTTATTTAACGCGGAGATCTGCAAACAAGAGGGAGGGATATGTCCCTTCTGCTCTTGCATTTCAAGTTCCTAGGTCAACACCGGCGTCAATATAGGAATATAGGATTGACTCGGAGGATTCTTTTATTCCTCATTTTGTCCGACCGACTTCCTCAAAAAATGTCGTGGGCCATGGAAATAAATGACAAAATATATCCATATCGGAGACTGAGAAAGATTGAGTAGCCAGATGACAAGCGCTGGCGGAAGACTGCTTGAAGCAGAGACACATCAGAACACGGAGCCATTGAACGGAATATACGAGATTCTCGAGCAATTTGGCTCCTAATTATATAGCTTCAGCTAACATCGTGACCTGGGTCAAGATTTTGCTTTATCCGGTGTGACGGACTGTTTGAACTATCATCAGAAGGGACCGCATGGCCTCACAGATGTGCCACAGCCATACCACATGTCCTCCACGGTAATTCACACTGGGACAGCATTCTGCAACCTCGTCTTAAGCTCGTATCTGTTCGTATCTCATCCTCACAGTATCTTGGTGCCAATTCGTTCCCTCTACTGAAATGAATCACAAATGTTCAGAAATGGCATTGGGCATCGAATTCAGGGCAGAAATTTCTACGAGATCCAGTCCGGTGACGTGAACCTTCAGACCCACCAGCACCTTACAATTCAAGACCAGACCCGGAATTGTACGGCTCTTCAGGCATCACCACCGAGCTTGGCGGATTTAAGAATCTATATGAAGTTTGATTAATCAATTGCTGTCTCAACGCATAATCCGGTTCAAGCACTGATTTGTTTAAACAGTTTCGAGGCTTGGGCGCAAAGGTGAGGGCCACTCGGTGGGATAAACATTAGTTTGATGCAATGAAAATCTGGTTAAACCCGATTAAGATGTGTTCAACCACGTTTGAACAGAACAGTGTTCATGGCGCACGGCAAAAAAAGCCTCCACCTGCGAGACTCGAACCCGAGACCCCCGCGCTGTGTGGCTTCTATCCGAAGGAGAACTTGACTACTAAGCCAAATGACCGCAAGGGAATTTGACGTGCGATCACATAAAGAAGCTCCTGCTCGACTTCCTTTCCAGTACAAGTCGTGGTTGCTAACAGGGCAAATTTTATAAGAACAAGAGCTCATATCAAGAGTATGCATTGACCATATGGTGCTTTCCTAGCCCTCCATTTGCAGGGCACTCCCCATGATGGATCCCATCCAGCGACATGCAATCAAATGTACTCCATTCGGCGTGATAATGTTCCAGCTGGGGCGGAAAACTCTGTTCAGCTGAATACATTCGGTTCATTTTTAATAGATCCATGATCTGATTAATCCTCTTTTGTGTGTTGAACCAGGAGTCATGTTTGAATTGGTACATACATTTGCTTCTACATTTAAATCATAGTTCAACTTCTTACTTTGCTTTTGCGTGTGTGTTGTGGTTTAAGAGCCAATGGTGAGTCATGGTGTAGGTACTTAGAGGCTACAATGAGTTTGGTGGTTCGAATCTGTATCCTTTACCTGGTAACTGAAGGCTGAAGTGGACTTGGACATATTTTTTCATAAAGAGTATCACCCTGGTCTGCACTACTACTCTGAATTTTGAGTTGTGATTGTTGCCTCTTGGCTCAGTTGGTATTCCTATTCGTATTCCCATTTCAAAGTCTGGCTGGGGCGGGTTCGACCCTCGGAAGTGTCACCTTTTTGCAGTCTATGGGCACCCGACTCCGTTTAAACAAATCAGTGCTTGAACTGGATTATGCGTTGAGACAGCAATTGATTAATCAAACTTCATATACTGCGGATTTGGTGCTGGAACATGGCTGGGAGGCAGATAGAACGGGTCGTGAATTGTCGGGACTTGCATGAACCCAGCGGCGTACCACTGCGCCGGGGCCGACTCGTTGTGGCGCGATTGTTTTGTATCGATGCTTTTCTTCCTTCTCGCATCTACAGGTATGGCCTCTCGCCGACACATTGTAGCTAGAAGTCCTCTGTCTGACCATGAAGATCGCCCAGTGCCATTGGAATCGAGGGCAGATACTATCATCCCCCATCTTCACACCGTCCAACTGCTGATCCCAGTTCTGGCTCAGAGTGCATCTACGAATCTAAAGGCCTTACTACCCCCACATCTACGTTTCACCTTCCCGCTGTGCCACAATATCCCGCGTACCCCACTCCGATATCGGGCCGGATCCATTTGTCCACCCCGCCGATTCCTGATCGGCCATCCTCGCATCCGGCCCCATCCGGTTTTACATCTGCTCGCAGCGATCCCAATCCTAGCTCGGGCCGCGACTCCGCAGGACATTTTCCATCATACCCAGCACTTATCCAAGGAGTGCCCGCACAGTTCTTTGAAGGCACAACATTTATTTCTGCACAGAATGTGAACCACAGTCAGCGTTTTAGGGAGAGCAGGATGAATATAATGCATCGCGTTGCTGCTCTAGAAGCACTTTACGACTCTGCGGAGTGCTTTCCCCAGCCCAAATGCCATCCTGAAACACATACCAAAATATTTAACGACCTATATAGATGGGCGGTTGGAAACGACTCTACCTCCCCGATTTCTTGGCTGCATGGGCCTGCTGGGGCTGGAAAGTAAGCCATCATCAGGCATTGTGTCCAATTTGGTACAAGTAAAAATTAACCTAGCATTGCAGTGTATGTTCACGGCAGCTTCCTATTGAACGGTATAATTAGTGGCCTACCTGAGGGTTGGGTTCTTTCTGGTGGCCTCCAGTCTTTTTCGTGGTCTTGGATGCCCCCGGTGGAGTTTCACAGTGGGTTAAACATTTAGTTGAATCCACTCACCAGAGCATAGTCATGAATAATTCGTCCTCGATCACCGTCAATGGGAAGTCAGATGCAGGTCTATCAATTTTACCGACCTGAACACAATTAATTTCGAATGAATTACCTCGGTGGTACGTCCTTTTGTGGATGTACCCAGAAGGGCAGTACTTGAACGGGTGTCGGTGTCGTCTTGACAGGTGAGGGCTCTCGACGGCCTCCTTTCTCTTTAAGTTTACTGGAAACTGCTTGCATATTCTGCTGATAGACTTGGAGAGCAACTTTATCTTCGTTGTCTTCGGCATTGAAGCTCTCCGAAGTCATGTCTTTCAAAGAGCACATATTGAATGCTATTCACGCCAGAAAATCGTGAGTCACAAATGGGCGAGCTAGTCCTCGCCGTTCTTAGCAATCAATTGCAGGAGCTTTGAATCAGCCATTCTCCCTTCGCAAAAGAAAATCAGGTACATCCAAATGAGAGGGTAATGAACTCATCATTTGCTCCGGATAGCTTCAGGAAATTCCCCCTCGTTGTATGATTCGATGAAGGTGAATATCTTGTCGTTGATTGCGAGCTTCGTGTGATCCTGAAAGAGTTGAAGAATATCCTCTGATTGCAGCAGGCCCACGCCGGTACTTGCGGAGTGCGAAAAAAGTGAGATCGAGCGGGGCCATGACGTTTCAAGCATAGTGGTGAGGCAGATTTCGAGCTCAATAGACTAATGCTAGGTGCATTGGGTCCCTTGCTAGTTTCGAGCATCCTGAAAGCCTGAATATCGAAATCCCCGTCTTCTTCTGGGGTCAGTAAACTCGGAATAACGTGGATTTTCAGATGCCAGTACTTGTTTGCCAATTCCTCAACATCCACGCCTGTGAAGTGGCTTTGTTGCGACGCTGACTAGCTCGAATCGGCATTATGCCTATCGGTATCTTGAGCGGAAAAACAACACAAGCTCAGTGGACATGAGGTTTCTCTGAGGAGCTGCAGAGGCACTGTGGAGAGGAGTGAGAGTTGATTTAACTCGTTCTCAGACTCGAACCAGGATGATAGCATGATAAATTTAGGTCTGCTTTGGCACCATGACACCATGTAGTGCGAGCTCAGCGCCATTTGTTGCAATACGGAGAGCCGTGGCACTGCTTCCCTGTTCCCAATGAGGCTTTTGATTTTCTCACCCGCTCCAAGATACGCGCACGTTTAGCAGTCTACTGTATCTTTTCATTCAATTCGTCGGTCACGCGTCACGGGGGGGGGGGGGGGGGGGGCCTGACGGCGACCAAGGCGCTTGACGAATACATTTTTTGTCACAGTTTCCCCAGAAAATGGCTCCAGAGCCATATAGAATCCGCAAAATAATCTTGTGGTTCAGAGGCTGGAAATTGAGCAGTCAGACCCATTTTCGTCCGAGTTTCCTTATGGAAGCCAAGTTTTCATCCCAAATTTGATCAAAATCAACTGAGATCAAAAGAAAATCTGCACAAGTGGTGTTATAGAGTGCAGAGGTCAAAATTAGTCCGAAGATGGTCAGGACCAGATCTCTGAGGTCACTGTATCATTTGGACACAATCTGAGGGTCAGACGAGTTTGTTGTCCTTGTCACGTTCATTGTTGGGCGTTGACAAGGTGACGAATCGGTTAAACCTGTCACACGTCACATCCCCTGTCGAATTGAATGAAATTATACCGTAATTTCCTTTTGCTTTTCGACACCGCCCAAAGATTAATATCTTCAACCTCCCCGATCAGCCGTTCAATATCCGCTCAAAAGAGGCACGGTCTCCCATGCTTCCTTCTTTCTTACGCCCACCATCCGTCCATCCCTTCATTCTTCCTCCGGCACAATTCTGTTGCATCGAGACCGATATAAACTCAACTCAATTGAGTCGGCGTCGCAATTCCGTTCAAGACTCCCGTGCTCTATCCTCGATCATCTGCCCTTCAATTTCAATGCGTGGCTCCAACTACGTAATGATGACTTTTCGGTCAAGCCTTCCGCAAGACTCAGCGAGCAGCAGGACCGACATTCAAGACAAATAACTACGCAACTCCAGCTCAAACGTAACCCTTAAGATTCTGTTTGTTGTACAATTCATTATTTTACTGGCTTACTTCTCTGCCTAGATGGCAGTGCTGCATTCTTATCACGGACTTTGTGGATCGCGCGAGTAGAGGAAAGGGAGAATGGCACGTTCCGGGTGCAACCCACCATTGAGTGCAGTTCTGGTGAAGAGGCTTGTTCATCACGAAATGGCGATGCATGTGTTTAGGCGGCGCGCAAAAAATCCTGCGATGCGAGTTGGAGGCATAAGGAGAGTTGGAGGCACACGGAGAGTGCCGCTTGGAGCTTTGAGACACACAATGAGAAAGAATTTCGACGGGGAGAGCGGGTGGAATGTGAGTTTTCAGGTCCTTTGCTTACCCAGACTATAGCCGTCTTCCCTATTTCAATGGACAAATTTATGCTGACACTTTGAACGCTCTCCGGGCTGAATGCAACCGCGACAATATGGGTCTCCGGAGTGCACTCGACACACGTCTAGGTAGGACAACAGATACAAGTGGCACGATTCTGGTACGATAAATCCACAAACGAACACGGTAGCTAGTACAACTCAACTGCCTCGTATGTTGTCGCAGCAACTGGTCGAGGCCGTGCAGGAAACTTAATGAGCGTGAGCTTCGGAGGAGCATTGGCCCGTCCTTCCTCCAGCCGCGGCTCACTACCCTCATGTGCCAAGAGCTTCCCTTCCAGCAACTGCACACGCTTTCCACCAAACGTCTCCATGAGCGCCCGCATTCCCTCGGTCGCGAAATCCACATGGGTGTCCCGGGTGTCGTCAAAAGTTGCGGTGCTCATCCCCGGGCTATAGCAACCTGAGGTACGAGGTTCAACTGTTATGGTGTCAGTTTATAATTATAAGAGAATACTTGAAACCCAGAGGGAGCTGTGCCTGGTGTCGCCTGTGGCCTCAAGAGGTATGTTGAGATGTGAACAAGATATGCCTTCGCTCCGCTTCGGCACAAACATGCAGTCGAGACAATATATTCCTGGCATTTAGGTTCTTACATTGAGTGTCAGTGGGTACGGCGAGAACAACTACTAGGAATCGCAGAGTCACGACGATTGACCTAATAAATTGCGAAGCTCAACACCGAATACCAAAAGTCGCAGGCGAGCACAGAGTTGATACAGAAACAGGTATTGGATCCAGCGATATTGGTCCAAGGCTGATATTGATTAATTTCGCAGATCTGGTGACATTCTTGACAGAATTCAGTTTAACCGTAGCCTCGTTAATCCCTACAGAGCAGCTTGAATCTAATGGTGGAAATGATGCTCAAGAGAGGTACAATAGCGTCGTATGTGGGTTTGAATTTTGAATTCCGAACTATTTTGAGGAACGCGAGGTAGTGGAGGACGCAGCAGTGAGAAGCCAATTACTTGAACTTGTGGGAACAGACGAGCAAGAAACTTGGCACGGTGTCCGTCATTAAGGAATTGTAGCGGAGATTTTGGGGGAATCGATCGTACTCGGCCTTTTATATGCTCAATATTGCCGGAGGCGCAGTGGACGCGTGTCCTAGCGGCAGACAGTGAACGTGAAAGGTATGCAATGGATTACTATTGGACCACGAGACACGTCCGCGGCGCTGAGTGTGTCAAATTTGGAATAGTTGGTGATCCACGGCACGCATTCGTCACCTCGCACCAGCTTGGCCTTTCTTGAACATAATTTTGGAAATTCTCTACAGCCTTCGAAATGCTATTCAACTGCGGGGCAACCTCGTGGAGTAGCATCTGCATGTGAGAGCCGGATCTCCGGAGAGTGTGCGAGCCATCCCACCAATTGCGCAGGCGGCTGAGAATTTTTCCAGTGGTGGGAGCGAACATCAGGAAAAAAACCACTTGGTTACGTAGCGTTTGGTAGCCCAAATACCTGTGGTAGTCCCGTAGGCAAGTCCCCTTATGGTAGCCCTTGGTAGCCACGTGCCACAGTCTCATACATCCTGGTAGCGTCTCGTAGCACCGTGCCAAGGCTCCCGTAGCACCTGGTAGCACCCAATAGCTCTCCCTTTCCACTTAGTAGCACCCAATAGAGCACGCTACTGCCGAATAACAAGCAATAGTCAAAACAGCGATCACACAAAAGTTGAATGAAAAATACATATATTTCAGTTATCAACGAGCTATCGAAGACACGATGTGTTTACACAGTGGCCCATGGCCCACAAGAAACTATCACTGACTCCACCAAAGTACTCGCCGTGCACATACATGCAGGGCGAGTCACAAAGACAGCAGCGACAACAAGCTGTGTGCGCAAACGTGCTAAATAGATGTCCTAGAGAAACTGTCCGATGTACTTGAGGAGTTGTACTGAACTAGACAATAAAGGGACTCACCACAACAACATCCCTTGACTACATTATTGAAACTGGAACCGCCATGCCCATGAGTCGTTCAATATCTGTAAACATGTCAATATTATAAGTCAGGAAAGGACGGAGAGCTCACATGTAGGGGGTAGGAATTATGAGCCCAGAAAAGCCAAGCAGATCAAGAATCAAGCCAAAGATGAGACTTGCGGTCAGGATTCAGGCGAGAGAAGCACTGTTCCACAGATCAACTTGCGGCAATCTTGCGACACAGGGCTTGAGAACGACTTCCCATCTGTCTTGAGATGTCTTAATGAGGCCAGAGGACACAGGGCTGGAGAAAGATAGCTTGAGAACGATTGGCATCAGTCTTCGGGATGTCTTGATGTGCAACGGCAATAGCGGCGGGTGCGGATTGGAGGCGCACCAGGCCAGCATATCAACGGAGGTGAGATGGGAGGTTTAAAGTAGCCAAGTGCATCTTGAGGAGCGTCCTGCGCGTCAAGAGGCAAAGATAGAGAGGAACGAAGGGAGAGAAGATGGGGGGAAAGGAAGAAAGGTGATCAACCAAAGTCCCGTTGGCACGCCATCGCGCACGTGCGGCGGACTTTGAATTGGACTTAGCAAAATTTGAGAGCAGCCAAGCAACCACACCCTACTATTCATGTATGCAGTATGTCTCTGTGAATCCTGTAGACGAGGCAATAAGTCAAAATATGGTTGTAAATCATCGTCCGGGGTTCAAAATCTGAATCGGCTAAAAGACGACTACCCGGCGCGACTGATCCTCGCGCGGCGGTTATCAAAGGCTACTGATCTGTCGCTGGCGGCCATCACGGCTACCAGCCGCTACAGATCCTCGCAGAGAGCTACTGGTGCTACCGCTGCTATAGAACTCACCATGTAGCTCCAGAGCAAAAACTTTTTTCCTGATGAAATGCTGAGCACCGGAGCAGAGAGACCGAACTTGAGAAGCTTGAAGGAGATAAGACCAAACAGAAACGGACGAGGCCCTTTGATCCGTACCACCACTGTGGACAGATTTCCCACGCCGCTGGGATGGGTGCGCCTCCTCACTGGACGATGAGGGTGACTCCTAATGGTCACCTGAGTCTGGCGAGGACGCGTTGACATCGCTCACTCCTCTAGACGCCTTACCACAGACGTCGGGCGCTGCGCCGCCCAGATCGAGATGTTCAGGTACCAAATCACCGTACTAAATACGTCGCAAGAATGCCGCCCCTTCTATTTTGCCGCCAACTGCGTCGCTCTACGCTGGCGCGACGCGACGAGCTCCACGCTCTGCGCTCTCCCCGTGCCACTCCCTACTCGCCACTAAACGTGCTCTTTGTCCACTTTTTGGGAGCCGATAACCCCGAGCGTTCCTGTCTATGACGTCGATCACCGCCCGAATGCCGCGTGTACAACGCGGCATCACACGGCACGTCAACGAAACGCCGCGTGTGTACTGCGCGTATCTTCTCATTTCCCATCCCTTCCCTCTTCTCGTCTCCCTCGTCGACGCCGCCCACCCCAGGGGGGTACCCGCCGCCCCATCGCACAAAGACGGTCTATCAAGGTGCAGGCCACCGAGAAAGGTGTCTTTGAACGTAAGTCCTGCGCTTTACGCCCGTAGCCGGCAGACCTGAATCTTCGGTGCAGGCATCTTTTGTCGTTTGCGACCCTTCGGCCTTTTTCTTGCCTCGCCCCCCAAACTCTTCACCTAAACGGGCCCACCGACGGCGCAGTGCACAATCGCGCCACTCCATTATGCAGCCTTGAGGCAGAATCGCCCGCGCTTCCCCGGCTCTTTGTCCTGGAGACTTTAAATACAGACGCGAAGGTATGCGATCCTCATCCCCAACGCACTAGAGCCTATAAACTGATCTTGCATTCCCAATCCTCCCTGCTCCCCAATGGCCATTACACGCTTCAGCAGCGCTCGCTCGTCTTCCCCCACCCCATCCGAGAACAGCGACATGTATTACGAAGACTTCGACAACGCCACGCCTGCTCCCTCTCAGACTGCGGACGCGTTAGGATGGGAGACCGACGACAACCCCGCCCCCACGGACCCCCGCGATGTCACCCCTACGGCCCAGACCGCCCGCGCCTCCACCCCTGCGTCGGTGGTGGAGATCTCCCCGGAGGACTTCCCCACGCTGCAAGCTTCCGCCCCCGCCACGGTGACGAAGCCCCGTGCCACCAAGGCTGCGAAGTCGAAGAAAGCCAAAGAAAAAGCCAAGGCTACCGAAGCTGGTGAGAGCTTTTTTCTGCGAGATATACTCAACTTTACACACCCTGCAGCCGCCGCCGAACCTGCCGGCCACACCAGCGACACCGACGACCCCTTCCTCGCCGCCGACATCGCGCGTGCCACCGCCACCTCGCTCGGCCAACAAGTCGAACATGACGACGCGACCGCCGGCGCCTCGTCGTCATCGTCGCGCCGCCCGGATGCAGCTCCCGGCTCCCCGTCCAAACGCCAGCGCGCGAACACCGCCGGTGATGCCTCTGCCACTGCCTCCGCTCCAACTGTCAACCCCGAGACCACCGAGGCCCCCACCGCGCTCACCTTTGCCCAAGCCGCTGCCCCCATTGTTGAGCCCGTTGCAGCGCCGTGCGTAACCCCTTTTCTTTTTCCATAACCTGATCCTCACACGCCGATGTAGGGCCGCACCCGCCCAGCCTGCCGTCGGAGGCAACATACCCCCCATGTGGCTGACAGCAGATGGCCTCCCACCCCGCGGGTCGTACACCCCCACCCCCGCTGGGGGCTTCGCCTGCATCGTATATGAGCCCTTGCAGCTGCTCCAGGGCATACCCCCCGAGCTCATCCTGCTCTACGAAGGTGTCCCTTTCCCCAAGATTTTCCTGGTTGTCAGTGGCGGCAACGGGGCCGTCATGAGAACCCATGGCCGTATCCGCGACGCAATCGGCAATTTCATTAACGTGGATCCGACCAGTTTCACTCTCAGCACTCCGCCTACCGCTGCTAACGGTACAAGCTCCGCCCTTTGGCTCCTCGCCGATCTCCCTGGCCCGCTCACGCAGGCGGTCCTTGACAACCGCGTCCTCTCCTCCACCGCCATCACCCTCTACCCCCTCCCCTACGACATACCCATCGCCGGCTTTGTAGGCGTGTTCACAGGTTTCACCCTCCCCAACTCCGACGCGGGCGCGAACGCAGCGCGCGACCTCATCCGCGCCGCGCTCCGGAACAACAGCGAAATCCGGGAGTTCGTGCATACTCACCGCTCTGCCTACGGGCCCGTCGCCGCCAACGAGGCCTGGGAAATCCTCCTCGCATCTATCGTCGTCCAAGGCATCGACCTTCTTGTCCAAGACACCCAGACCGTCGCATGGCGCCTCCACGTCGACCCACCCACCACAGACCGCGAGGAGTGGGGCCAATTCCGGCGCCTCTTCGGCAAACTACAAGTCCTCACCCTCCACGGCACAGCCCGCCTCCAGCGCCCCTTTCGCTGCCACATCTGCCCATCCGTCGACCATCCGACTCCGCTCTGCCCGTTCCCCAACACCCCGGGCTGGCTCGGCCCGACCCACGCCACCATCGCCGCGGTCCTCGACGCGAGCCGTGCCGCCGCTGCCAAGGCCCAAGAGATGATGCGCCCCGCCAACCTCGACGCTGGCGCCTCCAACTCCCGCGGCAGCAACGGACGCGGTCGCGGCGGCCCCGGCCCCAAGGCCCGCCACGGTGGAGGAGGAAAGAAAGGCGGTGACCCTAAAGGCAAGGGACGCCAGCGTGATGATTTCTTTTAAGCCCCGTGCTATACATACACACTTAGATGCTGCTACTCGACTGCTATTACCGCCCGTTGTACTTTCTCGCACAAATACATGCCTTTGACCCTCTCTTAACTGCGCAGCTTAAGTTATATCTGATTAAGAAGCTTTCTGACTTTGGTAGAAGCATCAGATGCTTCAAATACCGTGTGAGCATGCTCACTGCGGTATTGTAACGCGACACCGCTCGCGAGCTCTACCACAAAAAACCTTTCTCAATATGACAATACAACCTACACACACCCGAATTAGCGCCACAGACCCTCCTGGAGCACGGGAGGGTTCAGGGGAGACGGCGCATCCCCCTCGTCAGTGCCCGCAGGCTACGAGAATAAACAATGAAACCAGCGGGAGCCGGGGCAACCGGGGGCCTAGCCCCGGCTATTCTCAGCGAGACCCCCCCCGCGGCAGCTCAATCGTAACTCTGGCTGACGCGGCGACTGGCGAAGAGCGACGAACCACAAACACGCGAACGCGAATGCGCCGCGGCGGACGCGGTGTTGCTACGGAAAACCCGGGCACACCGACCGAGGGCACAAGCCTGCCATCTCACCTGCCGAGAACCAGCCGGGCAAGGGGTAACCTGAGCACAGTTGGGGACCGAACGGGTGGGACCGCAGCTGGTCCTAGCGCTCCTCAAACGGGAGCGGATCCCCCTCCACGGGATAGAGCTACAAACTCACGAAGACGCCGGCCGCCTAGGGGATGCCCCCAGGACGAAGACCACGCACCCGCATTCTTCAACAACAAACGGGAGAAGCAACAAGTAGGAAACCCGTGCATTAGCCGGAACACAAGAGCCTCCATTGAGTTGGCCGCCGTTAATATTAATGGCATCAAAGCTACCTCGCTGTCGCAGGCAAGCCACAAATGGCATGAAATCCATAGCATACTGCGTGCAAAGCAACTTGGTATTCTAATCGTAACGGAGACTCACATGTCGGCTGCACAGGCTTTAGAAATAGAAAACAGCTACATGAATAAACGAATAAAACTCTACAACTACGAATATCCCGAGAATCCAGCTACGAAAGGAGTTGCAATTGTCCTGAATAGGGAGATCACAAACATAGAGGGGGTGAAGATACACTACCTCATACCTGGTAGAGCAATGCTCGCTGTCATCCCCTGGCACGGCAAACGAACATTGACAATATTGGCGAGCTACGCGCCTACGGAATCAGACGAGGCAAAAATTGAATACTGGGATAAAATGTGCGATCTGTGGCTTACCGAGGACCTCCCAGTGCCGGACGCCGTGGGAGGGGACTTCAACCTTGTAACAGACGCATTAGACAGAATGCCACACCACGCAGATTCGGAAGCGGTAGTTGCCGCGTATCTGCGCTTCGTCCGCCTGTTAGAACTCAAAGACGGGTTTCGTCACAATAATCCTGAAACCAAAGCATATACTCACATAAGTACCCGGGGGACGATGTCCCGCATAGACCGGGTTCTAGTCTCTCCAACCCTCCTGAAAAACTGCCACAACTGGGAGATCAGTGACTTCTCCGGAAGCCTCACAGACCATAAAATGGTCTCAGTAAGAATTTCAGCTCCAGGATCTCCGTACATAGGAAAAGGCAGATGGGCAATGCCACAATTCCTCCTTTATGAAAAGGAATTCATGAGCTATGCGATGGAAGAGGCATGTAAATTAGAAGACTCAATGGTAATAACCCGTACCGAGACTACGAATGCCCAAACACGCTTCAAGACATTCAAAGACTCTGTCCTGGAATTCGCCAAAAAGAGAGCGAAAACCGCGGTAGGCGCGACGCAGAAGAAAAAGAAGAGCTTGGAGGACGAACGTGAGGTGCTCCTGAATGGCCCCAGGCCCGCCCCTCCACCAACACCCGGCCCCACGCCAGCCCATTCTCCAGAACCAGATCCCCCACCAGGAAGAGGGATAGATAACCCCAGGCCCGCGCGCTACCGCTGAATGAGAGCGACCCACAAACAGGGAGATCTCAGGCTGAAATAGCGGAGCTGGTGGCGGCCATAGAAAAGAAAATTGACGACCTCGTCGACCGCCAGCGGGAACGAAAACGACTGGAGACAAGAGTCCGTGGTGTAACGGAGCTGAACCACATCACAAAGTACGCGGTCAATATAGCGAAGGAGGCTAAACCCCGGGATACACTAACGTACCTTCGTAGGACGGACATCACGCCTGAGAAGGGTAGCCGTCGCTCGTCCGAAATGGCCGAGCTCGCGCGTGACTACCACAACGACCTCCAATCCGATGGGCTGGATATCGCCAATCACTGCGAGACGAAGCCAGGATGGAAGCTATAGATTCGGTGCCTCCACCCGGAATAGGAGCAGACATGAAGCCATTGGCAGAAAAGCTCACCGAGGACGATGTCCTGAAAGCCCTCCTGGAAGCGGCGCCAGGAAAAGCCGCCGGAATAAATGGTTACACCACGGAATTCTGGCGTCGACTAGAAGCCATTAATAAAGAAAATACCGCGACTGGGGGAAACACGCCTCAGAAAAGGACCTGCAATATAGTCAAGGTACTCACCTGGGTATTCAACGACATCGAAGAGTTTGGGATGGTGGACAACACGGAATTTTCTCTGGGCTGGATGTGCCCCCTCTTCAAGAAGAAAGACAAGACGGATATCGCGAATTATCGCCCAATCACGGTACTGAACTCAGAGTACAAAATATTCACCAAAGCGTTAACGAATAAATTGAGCAGGGTGGCCCTTACCTGATCCACAAAGACCAGACCGGATTCATGAAGGGGCGTAAAATCAGCGACACGATCTACCTCGCAATGGAGGTGATAGAATATGCGGAGGAAGACTTGCAGAACGGGGTTATAGTCGCCCTAGATCAAGAGAAAGCATATGACAAAACGATCCACAAATACCTGTGGGACACACTGAGTAAGCATGGCCTCCCCGACATGTTTATCAACACCGTGAAATCTCTGTATAAATTCGCAGACACACATGTAATCATCAACGGGGAGATCAGCTCCTCCTTCCGCGTTATCAGAGGGGTACGCCAGGGAGATCCTTTATCCTGCTTGCTTTTTAACCTGGCTATAGAGCCACTCGCGTCAATGCTACGAAACTCTGGTCTAAGGGGATACTCCATACCAGGGGTGGCAGAAAAAGCTGTGGTTCAACTCTTTGCAGACGACACCACCGCGTATTTAAGCGAACACGACAGCTTTGGCGACCTACAGAAAATATTGGACCGATGGTGCCTTGCATCAGGAGCCCGCTTCAATGTCGTAAAAACCGAAATTATCCCATTTGGAGCCCCGGAATTTAGGGAACGCTTCATAGAGTCGAGACAACTCCACCCGGCCGATGTCCCCATCCCCGCAGACGTCCACATTGCGAAGGAAGGAGAGACAGTCCGGATACTCGGGAGTTTCATTGGAAATGGTGTTGACGCGTTTGGCGTATGGACTCCCGTCCTAGAAAAAATAGATTCCGACTACGCGAGGTGGGCAAACCTCAACCCGACACTGAAAATGAGAAAGAACATAGACCAGATAGTGGCTGGGTCCCGCTCCCAATACCTGGCTCAGGTCAATGGTATGCCACCCGCGGTGACGAAACACATACTAAAGGCGCAAAAGGAGTTCATAAACGACTCCAAATCATCCATGATCTCCAAGGAGATGTTGATGGCCCCCCGCGATCAAGGCGGCATAGGTTTGTTCGACCTGGAGGCCCGAAACGAGGCCCTCCTGATGGTCAAGGCCGCATCCTTCTCGGAGACAGACCCCGAGAAACGCGCCCACTGGGCCTCCCTGGCACACCATCGCCTAGCGCAACATGTAGTCAAAGCCGCTTCAATGGATGATGAGTCGAAAACGAACCTCATGGTACAACGCTTCCCAGTGAACCAGAGGGATCCCCCCACTCTGCACAAGACACTGGTTAAATGCGTGAATAAGTACGGTATAAGCTTTGAAACAACGAACCCGTCCACGGAGTTACTTAGGGAAATGCCGTTGTGGCACCATCCCGGAGAAGATGGTGACAAACGACAGGAGAATAATGGCAAGGAGGCCCGATGCATGAGGACAAATCATGCCGCTCTGACAGTCGGAGATGGTCTTGATATGGCGATAAGGTTGGCGAACCCCCTACACTCAAATAGGGCCACATGCGCGTGCGACGAATGCGACAACGATCGCACGAGCCGCCGGTGCAAAAACCCCAATGCATGCGCAGCAAAGGCAGCGTCTCGTTTAGGCCAGATCCATCCGAAATGGATCCCTAAGCCAGGAGATGACAGAGAGGAAACCGAGCCGGTTGAACGAGACAATGACAGCGAGCTTTTCGTACCTCCGAAAGCGATCACAAGTCTCTCGCAAGGACTGCGCGCAATGACAAACCGAACGGGCGAGCCAAAAGAGCGCCCCGCTCCACAAATCCGAAGGAGAGCACACGCGGTGCCTAGGCCGGAGAAAATGGTCATTTTTATTGCGGGAGTAGTACATGCACCACCAGGAAAGAAGAAAGTAGCCGCTGCGGGCTTCTCTATGGAGTCAGGGGACAGCGAATGCACCGGGAAGCGCATCCCGGAAACATACGAGCAATCGCAATATGTGGCTGAATTTTTTGCTGCATTAGCGGCGATAAGAAGTGTGCACAAAGACACAGCGCTCACCTTATTCAGTGCCCAACCATATATCCGAGAGGCCATGAATAAGAAGCTCCAACGCTGGGAGCACGAAGGTTGGGTGGGGGTACAACATCGCGACATACTACGGTGTGTAGCCGCGGAGCTGAAGGCTCGGAAGGCGCCTACTTTCTTCAAGGTAGCCGAGCCCGGTACCCCGGCAAGAGCAGCATGTAAGAAGGCGGCTAGGCAGGCGAAACGGGCCGCGCGAACCCCGGCAGTTGGGGTGTGGGACTTGACCTTGCCGCCAGGAACCGCGCTCCCCGGTCTGAGCCTACAAGACAATCGGCAGAAACTTTTCTACCGCAGCATAAGGGAGGAAAAAACTAAGAAATTACCCCCCCGGGCTTCAACCGATAAAAAGCTTGGGGTTATCCGGGACGCGGTATACGAATCCTTCGGCCGACATGTGTCAAATGCCGATATATGGAACTCTATCCTCTCGAAGGACTTCCTTCCGCGACCGGCACAATTCCTCTGGAAAAGTATGCATAACGCGCATAAGATCGGGTCATACTGGTCCCACATACCAGAATGCGGGGACCGCGCAATATGCAAAGACTGTGACGTGCTGGAAGACTTGGAGCACATAATGGTGGGGTGCGAGAGCCCTGGGCAAGAGCTGATATGGAAAGCAGCCAAGACCCTGTGGTTAGAGAAAGAAACCATATGGCCCGAGGTGTCATTGGGTACCATCCTGGGCTGCGGCCTCGCAGAATTTCGAGACGACGGCGGCAAGATAAAACGTGGCGCGCAGCGGCTATACCGGATCTTGATGTCCGAGTCCGCATACCAAATCTGGAGACTCCGAAATGAGCGCGTCATCGATCGGGACGGCGAACCGGCCTCCGAAGAAGAAATCATGAACAAATTTAGATTTGCTGTGAATCAACGACTACAAATGGATAAAGTACTAGCGAACCGGCCGCGCAAAGGCAAACTCCCCGCGCTGGCCCCCAAACTGGTCCTTGAGACCTGGTCCAACACCTTGGACAATGAACAGAGTTTGCCGACCGATTGGTTGCGTGAACCCAGAGTTTTAGTGGGTAGCCGCGCGTTCCCACCGAGGACCCCGTCCCGGCGACACAACAGCCGAGGAATCGGGTAACGCGGAGTCCCACACTGCCCTTCGGGCGTGCAGAAGGCATTTCTCTGGGTGGTGGAAGCCACTCTCTACGGAATTAACATTTCACACTTTACAAACAGGCGGGCTAACCTATTGTTAGTTGCTCCTGCATAATGTACCACCAAAAAAAAAAAAAAAAAAAAAAAAAAAAGATAAGACCAAACACTTCCAAATGAATTGGGCACATAAGCTTAATATGACGGTTAATCATAGATGGATGTCAAGGTCTGTATCCAGCGAGCGACCATGTTATCATCCCGAGGATCTCTCGTTCCCATTCCACGGAACAGTGTGCGTTTTCGGTGCGTACAGTAACTCAATAGTTATGGACCAAGGTCCAAGGTTCTGGATCCCGTCTTCAACAATCAGTTTCGTCCGCAACAAATCAAACTGAACCTAACCACAATCGAATTTTGGCCAATTCACAGTGAAATGATGAGAACTGATTGGCTGCATGTAATCTGGAGGTAGCACAGGTGGAGCTGCCCACGAGTTCGGAATTGGTACGATCAGAACATACCGGCTCGTGAGTATTTTCTCTCCCGAAGAAAACTAGCATTCAGCCTTGACAGCGCAAGTTTCCAAATACTATTTTGTGCATGGCGCTGTGTCTCCGATGGATGTGGATACAACGCTTGGAAAACGGGAGAAAGCCCCGTTGGGCTTTGTGACGCAATGCGAGGATCCTGAGCGCGATACCCATCTAATATAGGAGGAGACGACGCGATGAGAAATTTTCGACTATCCGGCCCGCTTTGATCTAAGCTCACTGCGTTCAACCCGATCCTGGAATGGCAAGGTTCTGGGCGCGTTGAGGCAATGACTAGGCCCGGATATATCTATTGAGACGTTTAAATTTATCTAGACATGGCGAATTTCGGTTGCCTAGACACGACGAAGGCGAGGCCCGCGGCGACTCCGAAGACTATGAGCGTTTAGGTGGATCGGCCAGCCTTGCCACACTTTGGCTAGACGGTTGCTGTACTGCAAGAATATGAATTGATTCTGCTCACGGATAGACCAAGAATGCGATTCTCACATCTCTTATTATATTTTCCCGGAAAAAGGTTGACTTTGGGTGCCGTGGAAATTGATGGCCGCCTAGCACCGCCTCAGCGGTGGCTAGCTGGCGAGATGTCGCTAGCCGGCGATTGTCGTCTACGCGCTGCCTGCCGAATCGTCTCGGTATAGTCAGTCTAGGACGGTGGAACGCAGTGGCTGTGGCTGTTAGAAGAGCAAACCGAGGACGCCGAGGTTCAACTCAATTGTCGCGCTCCACGTGGCTCACCTTCCTCATGGGCGCGCAGCGCCGTAGTTCTTCATATGGTATGACTCTTGCATACCCCCCGCTCCTACTTACGATCTCTGATATTTATTCATATGGAATCTCGCGTGCTAATTCCTATTATGTTTACTTGTCGTGTTTACTTCATTAGTATACCTGACATCAAGAAAAACCACTTGTCTACAGAGAGCTACCGGAATCCCTGCCAGCTCCGGAGGTAGACAAGTGTTTTTCCTGATGGACTCTTAGCTATGCAGCTTCGTTTGTATTTAAACTCGTAGTATACGCTGAATTAACTCAGTTCTTCTGTAAATATCCCTCCTCCAAGTCTCCTTTCAACAGTGGCATGTTCAATTCAATCATCCGTCCTGTAGACGTCACAGTATCGGAGCTTATACGGCAGTGGGAACTGACAGCATGATTTGACTGGCAGGAACGTGTGCAGAAGACAAGGACCTCCGAGGACGTCAAGAAAAAGTGAATGAACTCGCCGGAGCATAACAACTTCCGGATGGCGTCTGGTCACGCGATAAACCGCAACAGGGAATCTTGCAATTGAACCCACAAGTTTGGATGTTGCTCCCGTACTGCGACAACTGCGACAGCTCAAAGTCAAGACACCTTTAGGCAGTGCCGATGATGAATCCCGTATTTTTTTTGAGCGACGATGAGAAATTTTCGTTTATCTGGCCCGCTTTACTCCACGCTTCACACGTTGAATTCAATCGTCCTTCTCGCCGCAACGCGGACGATACCGTACCGGAACCTGTACGGCAGTGGAATCTCAAATCATGACTTCATTTGCAGATCAAGTGCAGATGACTGGGACGCATAAAAGCCAGGAGGAGTTTGGGGAGTCCTCATCAACCGTAAATCAAACAATCTGCTCTACAACCAATTTTTTCGACATGAAATTCGCCTTCTCTATCGTGTTCCTCGCTCTCGCAGTCATCGCTGGCGCAAACCCGGCCCGTATGGCATCCTTTGTCTTTATTCCGAGTGTCATGGCTGACCGAATCCTTACAGCGGGTCCCGGCGGCTACCAGGTTGAAGAACGTGGCCGCAGCGGCTACAACAGAGTCGACGAGCGTGGTCACGGGGGCTACAACGGAGTGAATGAGCGTGGTCGCGGGGGCTACAATGGAATCAATGAGCGTGGTCGCGGCGGTTACAACAGAGTTGATGAATCTGTCGTCTAAGAGGACATCTACTCCACTATGCAAGGTGTGGATCTTGTGCTTCCCGCCCACGCTGCCACGCTGACATCTATTTTCTCCCTTGCTTCGGAAGAGGTATCACCCAACGTAGTTGCTGTGGTGTTAGGCTCGAGATGACGTTAACAACCTTTGTATATGGCGTGAGTTGTGGCATAAATGCTGTAATCGAATTTGCGACTGTAGACAGCCTGAGAGGGATTTCAAGTAGTCCAAGGTGAGTTGTGGATATTCATTGAGAGTTGATCGAAGGCAGAGAAGACATCTGAGAAAGCGGAACTCTGTGATGCAGCCTCATTTACGCTAGAGGCGAAGGAGCTCCACTTGTTGAAAGGGGGTTGAGGGACTAATCGGTGTTGTGATTTGGCAAGCGGTACGAAGCCCAAACGGAGTTGGACAAGTACCACATGGCAATGGTGCGGGAGCGGGAACAGAAGCATGCGGACCCGAATTGAGTCGGATCAGTACCGCATGGTCAAAGAGCGGGAGCGGGAACGCAACCATGCGTACCCGAGCGGACGCTGTGCAAATGCTGTGCAGAGCGGATCCGAATATGGATAGGAGGTTGAGAGCGGAACCCGCTTAGACGAGCGGACATCTTAGAATGGGAAACGGACTCCCACATTATGCTCACTGACTATCTCAATATGGAGAACTTACTTTATGGTTTATGCAATACCTATGACACATCTTGTAGTATATAAGTAGCTGGACTCTAGACGAATAAATCAGTTCGATCTTCCCCAATTACATCGTTCTCAAAGGGCGCCTCCTGCCCCACTGCGCACCACCAATAGGCCCGTTTCTCTCAAAAATAGGGGAGGTCGAAGATACCTAGAAAATAAATAGACATGCACTACGCCCACGTTTGTACTGGCGAGTAGTTGATGGACAACATTAAGGGAAGATTTCCGGATTAACATGCGACGATCAAGCGACGTAGTCTGAATGGATGAAATGCAGGTGCTCGACGGCGGTTCGAGTCCCCTGAGGCTCTTTCATGAATACTGAATCTGCCGTTTTTGAACCATGGTTGAATTATATCGAAGGATTGCTTGGCTGCCTCGGCTTATCCGCACGTTCCATATCTCTCGTGCAGCAATTTGTGTGCTGCTTTGCAATTGATTAAGGAACCACAATGGTACAAACCCATCGTCAACCGACGCACCTTTGCGAGTGCTCGGTCGGGGGTTCGAATGTCTCGCCACCCATGCTGTTGCCTTGTTAACGCTGCAATTTTTATCGAAGAACTTGTCCCCCAAAATAAGATACCACTTAGGCAACTTCCTATTCCCCACCTCCTCCTCGTCCCGCAATTGGTACCTCCAAAATGCGTAGGATTGGGGTCTAACCATGTAAAACCACCCAGAATGTCAATCTGTCCTCACGCAAGCAGGGCGGTGGCCACGCGAGCATAACGAGTAAAAAAAAAAGCCACAGATGAATGCAACGCTGTCCGTCCCGATACTCAGAGATCCGGACCGGCTCAAAAATGGAGACATCTGATAAACTCTGGGTAAGTGGGAAACGGACAAAGCACTTTTGAGGAGAGCCGCGCGTGTTTACATGAAGAAAATGGACATTCATGGCGGTGGGATGGCGTCTGGGATCAAGTTGATTTATGTATTTTTACGACAGAACCTGGGCGCCGAAGACAAACGCCAGGTATCAATTCAAGGACGGGAGAATGATTCAAGTAGAGCGAGTATTTGCGAAAAAATGAGAGCAGCGGGCAAGTTGAGCAACATCTTATTGATCCAGGTAAACGCCAGTTCTCCGTTTCCACCGAGTAAATCAGGCTCAGGGACGGTTTTACGCCTCAAATGCAAAGACGCGTTTCAGTGCAAAGATCTTCCAGAGAGCGTTGGCACGCGCCGATAGACCAGAGAGTGCGGTGGGTACCTCTCAGATGAACTACAAGTGGGAAGTAGAAGCTTAAGGCTTGAAGCTTGAAGGCCGCGTGATGGGTGAGTGTATGAATGGAAGTCGGGAGCAAAGAGGCGAATTGATCCGTTGATCAACACAGCCACGACCTCTCTTTTCTTCCTTTCATCCACCGACGCTGCGAACCATGTTCTGGCACTTCTCTCTATGCTGTTTTAGCCCTCCCATTCACTTGATTGGCCTCGGAATCAGCCCTATGTAACGCTTCGTCACGCAGCCTGCCAGTGGATTTTACTCCACTAGTTCTGTCCTCTGCTCACCCGCGTCCCTTCGCCGGCCAGTCCCTCGCCCAACTATTTGAAGGACACGCATCACTCCTGGGTCTCTTGCAACCTCTCGGAACGCAAGGTTAGTATCTGTCCCGTTTTTCTCAATTCCCTCGCCAAAAGAACCTGCGCCAACGAGTGTTTTCTTAGATATTTCAGAGTTTCGCCTTGTTCCTACCCTACCCGCTTGCGTCGAGGATTACTTCGCAGCTCCTGCATTTCGGCTCGCTCTCCCTGCGCGCCATTGATGGCCATCTCCGCCTCGTCTTCCTGGGTCGCTGCGGACGACGCCTGCGACTACGGGCGGTAACTGCGGTTTCCCGCTACCCCTCGCGCACCCCTTGGCCGTTTCCAGCACACCCACCCGCATGCGACGATAGTGTCGGCGGAGACCTACGCTACCTCCTCGCCCTTCTGCCTCTCTATCACACACCCAAAATGCCCCTCGAAACCCACACTAGCCGTGCGCTATACAAGACGACGAGCGCCACACCGTTGGTACCGGACCTCCCTTGTCGCTTTATCGGCTCCTCTCACACAAAGAGCACTCTGGTCGCACTCCCACGACGCGCGGTGCGCTTGAGTCATCCGCCACACCATCACAGGTGTCTGCAACACCTGCAGGCTGTGTCCCCCATGGCCCGCGTCGCCGCCGTCTCTCCACTGCTCACTCCGACCGAGTTCGCTCGAAGCCGCGCCTCTTGCCCTCTGGATTACCATCAGCGCAGAAGCGCTTCCACGCCCCGACCCCTGCTTCAGTGCACCGGTAGGATGACGCGCAGCACCACCGCCATCCGCAGCGCACGGCGCTGCCGTTCTCCATCGCCGGCCTTTCCTCATTCCCTAGTGCAGCCAAAGTCATCATCGTCACATGCCCCCCGCCTTTCGGCCCTCAACGCCCGCGCCTCTCATGCACGGGGACCACCACCCGGGGCCGCGTGGGGAGCGCTCCCGGTGCAGCGTTCTAAAGCCCCCCACGTGCCACCATATTCGCTTGCATATTCGCTTGCATCCGACGCAATAAACGTTCCGCGCGTACGCAGTAGGCATCCGCAATCCAAGATGCACCGCCGCTGAAGTGTCCAGTATCCGCGGCAGTTCTTTCTCACCGATGTGGCCGTCATCGTCTCCCTGCTCACCAAATTCCGCCTCTACCGCTCGGGCTCGCCCGCAGCCCTTGTCAGTAACACCCGTAGCACGTCCCGCTTGTACTACAGCACGTTCACTGACCGTTTCCCCTTCGCGCGCGCTCCTCCATTCCTCCCCTTCATTCCCCATCCCTGGTGTCACCTTTGTCGCCTCCTCGCGCGCGCTAGCCGCAATACCATCCCCCAGCCACCGACGCGCGGCCTTGGAAGCATCCTTGACAGCACCACCACCGTGCTCGGTGCCTCCTACAGCCCCGTGCCTTCCTCGCGCTGCGTCCACCGTCTCCTGCCACAGGAGGACCATCTTTATCCCCATCGCGACCTCTGCTTGAAGCCCGCGCCCATTTCCCTTCACCTACAACCCATTTTGCATGCACACCCACCACTATCGCTCTCAGCGCCGCCCCCATTGCGCTTCAGCCCACCGCGTCAACGAGCCACGCTGCGCGTCGCCACCATATTTCGATTACAGATCGCTCTGAAATGTTCTCCCTGCGCGGCGCTCGGAATCGAATCGCTTTCTTCGACGCGCGCTCTTGGAGCGGCACCCGCCCACCAGAACGCATGTCTGCATCATATTCAATTGCCCGCAGGAGCTCTGCGCCTCGGATTATTCGTACCTTGAGCTTTCGTCTGTACTTTTGTACTGGATTTAAAAGGTCTTTCTCTATTGCATTGTGGATCTATGTTTTACAGCTGTTTGCAAAAGTAATGACACTTCGCTAAAAATAGTTAAAAGAAAGCATTTTGAGTCGGCACTTTACCGATATGATTTCTCGGTCAATTCTCAACCGAAACTCTTGGAAATAGGTGCGTTCGAAAGCGCTCAAGCGGTGCATTCGAATAGTACCCTACATGTTCGAACAATTCTAAAATTCCCAAGTCCACGAATTCTGGCGGCCCGATTTGAACTGAATATATCAGCAACCGATTCTCGGTCAATATTCAGCCGATTTGCTTGAATCCAAGTGATTCTTAAAGCTGAAACTGAGGTGGCCACAGCTATGCACTCATAAAATGAAGCAACCCTAATACACACATGCAGGAATGGAATTACTGATCGGAGCTGAAAATTCATTACTGGTACATTGTTTCGGAGAAAATCCAAAATGTCTCAGAATCCAATGCTTTGCCTCAATATTCCCTTCCAGAAGAGGTCCGAATCATTCAAATCGGCTCACTATTGATGCAGAAATGGCTCCTGATTCGTTCGGTTCAAATCAGACAGCCGGAGTTTTTGGACTTGGCAATTCCCGAATTCACCGAACATGTAGGATACTGTGTGAAAGCGCCGCTTAAGCGCATTCGAACGCACTGACTTTCAAGTAGATCCGTTCAGAACTGAATGAGAAACGAGCGTGTCAATCAGGCAGATCAAAAACACTTTCTTTTAACTATTTTTAGCGAAGTGTCATTACTTTTGCAAACAGCTGTAATACGATGATTCCTGCTGTAATTCATCCTGCTGCCGTTGGTGGCTGAGTTTTGCGAAGACTAAGGATGAAAAACGGGGACTCCTGCAGAAGGCCTTGTTTGTATTAGTTATTCTCGAAGGCCTTCGCTCTCTTTTCAAGTTCAATCCTCCACTATCTGCTTTGCACTCTCCTGCTTTACTTAACCATGTCTCTGAGGTTAGCGCTGAATTGTGAGTCTCTCGTATAACCGCCCTCTGCAGCACTAGCACCCCAATTCATTCCCTGCCTTCGAACCCCGCACTTCACCCACACCTATTCCGATCCCAGCCTGCGCACAGTTTGCGCGCACCCGAACTCAAGCCCTGACTGCCGTTTCTTCATGTGGGCCGCGTCCGAGTCAAAGGACGTTCGCGGGATGTATCATTGCGGTGCACGAGTCGTTCCAAGTTTCAATCATGTTCGCCCGCTCCTCATGGCGCGTCCAAACGATACTTTCGGCTTTCTTTCACTTGATATTAATTAAAATGGCGTTGTTTCTGGTCTTCAATTTGCATTTCACCTCAAGCCTAGATCTCATTTGGCTCCGTCGAACATCGAAAATATGTGTCTCGTGGTATCTTACATCTTGAATTCAACCAGCCGCTAATTACTTGCACGTCGTCCACGTGCAAAAGATTCCCCGTTAGCGCGGCCGTGACATACAGCACTGTTCGTGGATGAAATATCGAAATCGACACAATAACTTAGCCTAGCCTTCGCATCTGAAGCCAACTAGCTGCAGCATCCGCATAAAAGCCCCAGTTCGACGGAGTTCCATTTCTCGACGGTGGTTTGAGAGACATGGGGAGGAATTACATATATCTTTGAGCCCACGTCAAGAATTCCATGAGCACTGTCGCGTTCCCGAGTATTCACAGCGTTAACCCCTGTTGCGCAATTACTCTCCACGATTTTCCCAGACCTGAATGTATCACGCGAGCCTCGATAACGAGTATCCAGAACGGCGCTTGCATGCCATTGCATTCGATCATTTATGGAAGGAATTTGGACGTTGCGGCGCACAACTATTGTTACAGCCATTGACGAAAATGTTCCTGTTTGGGATGTTTTTCGAAAAATTCCCCAGATCTCAGTCAGTTTTATGCCAATTCCGATGAAACCTGGCCAGATCTTCCAGGTTAATTCATACGTAATCGGTGATAGAAAGAAACTTGCAAAAATACTTTCTATTGATTGGCCTGTGATTTCGGACTGTTTCCGCAATACATGTGATGTCTACCACTGGTTGAACATTTCACGTTTTTCAGTGAAAAACTTAGGATGTTTTCACCCCTTTTTGTTGTTGAGGTGAAAATTTTGAAACAAGCCAAAAAGTGCTGCAAAAGTTTTAATTTTTTCACTTGCTTTTTCAGTGAAAAAAAGCATGAAAAATAATGGACATTTTTCACCAATTTTTTCACTGAAAAACTTGAAATGTTCAACCAGTGAACCATAGTCCAAACGTTCAAATGAGCTGATTCTTTGCAACAGTGAACTAACATACATTTAGAAAGATGTCATATGGCCAGAATTCCATAGACTCGTTACCAGTCTGCCCTACAACGGCAAATCTTAGTGCAAGCACTATGCCGTAGGCAGACTGGTACAACGCGGACCGATCAAAAGGGCTGCGCCCGGAGTTTGAAATCTTTCATTTCTTGTGCCCTGGCTTCAAATCTCAATATTTTTCTTTGATCAAAGGTAGAGGCCCTTGTGAAGTTCCCTCAGCTTATATTCTGTCTCCTCAGAATTTTGATTCCTCTGCTTGGGTGAGTCAAACATGCAGGACTATTTTAATAGAGAAAGTCACTTTTCGGACCGAGATCACCGAAGATAACTTTGACGGCATGATCGGCACCACTCAAGAATTTCAAACTCTGGGCCCAGCCCTTTGACATGTCCCGAGTTGTACCAGTCTGCCTACGGCATACTCAGATTTGCCGTAGCGCAGACTGGTCATGAGTCTAAGAATTCCAGATCATTTAGTCTGTGATGCTTGTAATCCCTTCTGGACAATGAGCAAATTGCTGTGATGACTGGTACAGATGTAGAGAGGGTTATATCCTCTCAGCCAAGCATTTGTTTCAGGACTGTCTCAATTCAATGTGGAGACCACAACCTGATCTAGTGTCAGTCTGTCTAGAAAGATTGGCTGACCGAGGCCTCTGGCATGCCAAGCAGCTCACATCCACATGGCCTGCAATCGATTTAGCATTCGCACAGATATCGAAAGATAAACCCGCACTTCACAAAGCACTTCTGTTCCTCGGAGATGCATTCATTTCCCGGGGAGCCGACGATACCGCACACACCCTCTTCACTGTGGCTTTGGAGGGATTCAGTTGTATGGATGTTCATTCCAGCAGAGCTGCAGGGTGAGGTCGGGAAGAGGAGGTTGAAAGGATCGGGGAGGCAGTACAACAATCCTCGAAGAGCTGCAGCGAATCATGTATCGGCTGTCAAAGGACCAATACCCCCTCGAGTAAGTTCTTTTGGCCCTGATTTCGGATGGAGATCATTGACGCGTACTAGAAATTTTGCAGACAAAAAGCGACGATGATTCGGAGCGCCCTGTCAGTCGCTGCGTGATTTTCCGTTTAAAGTCCTCGTCGCTTGCGTGCAGTGCATCGGAGACCGAAATCCTTCCCTTCAACTCCGCTGCATGCTGGGTTTTACTGTGTTTCCTGCTGCAGACGGCAGAGGCACGAAGGTGTGTTGTATTTCGTTCTTGTTTCCGGCATCATCATCCAATTTTCACCGTCTTTCTCCCCAGCAAATAGTCTAGTGTGTAAACGTTCAAAACTCTACACTCAGTCTCCACCCTCTGCATTCTCACTCGAGTCTGTTCGGGACGTGGGTATTTGGTCTTTGGCACCGTTTCCCTTCTGCTCGTTTCATCCTATCTTAGAGGTCTCTCTCATTGCTCTATTTCTCTCTTCGTACTTTCCTGTAAATACTAAATTGACAATAATCTTAACTGCCGTTATCTCGCATTGGACTTTGGCTCGAACGCGAAGCCCTGCACGTCAAGCAGACTTGGCAGCAACCCAACTCAAAGAAATGGCTCAAGAAAAAACCGTTCCACACGCCACTGACGCATGCGGCCTCTATCCCGGACTGGGAATTGGATTGCTAAGAAGTCCTTGGTCACGCCTGAGGCACTATACGGCATGTAGTTACACCACCGCCGTTGCCCAGAATTCTCTGGAAAGTATGACGCGACTGAAGATTTCCTCCCAACCTCACATATTCATCCTTGATGCTTCTCTGCCGGCCATTTTTCCAGTGCCTCCTTTTTATCTTCCAGAATCTAGTGCGCGGGTACGGTACCTACCCGTGTCCGTTTCTATCCAGTGTTTCCTGTTCTGTTTGAATCATTGGAAAGTACTGCTGGAGATATGGCCGAATATCAAGGGCCGCTTGTGGCATACGTAGAATTCATACGGAGCAGGTCTATATGAAATTAGTAGTTGGACACCAGCTACTGAAACCGAGGGCATTCAAATGATTTGACTGAGCTGAAGAGAAGAGAAGGAATTTTGGATTAAGTTCCGTTCTTGAGCAAGCCAGACACAGGGGGCATGCAGCGTGGCTTATTTCAAAATAAGCCAGCGTTGCTTATGCGCGGCTTATCCATGGCTTATGTGCGGCTTCCAAGCGGCTTCTGTGGCAGATAGTGAAATGAGAGATCAGATAAGGAGTGATCGGAATACACGGCTGATTGAACCCGGGCCGCGGTAGCCTCTAAAGGCGCTTCTCAGGCAATTACAATTCAGCTGGCACCAGGGTTTACAAGGGCATTCAAGCCTTGACTGCCGTTTTTAAGTTGATAGCCCTGGGAAGGCCTTCTTCCAGGCTGCATTGGCACTTAAGCTTTATTCTAACTATGATGTACCGGAAAATATATGATGTTTCAGGGAGGGTTAGATATGCTCAAAATCTTTCTCTGTTCGCAATTTGCCGGTAATGTCGAATGTGTTCAAAAAAAAAATTCTCCCAGAATGAATGTCAGTATGTACCACAAAGGGCTAGATGGTGAATGCTAAACAATTTTAAGATGTGATTCATAACACAGAGAAGGAAATGAGTTAATTGGGTGCAAGAAAGAAGGGTAAAGCAAAAGTGTAACAATAGGAGAAGCATGATGCATAATATGGGCATGTGTTGGACCAGCCCCGGGGCGAGATGACCGGACAGATTTGCAGATAGAACACTAGCTACCAGCACCCCCCCCCCAAAAAAAAAAAAAAAATGAGCTAGAAGCCACAGGTGTTGGGTGATGTATGGGTTAGCGCGCCGAGGAATGATTGAGTACCACAATGCACTTATATTTACTACAAGAGCAGAAATACTGGGTTCTATATGGTCAAAAGGAAGAACAAGAGATTGTGATGTTGCGGGACATGGGGGTGAATCATACACGCCACCACGGATATGAGACATCGGGGAGAGAATAGGAGGAGGCAGGGATGACCACTAACACGTCTGCCCCTGTGTTGATGCAGCAGTCAATCTGTGTGTGCTCCTACATGCTGATGGTGCTGGGAGGCCTCTATGTTGCTGTGTCCCAGCCATGTTTGTCAGGAAAGCACTACAGGACAGCGCAGTTGATGACTGCATGCACCAGATTGGCAGTGCAGTTTGCAGGTACATTGACTGGGAAGGGCAGTGATGCTGCAGGACCAAGTTGAACAACACTGAATTGCACATGCAGGCTTGGAAACCACAAAATTTTCGCAGACGCAGAGGGACACTGTTTTTGAGCTGCATACCAGTGCAAGGGAGAGGCAGGGTTTGTGCTCAACTGACAGCGAGGTTCCGCAGCAAAAGCACTACCAAAGCCATGGCAGATAACGTATAGCAAGGTGGCAGCAGCTTGGCCAATCCTTTCAATGTTTTCATACCTTGACTCGTTCCGATTCCTAAGTAGTTGGCAACTCAAATCTTCGCATACACTTGCTAAGATTCCTGTGGGATATACACAGAGTTGCAAGAAAACTAAGACTGGGGACAAGAAATTCCAGGATCCAGATGAGTGACGGCGTCACGGGAGCAAGGACAAGAGAGATTGTTGGCCATCTTCCCACAAAAAAGACATAGGTTATGCCCAGATTTGGCCATAAAGGCTCGAAAGCACCGCACCACTCACACATTCTATGTCGGTCAGAGTCCAAATATGACCCAAGCCACATTCTGTCACCCTGACGGAATTCTGGGCCCCATGAAATTCTCAATGATACTACCAAAGCGCCAACAAGACCGCCAAATATGCTGCACTATGAGCACTCGTTGATTTGTTGAATCCCAGCTCATTTAAATTTCATGTAAGGAATAATACAAGTACAGGGAGACCAGGGCCTGTAGGAAAGGCGAGTAGATTGAACGTGTCAGTGCATGTAGATGAGAAGATCGAAGTTAAAAACCGTTTCACACGATGTCTGAGGATCTGCGGCCCGACACAGATCAAATCTTATCTCTATCTAATCGAAGCACACATAAGCTGCGTGTAAGCCACGCATAAGCCGCATACAAGCAATGGTGGCTTATTTACAAATAAGCCACGTTGCTCGCCCCCTGTGAGAAGCTCCGAATGACTAACAAGTGAATATATCTCAAATGTATTATGTCTTCAACTGAACCTTGCTTTGGTCAATACGACCACGGAAAGGAAAAACAGCTCTGAAATCGGAGGTTTCAATTGAAAAAAGCCTGGTTAATTACAGCCGATGTCAGTACTGAGGGCGCGGATCGAAAATTTTCTGTTTTGGGATGTTTTCAAAGAATTCCCTATATCTCTGTCAGTTCTTCACCGATTCACATAAAAACTAAATAGATCTACTCAGCTAATTCATGCACAATTAGTGATAGAGAGGAATTTGCGAAAATATTACGTATTAGGTAATTTCTGTTTTGGGGCTGTTTTTGCACTGAATACCGTCTAGCATGGCCAGAACATGTCCCAGTGACCTAGAATTTTGGGAGAGACAACATGCATACCTGGAAAAACATGTGATAGAGCCAGAACTATATGAAATGTCCAGATGAATGTGATCTTGGCAATATCTCTGAAAGCCAAAAACTGCCAAATGTTTTCACTGGAGCTAGAAGGACTGTAACCAAATTATCCTCACTTCTGGCCCTATCACATGTTTTTCCAGGTATGCATGTTGTCTCTGCCAAAATTCTAGGTCACTGGGACATGTTCTGGCCATGCTAGACGCTATTCAGTGCAAAAACAGCCCAAAACAGAAATTACCTAATACGTAATATTTTCGCAAATTCCTCTCTATCACTAATTGTGCATGAATTAGCTGAGTAGATCTATTAAGTTTTTATGTGAATCGGTGAAGAACTGACAGAGATACAGGGAATTCTTTGAAAACATCCCAAACAGAAAATTTTCGATCCGCGCCCTCGGTACTGACATCGGCTGTAATGGATGTGAAAGTTTCTTGATAGCTCAAAAGGAAGTATCTGGATTTCGAAGTGATTTGTGGCTGAGTGGTTTTGGGATAATTTGAACCACCTACTATAAATGGATGAAAGCATTGAACCGTGGGGGATTACCATAAATGGATGCCAGATCGGTGACCCACACACCCAAAACACGGTGACTTACCTGGACAGGTCGATCGGGATGGAAGAGAAAAGCGGTGACCCACCCGCTACCGAGGAGCGATCGGTTACCCACATCCTATATAGAACAAATGTCCTCGGTAAGATTATAAAGACTACAAGACATGAGCGAAGCGACGGCAGAAGTGCAGACATTTTGAAAAAGATTTTATAACCTTGCTGAAAAATCCTCAACGTTTACCGGAAAGCTCAGTCCCGGAACCTCTACGGAGGCGACATGCCCTACAAAAAATATCATTACAATGCAATTCGAGACTCTGTCCTTTTCTTCAGCCAACGGCGGTCACTCCGGGGCCACAATGAAGTCCACAACTTAGCGGATGCGTTCGATGGACACCGCGCGAGCTTGGGGATTCTGGAACCGCGCCAATTGAAATGCTGGTGGGAGGGTTGGGGTCTCAGTAAAATGACCACGGAGGCGCCTACATAAATCCCCAAAAGCTGATAGAAATACATCAGTCTCGAACTCAATGCGTAAGGAGCTACCAGGAACACGTCCTTTACCATCTCTGGCTTGCAGGAACACAAAGGCAAATGAAATATCTGGAAGCGTCGGAGACGCTTCCGGGGTGGGAGGGAGCTGGATGAGCCGGTCAGCAGTGTTGAAGAAAATATAAAACTGGTGAGGAACTTTCCATGAGATACTGCCTCACTCGCAGGACATCCCTTTGGCAATGATACGTGCTGCGCCGGCCACAATGAGGGAGAGTGCCGAGAGCAGAGTCATACATCGGCGGGTGCGGCGGACGTAATAGGTCGCTTTGCCGCAATGCGAGAATTGAATGTGTGATGTGCTATGGGAAAGGGAATATGAGCGATGAGTTAGAGGAAGGCAGGATGAGCGAAAGTCTACAGCACCATTCCAAAAGCCAAGAAACACGTTGGGCAGCTCGCATGAAGGTGAAAGTGGATATAAAATTAGTTTGTGGTTCTACAGCTTAACGCGCGTGTACGCGGATGTTAACGTCAGTACAGGGGGAAGCACTGCGTTCAGAGGGATTCTAGCCGAGTGATATGCCGTTAACCACTGGCGGCCACCGATAGCCATCACTGGTTACTGGCGGCCGTTGGCGGCCGCTGATGGGCAGTGCTGTGCATTGTGTACCACTGGGATTGAGAGTTTCCGTATTCTCTAGGCACCTAGCCTCAATCATCAATGTAGCTACTTCTAGGTTCCTACACTCAAGCTGAGTCTAGGAAGGGTCGGAACACAGTGACTGGTCTTGCTGCTCACTGCGTCTTGCAGAGGGCTTGATCGAATAGTCGTAATTACATAGCCGCAGTCATTGAAGCGCAGATGACATTCGAGGACAGAGCACGGCAATCTTGAGCAGAGTTGCGATTAAATTGAGTTCATCTCGGTCTCGATGTTCCGATTTGCTGGGTTGCAGAGGGCTTGATCAGACAGCTTTCGGAACGGGGAAGCCGGCTGATGCACGAATTTCTTAATTGTGGCCGACCATCACCCACAAACAATCGCCTACATCTCGCTCACATCTCGCTCGATTCACGACTTCTGGGCTTGTTCTTTCCGGTGTACGCCCGGCTATAACCTCTACCTTGATTTGGCCCTCGATTTCCGTTGGGAATCCTTCTATTGCGTCCAAAGCCAGCGCTTGTCCCCCAAAACCTTTTCAAATGCTGCGAGATGGCCATCAATGTATCGCACGACCCGAGCCACTACAGCCCCAGAATTTCGCATGGGTGTTAAGTACGGTGTGATCCTTCCCTTCTAAGTGTGTACTGTAAGTACTTGTATGTAGGCAACTGTCAAGGTAGCGGAGGGGTCGGTTGCGTTGCCCAAAACCACCCAGGTCAGTCACAGTCGGGCTGGTTGCCTTCAAAGTACCGTTACATCGAAGGAAAATCAGAGAAAATTCGAATTAAATGTATTTGGCTACTTCAGACCCCTCCTCAGGATGAAATTGGACTGGGTGGCAAACTCACAGATTAGGTGGATGGAAGCCCAGGTGGCCCATGTCACCAAACATTCACTCCTGATTTTGAACATAATAAATCCCCCCCCCTTTGGTTGGCGGTTGCCCAAATTGGCAACGGTCATGGTAACGAAGGGTCTGGTTGCATTGCCAAAAACTGTTTGGGATGTCACGGTCTGGAGGCCAGTTGCCTACATACAAGTACTTACAGTATATGATTTTTATTTATTCCTCGCTGCGTGGAGTTCATTACATCAGATAGGGGTCCACGCATGTCTGTCATTTGGGATTTTTTTGGGAGATGGATTACGTCGCTGGTGTAACATGGGGTCAGAGTATGTTTGCATAACTCCTTTGAAGCACATCCTGGCTGATTTTGACTATAGGTTGCCTTCGCCGTCGTCGCGCCGTCCGTTATCGGAGTGGCATCCAGAACATCGATTTCATATCGATCCCACCATTCTTTCTTGTGTATTTCCTCTTCAATACAATGTATCTTACTCTGCCACTGTTCTGCTCCCCTCAATCGCCCTGTATATGAATCGCTCTCGTCCCACTTTCAGGTGTGATCCCGCCTGGTTTTCCTGTCCAACGAGCCCTGCTCACAAATGAGTAGTTAGAGCAAGTTAGAGGGCTTCTAGGTTGCTTATCTATCCCTTGAATGCATGTCTTGCGTTGGCTCTGGCTGACAAAGCGAGAGGAAGCCGGAGAGTCGGCGTTTCATGGATTTTCTCACGCCGGCCAACTAAGCTGTTCTGGCCGTTTTTGGACTTGCCAGCCATCTGGAAAACAGCCTGATATTATCAGCGACTGGGTACTGGGCCACCTTAGCAGTTTTGACCTTGTGAGGACAGATGGATTGGTGTGGATACAAATATATGGGCACTTGAAGGAAGGTACGGACCCTATGAGTGAATGGATAATTTTTCCGCGAATTTACATGATGGTTTCCGGACCTGCCGAATTTTTCTTCTGGCACTTTCCCAAAATGGAAAAAACGGGGCAGTGGGCCACTGCCTTGAATCGCTGGTTTGGACTCGTTCTGGCCACCCAGATGTATCTCAAATTAGAAAAGTACTATGAGCCCACCATTATATACACCCAACATGTGAATCCAAGGTATTTTAGTGGTGTAAGCATTTGCCTTGAAGCCAAGGCTGAAGGGTGAAATCGGAGTTTGGATTGAATGGGGCGTTCTACAAAGCACAGACGGAATTTGTGCTGAAAGAGAGGGTACATATGGCTACATACGATGTATTTGAATATAATAATCAGCATAGTACGGCCTCTACACACCAATAACCCCTCCAAAAAAGCTCATCTATGCGCGCTAATGGAATTTGTGGGTTTTGACATGTCCCCCACCGTGACCAAAAAGTCGAGCCGGTGAAAGCCCACCGCTGGGGGAGGGGACAATACTGTGTATTGCAAATGCACTTACAAAGTTCTAGGGTCTTAATTTCCATGGGTGGGCCGCTATAGCGGCTGCCGTAGTGGCCTACTGGAGGTCAGATAGAGGTCTTTCGTGAGGTTCCAGGAGACGACACGGAGAGGTTTTGATGTATGCGATGGCCCTATGTCATTCCCGAAGATCAGGCGATGAGAACGAGCCCCAGACCTTGTGGATCGGTGAAGAATTGGTAGAGAAATGGGCAGGAGAAAGCGCAAAGCGGTGCTCGGAGATAAGAAATGATGTTCACACGCCCGTTGCCGCCATTATAATGACGCACTTTTTTTGATCGCCGCCATCATTTGCCTCCAAATTTGACGTACAGAGTCCTCATAGGTCGCATACCGTGCCATAGGTCTCACATTCCGACTTGATGTATTGCACAGCCTGGTGTTATGCAAATGGCCCACTACCTAGACTGGCCCACTAGGCAGTCGCTGATAATACTTGACAGTGGTTGACAGTGCTGTATAGTGCCATAGTAGCCATAGGTACATCCCCCCTATGCAGCACTATGCAGCGGGTGCGCCATCACTATGCAGCACTATGGAAGCACTATGGGAGTGCTATGCAGTCAAGGCCAGCCGCGTATATTCTCTATTATTATTCCCCTTCTCCGGCTCCCCCATAGCTAGCCTCACAATAATGATATAAAAGAAGAGAAAATCGATTTATTTGTTTAAGTACTTCATACACAGGTCTGCCGATTTACCAGTACGTAAAATCGAAGCTCCCGCGATCAGCTACAGGCAAGATTCAAAAAGCCACTCAGCCCGTTCACGGCCATCTGCGCACGAGGCCCACACCGAATATGGAACTGTAGCAATACAATATAAGTAATGGACTGAACGGAACCCGAGATAGAACACTTGCCAATGCCGTCCCAACAAAGGTCGAAGCATATGTCGTATGTATCCCCAGATGTTCTCGTTCTATTTCATCACCGTCAGCGTCGTGCATTTGTATGGAAATGGAGACCATTTACCAAGCCTTTGCGAGCACACAACGATCTCGCTGTTCCCATCATTGAGGTCTGAGTCCCGGTAGCTATACGACACATCGTTGGAGACTGGCTCAGCGCTCGACCTGCAACACACACAAGGAAGGAATTGGCCATACGCTAGGTGCAAGACGCGAGTCCGAGGCGCTATCCAGACATCATACCAGCAGCCCAAAACAAGATGCTTAAACTCGAAAAGACTCATAGATTGGAACATACCATTTAAACCCCTCATCGTTTTCCCGTAAACGCATGCACGCACGACATCTTTCGCGGGGCGAGGATTCCATTGAAGTCGAAGGTGGTATGTTGATCCACGCGGGTGAACGGACCTTTATTCGGTCGATCCCGAATGTGCACGGGGAACGGTACTGCATCGGACGGTGGGCATTAGTTGGTGGGGACACAGCTCTGAGACTCACGCATTGGGGACATGTGCTACTGACGAGAGTGGGGAAGCGCCATTCTAAGGAGGAGCGGGCATAATTGATAATAGGTGGACGATGAGAGGGACTCCCATCTAGTTGATCTGACACAATATGGCTGCCGGTGTAGCTTTCTAGGTGAGTCATAGGCGGAAGACAAACACTGTCGAGCTCCGAAATAAAGGCGAAAGCGCGAAAAGAGAAGAAAAATGGGGAGGATGAGCGTCTGCCATGAAAGAAGAGAACAAAGAACAACCAAGCACGTGCTTGCCTCATGACTCATTTCTGCCGCCCAACCGCCGCCAGCCGCCGCCTCTTGAAATTCTCCTTCTGCCGTCCATTGGCGTCCACTCCCTTGACGTGCTGAACACCTGCCTTACTGCGGCTCGCACTTCCCAAATCCTCAACATCTTGTCCGCAATTACCAAGTTTGTCTATGCAGCACCGCGTCGCCGAGCAGGAGTCTCTTATTCCGATTGCTAGAAACATTATTGTGCGTCATACTGTCCATCTGAACACAGTTTTTTCGACGATGTCCGGCGCAGGCCCTTTCATCTTTCCATGATGTGAGGTCCCTAGCACTGTTCACGACGCGGAACAGCTCTCCATCTAGTGCAGGCCCATCGAAATACCTGTGAACTAAAGAAGACAGTCGCTGTCCAAAGGCTTCACACAGCGTTACTCTATGTTCAAGGGCTGCGCAAAGAGGTCGAAACGGCCGACCACACCCTTTCAGCCGCCAACGAAGACCTGGACGAGTTCGGACTGCGATACGAGAGACGGGCTTACCGGTGAAGTATGGGCTGGGCTCTGATGATCCTTGTAATATCTGCCGAGGGGACTGAGATTCAGATTGACTGTGAGTTCAAATCCCCCTTCAAAATTCGTCACACAGTACTTATTTGTATTTTACAGATTTTACTTGGAAGGAATTTCTTGTTGACCCGGTCGCGTCGTGTGTGTTCAGAAACTGAAAGTACTGCTTCCGTATTGTTTCGTTTTGACCCGGTTCAAAGCTCATAATACATATTGTTGTAAATAAACATCTGTTGGTAATATCACTTGTGGCTGTCGTGCAAGACGAATGGCGAGAACTGAATGAATAAAAACCCGCAGATGCGCACTGGGACGGCATGGTGTTAGCTGTGGGATGGTAGAGTGCTGCATAGTGCTGCATAGTGGTCGGTGAACCGCCGCATAGTACTCTACAGTACTATGAACCACTATGAAATCTATGGTACTATGGCCCGACTATGCCTCGGCTACGGTTTTCCAGATGCCGCGGGAAATATTCGCCGAGCCATCAACACATTACACGATCTCGTTCACAACATCCATACCAACATCCTACGACAGTAAAATCCCCAGTATGATACTTCCTTCTGTCTAGAGATATGCAACGGTGCTTAAGTGGCCAACTAACTGGTCTCAAATAGTAACAGAATTGTGGAGTTCCGGAGGAAGAACGAAGGGATGGACGTAGTAACAGACAGAATGCGAGCGCGGGAGATTGTGGGCGTAACAAAGAAGGACGCGCCCTGCCTATTCTGAGCGGACGTTGAACGGCTGATCGCAGAGGTCGAAGATAACAATCTTTGATTTGTCGGGTGGCCCCGGAAAGTAAAAAGAAATTAGATTACTAACGTGCGCATGTCTTGGAGCGGGTGAGAAAAACAAAAGCCTCAAGGCGACCGAGACACTGGAACAGACGGGTGGCCGAGAGAAAAAAATGCAAAATCGGAGGAAGCAAAACAGGTACATACGAAATCACCACATCTGCTTAAGATACGGGTAATTCCGGATGATTACCATTTATTGTTAGCTTCTCATAGCTAATATGGGTTTCACTACCATGGTCTGTCGGATCCATTTCTCCGGGGTGTCTCTGATAGGATAATAGGATTTGGAATGCAGGAGATTGACTGTTGTTCGCCTCCCGATCTTTTTGGATCTTCTCAACACTGGCAGTCGCTGATTGACCGGCGTCGATCTTATATATAGGCTCCAAAGTGTCGATCTTCACGGCTGACTGACAGCGTCTCTGTTTCCTTCCCCACTCCTAGCCTCTATGTACAGTTCCAAATCCCGTTCTCTCCACATCGACAATAACAGTATTGTGAGTTCTACACAGCGAGGACTCTGCAGACACTCTCCTTGATTCCGCTATCACTTTGGTGCAGATGGGACGCGAAGGTAACAGTATTATATCATGTGGCTATGTATGTTGCTAATGTCATTGCTCTGGAGCACCGAAGCGATCGTGGTTCACCACGTCCCGCACCCTACGTCTATCATCGTTGATTCTCCACTCGGCCTTGGTCACGATACATTTGGCTTTTGTCGGAATTTGGGCCGGAGGATTAGAGCATCGATTCACCGTTGCTCTAAAAAATGAGAAGTTGGTCTCTTTCCTGATTAGTGCCACTACGACAGCGTTCGGAACCGTGTGTACCTCCATATCTTTTACGAGACATTTTAAACTGTATTACAGATATATTCCGCGCTACTGGTGTTCGCGACACAGACACTTTCCATGAGACGGAGTCTACAAATGGATCAAGTGTTGACGGCTACTCATGACAATGCCGCTGCATGGGCAGGAGTCGGTGCAGCAATTTCGCATCTGTGGTCGCAGAAGACGGTTCCTGCCCGTGCATCGACGATCGGAATCCTTACTGCCACGTTGTACCTTACGACCATTTTGGGCCTTCACATCACCACCTCCTCACTTTTTTCCTTGGTAACAGTCGACTCAACCTGCTCATTTGGTGCCCCAACACACGGCTTACCGAGTTTCAACAGCAGTCCGACTACTCTGATCTGTAGGCTAATCTATTCAACTTGAAAGCCATTGATATTAATATCGTCTCGTGAAGTTTAGATATGGATGTATATGCCGCCGGATCTTTGTACTATCTTCCATCCATCCTCGACCGTGCGACATGTCTAGGGTTACATGAAGGAACATTGTATGATGTGCTGAACTTCGATCCAGTACAAGGCAATGCGACTGTGAATGCTTCAGGTTTCAACGTTACTTGTGGCTACATGGCAGACATTGCCGGCCTCCAATCCCTCGACTTGAAGCGCTGGATGACCGCAGAGAACAGTGATTTATACATTACTCCGACTCGTAAGTAAGATCACTCAACTTGGAATGGAGGGATTCCTCATCCCTTATAGAACCAGGCGTGATTTCGACATCGAGGGCTTAAATCTATAACCTTATCAAGGACTCCATCATTTTTTACAGCACCATTCCGATAGTGGATTCCAGTCTCAAAACTGGACCCCTGGTCAGTCTTAGTCCACCGATGTCTAGGTCCGTTTCCTCCATCCAAATCTTTCAATGCCCCCCCCTCTCTGGTCAACCGAACGGCAATTGTGGATGCCCAATCCCGGCAATTACAGGCACTGGGACCGGATTTCAAAAAAGCTGATTCGACTTGGGTGCCGTACGTGAGCCCGTTGAACAACGTGACAACCAATGGGAATTATTTTATAGACGCGGTTTGTGATCCACTCCCATTGTCGTCCTTTGCTGGTGCGCCAGTGGGGGTCATGGTACGAGTGGATGCCCAATTCTGACTTTCCTCTTTTCGTTGGTTCTGCTTCGATGGCCTCTATGGCAGATATGTAAGCGCGCCACAGGTTTTAAACATATCCAATTCCTTGATTGCGGTTCCCAGATTTTTGATCCAGAAACTTAATTTGCCTGCGGCCAATCACAATAGTACAGTGAATGTGACACTTCATGAGGTCGAAAATGCCCTAACAATCATCGTTGCCTCCATGTTTTGGACATGTAAGCACAAGGGACCACCACAGTATTGACTTGATAGTGTTCCCCCGACATATAGAGCTACCTCGGTCGGTGTGGACGCATCGGTCGGTATCGAAAATGGGACCTCCTGGGACTCCCTTTCCGACGTTCCGAAATCGCCAATTCTACTCCAAGGAAATGCCACTGTCACGGAAATATTTACACAAGTACGGTTGGAGGTACGCATACCAACTGCCGCACCGATGCTCAGGAGCTGACCGTCCCACAATAGTTGAGCATAATCGCGGTGCGTAGTCAACACCCCCGCCCGACGTCCTTCAATCTAATGCGTCTAAGATCTCGGCCGGCCTTGCGATATCCATAATTTTAATGCTGCTGGCCTTACCATCTCTATTGTTCCACCAGTGCTCAACAGATGAGAAGGATATGTCGGTCGATGGAACTGGAATCATCCACGTAATATGGTTGTATCGCAACCATCCCGAGCTTGACTCACTACTGGAGCAAGTGGAGCATCCAACCGATGATAACCTGCGTGCTGCGGGGCTGGTGCAGACGAGATTGGTTGGTGGACGGGTTCAGAAGGAGAGGAGGAAATCATTTTAAGGTGGTGGGTCGCTTAGAAGCAAGCAGAAGGGGGGATTATGTTCAGGCCTGCAGCATGGGAATATGTACAATCACAAATGAAAAATATTCTCGTTTTTTTCTGTAAATGCTGTTGCGTCAAATCGAGGATTTTCACTTCTGCTCAAGCACAGCCGCCTCCATTTTGCCTTGAGGATTTTATCGACGATGGCAGATCTATAGGTTCCTACACAGCCGCGGTTTTGAGGATAACAATCTCTGTAGCATTCAACTGTAATACCGCCACAGGGATTGTTATCCTCGAAACCGCGGCTGTGTAGTAACCTGACACCATGTCAGTAATACAATGAAACTACTCCGTCCGGATGAGGAACGAACAAACGTGGGTAGCCAGACCTGAGCTTCGGTTCGCTCAAATTTTTTGAATCCCGAACCGGACATCGGTCCAGTTCACCACGGGTTCGGGTGGGGTTCTGGGCCCCAGGGCAGGTTAGCTAATAGATTTCCACTCCTTCCACAGAAAATGTGACTGCCAAAGTGATCACACACTTGGATATTCAGAATATATCGAAATTAAATCTTTTGTCAGATGGGGGCAAGAAACACACTTCTGAAGAGGCAGATCTTGTTTTCTCACTGTGGGGATCGCCTCAAAAAATATTGGCATTAACCACATTTTTTTACAAGTAGTACTGCATTGGAGCATGAAATGACCCATAATCCAATATCTTGTCTAGAGGCATCTTATTGTTGCTGTCTAGACAGTAGAATTTACAGTACATGAGATTCTACAGGGTTTATATACTATGTCTTTCTAGGAGTTGATCAATCGAAGCTGTAACACATAGGGTGTGTTTGAATGTCCAGGGTTATTGATCAGGACCCACCCTATGTGTTTCATGGGGGTTTTATCCCTATACGTTGTCCAAAGATTGGAAATACAGATTATTGAATAACCCGATCAGTGTTGCTGAAGTAATCTGCCTTCACGCCCTTTGGTTGTAATTCGCATGTGGAAGTGCTGGAATAATCTGGTGGAATGTAGGTTGGGTTTATGGAATAACCCAGTTGGTGTTTGGAATAAACCTGCCATGAAAAGTTGAAAAGGGTTGGTAAAATGCCAAATCATGACATGGCCCGACCATGAGGACATGGCGATTATGCCCGACAATCTCATCCAGTGGATGGCAAAGTGCGGGGTGACCCCCGCGATGATAGATGACGCTGAGATGGCGCAACACCAAATGCCTGTCCTCTGGCTATTTTTGCGCTTATAAACACATCATTAAGAGGCACAGGGTGGCTTCAGTACTATACAAACATAACTGTATGCCTGGACTCTGTTAGGTGATATAAAGGAGAGTCAGAGCGAGCTCCGACTACTGACTGTAGTATTCAGAGCACGACCGTGGTGACGCCGCGGCGCGTTGTACTCTGAATACACTACCAAGGAGATATACCCATAAATGCCTATAACTGATTCGAGGGATTTATTCCTATAAAAGCGACCCAGAAACTGCATAGATAAAGTGGCGAGACTTAACATGTTGTGCGGTACATTAAACTGCGTAGGAGAATGGCCACGGCGCCTCTCTGCCAAAGACATAGTTGTGTTAACGGTTACACTATGGAGGAAAGCAGCCGCGGCTATGCTGCGGCGTCCCATAACTGTGTATAACCTACTGCGGAGCCTGCTAACGGGTCGCAGTCGACCATAGACCCATTGTTACCCTAAGACAGGGAATTGCCAAAGCGATCGGACGATCACGTGGTGCTGCAGCGCGACACGTCCTGTCAAATCAAAGACACACAAGTCCTAATTCAGATTCTAACGATCAGATTCAGGCACTCCGGTACTTCGCGGGCCAAGCACTGCCCGCAGCCAGATCCACCAAAGACAAGCACGAGGAGGAATGTATTGGAAAGGCTGGGTTCAACCCCAGGCCGGTGCGGCATCGTACTACGGGTGCGGAAGGCACCGCGGTATTGCCAATATACCAAATATAGACTGCGGGTCAAAACCGACGATCTCCCGGCACCAAGAGCATGCAGGATCAACGAAGAACCACGAGGGAACGAACCTACATGACCAAGCACCACATCTCAGTTACTATATCTAGTTTATCTCCTTTCATTTGTACTATTACTATAAAAGCAGCCTGTAGGACCCGCATACAGCCAGTTCATCGCATCGTCTATCAGCGTGGGTATCCTCAGGCATATTTCGCGGAGATTCGTTTACTATCTCTGTTTGTAACTTGTCTATAAATTGAAGTTGGTTGTTGGCTTGAATTGTCAAGCAAGGGACTCATCAGTTAATCTTCAAACGGTTAACCACCTGAGAATTGGTTGTGACTTGTCAACTGCTTTGCCTTCACACTCGTCAGGGAGAGTCCTGTCATTAGCTGTTGGATTGATTAGTTGGACTTTGCAGTCAACGCTTAAGCCGTTACTATAAAAGTGAAGGAAACGTTCCTAAACGAGGACAAGTTTAGGTCTGCTGTACAGGAGGGTCCTGCAGCAAAGAGAATTGCCAAGGAAGAAGCAGCTTGCCTCATTATAGCAATTGGAATTGGCCATTGCTAGGGATATTTTGTGAACACCAAGTACAAACTCTGCCCTGAAGTGATAGAACTATCTTTATAGTCACTACCTTCTTGTATCTGTCTCATACAAACGTTCATCCAACGCTGCAGCGAAAGATAACTGCTGTAACTTGCCAAGTGAAGTGCCGCGGGGATGCCTCATATACTTGTTTCGTTGTTAACTGTACAATCCAAACCTGCTGGCCGCATACTACGGTCCAGACCCGAACTCACCAAGGATTGCACTAGTCTTTTGGGAGTGATAAGATATTGTTTGTGTGGTTTTAGTGTTGTTTCCACAACATGCTATAACTAGCAGATTCAAGACATATTGTAAGCGCACCGTTTCAACGCGTACTCGTGGATTACTGCTGCGGAGCCTATCCCCACGGAATGGATGCAGGAAGAGCTTACCACTCTGCTACCGAAGCACCTGGGGCACGAACCACTGGTGCGAGATGCTTGTGAACCCAGAACTATAACGAGATCTCCATTTACCCCGTGGCAACACACTCCGGACAATGTTGTCCAGTATGACCTATATTATTGGCAGATGAACGAACTTCCTGGTCTGTGACGACCCAAGGACTCCATAATCACGAGGATGATCTGTGATTGACCCCCAAGGTTATGCCCCAGACAGGGATCGGGCGACAGGTGAACCTGTTTAGAAAGAACAAATCGTAAATTCCCGGAGTTTCCCTCAATATCATGGAGGAGTTGCTTGCGCATAACAATGTCGCGAGTTCGCAGTGCAGAGCCTGTGGTGGACATGGATACTATTGTAGTGGCAGTACGACGTGCCAAGGATACTCGGGGGATACTCACACCCATACGCGATTCTCGCCCTATGGGGACTGGTCCATGTCGTTGTCCATGCATGCACCTTTGTGGAATGATTCAGAGAGTCAAGCTGGAATTGGAAACTGGTACTACTCATCTCGCAGTGAAAGGGTTGCTCGGTATCTATGACAGGTATACTAGTAAGCTTGAACCCAACAGACAGAATGCAGTAATACACTTATTCCTTAGAATAATGTATTAGACCACAACTATCAACTGAATACGTCTCCTTTCCTCCTTGTTGAATGTCTAGATGATATCCAACGAGTTACAAGTCTTTAGGACACTTTAGAAGGGTCCAAGGAACACTGTTTAAATTTTCCTGTTGCTGGTTGCTTTGTGGATTACTCTAAACCGAGCTTTTCCCCAAAGTGCGCAAACTAGCAGAATTAAGACTCTTGGGTAAGAGTGCTCTTTTCTACAAGTGGTTTTTAGATACAAGCTTCTCAGCTTTGCACACAGAACAACACTGGTTCTGGTAGCCAATAGTCCGATAATCCCAATTCCCAATAACTCTGACAAGACCAATATTCCGATGATCCCAAACTCAAATCCAACAGTGGATGTTAATCCAAAGGCAACAATAACTCTTTATAAACTTGAGACTCTAAACACAAACTCTGAGAGTATTGGTTTTATGCGACAAGCCCTGAACCGGATGACCTGAGACAAGACAGATGCTGTTTAGGCACTGGCTCCAGCAGGGACTCCCAATTCAGTGCTGTACCACTCAACCCATCCTCCTTATATACTGTATACTAAAACTCTTACACTATGGTGATTACACTACTGGGTATACATGTGTTAGTTCTGGTAGCTTAATTGGGTATGCATGTGTCTGCATTTTGTATAGGATCTACTGATCTACCCCTATGTTTCCGATCGTTGCACACCAACCTTTAATCCACCACATGCAAATTTTGGATTATTAGTTAAAATGCGTCTTTGGTGTCCCCCGAACAGGACCTTCAGATTCTGAAAACGCTGGGCTCTAGCTTTCGATAGAGCCCCCGACCTCCCTAATCCACCAAGTGGTTGCTGAGTTATATCACATAAAGCATCGATCTCAATTAGGAACCCCGATTTGGATTGATAATATTGATCGGTTTAGTAAGTGACCAGATTAACCGTTGCCGGTTCATCCGTCCCAAGCCAACATCATCACATGATCCATCGTGTCGCATCAAATGCACAAAGTCCCCACAACAATTGGTTTAACATAGCCGTATTTTGGTATGAGCCCTCAGAGTGGATGTTATTTAATATTCCCTGCCTTGTAGGCCCCACTGTAGTCTAAATCTCGAAGATCGACTAAGGTAGGCGACATTCGCATCCATCGAGTCACGTGATTCAGAGCGTGACACTGCCTTCCCGCCCATACTAGTCAGGGGCATCGTGGTACAGACAAAAAGTAAAACCACAGAAAGGCTTAGTTTGACCAAAGGAACAATCCTGTGGTCTCAGATGTCCAATATCTACTCTCAATAAAATCCTTTTCATTGATTTTTACATAAGTGCTCCAAATGCAAAAGCGAATGGACTGGCATAGAAATGTAAAAAATCTTCCAAAATTTCGCGCTTCCCAAAAAGGAAATTACACGATCACGTGTCACTTTGATTGGCTTTGGCTTCGCGTTCCTCTTGGTGGACCAACAGGGCATTTGACTCGTTTAAGGCTGCCAAACAGTCTGTAAGGATTGAAATGCAAACTTTGCCAGCCAAAGCCTGAAAATAGGCTCAAAACTAGCCTGTAGATGAGAGACGAGTCTGTTTATCAACAGGGTTGCTTCATAGACAGACCAGCTCCCATCTACTGTGAAAGGTCAACATTAAGTTAATAGTCTTGCATCAGGTCTCTGTTTTCAAACAAAGTACTGCATGTTTCTTACATTTCTTATTCAGAAAGGTTTTCTGAATACAAAACAACAAGGTGACAATCAAGGTTTTTTACCTCTGTACCTGCCATACAAGCCAGGAGACATCCTCCACAGTATTTTGAGGCCTTCAGCAGTGTTCCACTGATAGCAATATTTTTCAATCTTCAGGCTGTACAGACACTAGAAAAAATTCGACTTTTGAGATTTCGCGCTTTCCCACGTTACTGTCACGCATCAGTCACGTTCACGTGACTCGATGGATGCGGATGTCACCTACCTTAGTATATAATAATCCGTTGGTTTAAGGAACTAAACCAGTATTTGTGTTTCTGGTCAGTCATCCTCTCAGATGGACTCGCTATGGTCCTTCGTGGGTTAAGCCTATGGATAACCATTCAGGACTCATGTTATCCCTTAGATGTGCATAGAACATAGTAAAATCGCAAAATTGCGCCTATTTCACTAGTGTTCCATTTTCCGGCTTATCAGCGGTATGAATTGTGCTGTGTCAGGGACTGCGCAGCCTTGCACATCGGGATCTAGTACGTCCAACGCTCCGGTGTTTACTTTCGGACAAATTAAAACAGAGTAGCTGATGGCAACGGAACAGTGTATCAACCTCGAGGACGTGGTTAAGAAAGTGGGCAAGGATCTGTCCCAGATTGATAATGACTATATGAATCCCACGAAAATGCCTTCGGACTTGGAGATTTAGAAACCGAAGTTGTTGCATCAAAATTACTCTGTAAACTTTCGGCGGATGCGTGTGTCCTGTGCTTGCCGGGACAATTCTGCTCGACACTTATTTCTTGGGTACAAGAATATGATACAATGATACAATTCGTTTATCTTGAATTAAAGACTAGTACTTAGTCTTAACGGGGAGAGTGTTAGGCCCCGCCGGGATAGCACCCCTAATTGGGATAATTTGTAACCATCCCTTTATTTTGCCACGCTTAATTGCACTTATATTTAACTGTTTGAATGAGACGGCTTATAGCAGTATAAAAGTAACATCTACAAATACTTGTAGACAACTTTACTCTTACACTTATAACACTACAACTCGTATCCAACACTTCAATATACTTGATTGTGCTGGTTCACGAGCTTCTCGTTTAAGTGTATCCAAAGTGTTACACCGAATGTCGCAAGTTGTGTCAGAGTGTCATACTTTGTGCCCTGATCTCTGGTGACAAGGCCAGGAAAGCAACCGCCCACAAAATAGTGATGTCGTTTTGTGCAGGGATGCCCGGGAGGGGAAGATAATAGATATTTTCTAAATCCAGGGAGGAAGGATTCAAGAACGGCCTAGACGAGTAAGTTTTGACAAAAAAATGGCCCTGGACAGCACGGATGAACAGACCGAGACTGACAATACAATGTCAGAGCCACTGTCAAACCCACTATCAATGTATCTTAAAAAAACTTTGCCGAACGAAATTTGCACATCTGTAAACCACAGGGGAATGAGAGGGGTGGAGTCAAGAGAAGGAATGATGGGTTTCAATTATGGATTAATGAGCGGGTTACTCGATGTTTGAGCAGATAAAAACTGTGAAAGTGAGGCCACACGAGTCACCGTGGTCACCGCGGGTGTCCTTCCCAGTGCGTGGATGGAGTGACATTATAGATTCGAAAGCGGGAGAGAAAATGTAGAAGACGAGTGAGAGAGGACTTTCACAAATGAGGCGCGGATTCTTGAGGGTTCTCCAATGTTCGCGCGCTTCGGTCAGTGTCGAGGAAACAGTCGTTGTGAGAGCACGTTGGGGGTTCGAACGAGTCAACAACGCCGGTACAGCGTACATGTGATTTGGATGTCGTCAGAGATGATATATGTCAGCAAAAAAACGGGTTGGCGTGGGTTCCTCCTGGACGAGAGAAACCGCCCGCCGAAAGCTCGTACGACGAAGAGACCAAGACAACTTGAGGCGTAATATTGAGGGTACGTTGGTCAGCTTGCCCCTGAAGAACATACCGCAAAATGAACAAAACACAGAAGAAGAAAGCAGGGACATTCCACTAGGGAATTACCGGGGGAGATAAGGACTGATCTGAATTCAAATCTACCATTTTAGTTCCAGCGCATCTGTACTGGTTTGTCTGACGCGCACCATATGAGACATCCATATAAGATGTTGACTATGGGCGGTGTCTTCCATTCTAATAAATTTTGAACTGATCATTGACCTTGAGGAGGGTTCTTTGCGTAGCATGGCAAGGGTCCACTGCGAGATTGAAAAGAATTCGATGCAGATGCGATGAACGACGTACAATCCAAGAAATAACATAGCACAGACTGCCGAAAACGATGCGGGCGGTAATATAAATGGTAGTTACAGAACTCTTACCTGGAAGTTTTCAGGTGGTACCGCAACAGGTCATGAACATTGAGGCGGGCGGTTGGACCTTGCATTATCTGTGTTCGATTAATTCCGCAGAAATATTCGATTTAGAATTGGAGGACGAATTCATCCTGTATCAACAGAGGGAAAAACTTGAGCCCGCGTCAAGGGCTGTACCGATATTACTTCAAAGGAATACAACGCGTACCTCACAGGCAGGATTGAAAGTCGAACCTAGTACAAGCGGCATAAGGTTGTAGCAACCTCCTAAATGAAAGAGATGGGACTCATGAGCAGACGAGGTCACGGTGCATGTCTCAGCAATGGAAACTCACGCGTCCGCACAACAAAGTTAACACGGGAGCGAGCATCGATATCTCTGCGAGGGAAGATGAAGAACGTAGGCGGTGTCCAAGGACGAGAGGTCAATTTGGCCAATCGCGGCGCGCAGGGGTACGAGGGGGACTTTGGGCGTCGTGTTAAGTCGTGTTAAAGGTTGGAAGCCGAGAATATCCGCACAACAGACGAAAATAAGGAAGTATGTCGAAAAGGAAATCGTACCAAGGACGGGGAAAGTGAGGCGTCCACGCACCGCGGAGAGCCAAGAATGATTGAGACGCCCCAAAAGGAGGGGAAGAGCGCAATTCCCGGGAAACCCAAGGGCCTTGACATGGTAACAGGCCATAAACACGCGGGATACTTTAAAACTAGACCGAAACAGAGTGTAAGAAAACGTTGCTGTAGCACCAATTAACCTCACAAGGAAAGGAAGGGGAAGCGGCAGAGATGTGTGAATCACTGAAAGATGAAGCAAACCTCGCACGCATCACAATGGGACGGAGAGTGGACCAGGGGCATTCACACGGGAGATAACCACTGCAGAGCGTCGCCGCTGCCCACAAGGCTGGGGGGCAGGGAAACGGCTCGTCTCGTCAATGTACTGGCACACAAAAGGGTGGGGAATACATAACGTCTCGCGGTGGACGGAGCCAACCTGCTAACACAGGTTAGGTGTTATGGGAATCAAAGGGGGCGGGGAGTCGACGTCACTGCATTCAGACCCCCCCATAGGCACGGATGTGCCCACCTTCACCGATCTCCGCCTACAGACTGCCCACCCAAGCCGACGTTGGTCTACCCTAATAGGCGTCGGCCAACGTTGGTCTAGCATCCCTACTGAGGCAAAGCCTGCCCACCTTGGTAGATCTTTGCCGACAATGGTGTGTCTATCTTGGCCAACCTTGGTCAACCTTGGCCGACCTGGGTCTAGGTGGATGTCGGTTGGAATGGCTGGACGTACAAACCATATCGGATTTTGAATTTGGCTAACTAGGCTTAGCTAGGCTCATCGGCCCACGTGAGTCAATGTGAGCCTAATCCAGTGGGAATACCTAGACCAACCTCGGCAGGGATGGGCAGATGGATGGGCAAGGGTCGGCACACTGGTCTGCCTACACATCTGCCTATCGGGATCTGGCAGACCTGTGCCTACAGGGGGTCTGAACGCAGTGCGTATAAGACATTTTTTGTAGAGGCTCACGGAGTGCGCTAACAAATATTTCCATAGAATTCCCGGGGAAATTACATCGACTCAGGTTAGTCCAGGATGTTTCCCATAATGAAGATTCAAGCCCATTTGAATCCAGCGCGATTCCTGGCAATGGTTAGAGATACCATATTCGGGTTGCGAGGAGAATCTAACCCTGGAAGATCTTAGAAATGGGCGAGAATTTGTGGATGGGCTGCCCAATGTACATGAAACAGAGCTATTACTCACAATGAAAAAAGCGTCGATGCACAAACAGCGGAGGGATTCTTCGGGAATGATCAAGGTCCAGGGATTGTGTCGAGATACGAACGACGGCGTCGGGCGTTGAAAGGTAACGGAAATATGAAAAATAGCATCGTATATTCGTGTTGCATGCGTGGGAGGCGTCGCGATGACGTCCAAGAACCGGGAGGGGAGATGGGATGGACGGGAATTGAAGAATGAGGGTGATAAGGGAAGATTGGTGGCGCGTAGATGTGGTGAGTTGAGGCAGAAGTTGAAGGCCGGTGGTTCCTCCGAATGTCCAGGGACCAAAGCGACGGGACTGCCCCAAATGGGACGGCATGGTCATCCTTGGCTGTCACGGAACATTCGGGGAGGGGGTGAGTTTCTGTTCGATAAAGGAGTTTTGGGGGGGGGGGGGGCAAAATGTGCGCAGGATAGCATAGAATTGGCGCTGCAAATATGGGAATATTCAAACATCAATATTATATACGGGGCAGATGTGTGCATCGGTGGCTCGTGTGGTACCTGGAATAACCCTAGTAATGAACCTCTATCGCTCTAGGCCGAGGGCATGGAACTTTTTGAGTTAAAAATCTTACGTTCTTCGACACTAATAGCTAAGCGTGGATGCTTAAGTACTAAAACAGTTGCCTTCGAAGGCAGTCCACCCGATCAGGGCCTAACTGCCTCTAAGCTAACTTGGCAGACGCCCAGTTCCCCCCTGCAATCGCCGCCTCTGTGATGAGTCCGGGTGTATCAGCAGACTGAAATCCAACTCTGATATCCCCTTTAGAATTGCTGAAGGCATAGAGTAAGCCGCTATTCGGAGCAGCCATATAGTGCATGTTATCAAACCCTCCGGGAACAAAGTCACCCATGCGGCCATAACAGAGTTCGCGAACTTGATTATTTCGGTCAATGAAGTAGAGGCGTGTCTGACGAAGGATGTAAGTAATGCAGAATGGCCCGTTAGACATTTTAACAAAGGCTCACCTCGCTGAAGCCGCTCCAAGCGGTGACCGCCAAAAGAGTGTTGGGGCGGACCTTTTCGGCGGGAACGAGGATAACACCCCGGCTATATTGGGCACCGGAGACTGCAGAGCCCACCCCACCAGTATGATAGATAGCGCCGTCAGCGCCTTGGTAATAAATGCGAGTGTCTCCATTCTGGAGTTGCATAGCAGTGGCACCGGCACCAAAGTAAGTCGAGGGAAGTACGGCGGCCATTGTCACCTGAGCATAATTTAGCACGTTTTAGAGAAACAAAACTTGGGATAGGATGCCTAAGATGTCAATATCCAAGGTGAATTGCTCAATAAGTTGCCTGGGATATCGTTGCTTAAGCTTGGTAGCGCATACCTCATGTATTAAGGAGATCCCTCGTATCAATATGCACCTGTTTGTTTTCGCACGCCACGAGCGCTGGCGAGTTCCCGAAGTAATTTACCCTTTTTTGGCATTCGCTGGGCCCTCAGCGGCCTTCGCAGTGTTCTAGGCTAGCCATCTGACCTGTGTATTAAAAGATCGGCTTCTTTCAGGACACTGGATGCTATTTTGAACCTCGCCGATCACTGCGCGGTCGGCGGCATCTACCTTTCACGCGGAGATGAACCGCTCAAGCCCCGTTCAAAAGGTTCCGGAAGTCCAGTCATTTGTTCCATCAATCGCTCTTTTCTTTCCCCCATCATCTACCCCGCATAACCTTCCGCCCCTGCTCTCAATATGCTGGTCCTTATTCCAAGCCTAACTCACCAAGTCCTCAATGTCGCATGCCTGAATAATGTCATGAAGATACAAACCACTCCGCTTCAACTGGGAAACCAACATTCTCTTGCAAGTCGTCTCAAGCCCTGCGATCGTTACTTTCAATGAATGTCAGCAAACCCCGCTTATAATGCAAGATTGTTCTCCATTGTATCTAGATTCTCAAGTCATTCGGAGACTCGGTACTCAAGACACCCGGGGGACTCGGACGCAAGAGTGCAGGTCCGCGGATCCAGCAAGATCTTCTTGAAGTCGTACTACAAGATTTCGACTATGCTCCCTGCCTCCGGGCCCAAGTCCGGGTCGCAATCTCTGCTCGCACGCATCGGATGGAGATTGTAATTTCAGTTCACTGTTACGGTTGCCCTTCCGCTGTGAGTATCTGATAAATGCCAGTCGAAAATAGCTGACGATATGCGCAGGCAGAATACCTCTATGTTGAAATACTTTTTGAAGGTTTCTAACCAGACATTATCATAACTATTTCAACCGGCCGCTCGCGCTTGCTGAAGGGCCCATCGTAAATGGGAATCCCCTGCCTCAGGTACGCATAGGACCAGAATAACTAGCCTATGTAAGTGTCCGTATTGATCGGTAAACCAGACAGGTTTACAGGGAGGAAGAGTAGCTTCAGCTTCTTTGGAGAACTCGATGAGGTGTGGGGATTCGAAAAACAGATACTATGTATTGTGAGCGCTCCATCGGCGAATGGGAGGAAGTGCGGCTTCCTTAGATACATGTGAAAGAAGAATTTGCGAGCGGTATTTCCCGAACATGCCCACGATCACGGCGATAAGAAGAATGTTAAGGTGGGACTTAGCGCACACGTCCCCGATTCCCCAATTGTACCGATAAGAAGAGTCCGCCAGTCCGGCCCAGTCGCATTGTCCTTTGCAGCGCACATGCCTCAGATCACGGTAGACAGACGAATTTGCGAGTAGGATTCCTGCATCAAATATGTCCCCGATCACGGCGATAAGGAGAGTGCGCCAATGGATCGTACAAGAAGAAAAGAATTTGCGATGGGATTTCCCGCGTCGAACACGTCCCCGATCTCCGCGATAAGAGGAGTGTGCCAGGGACTTAGCGCACACGTCCCGGATGGTGGCGATAAAGTGGGATCGTCCTTTGCAGCGCACAAACTCCGAACGCGGCGGTCAGAAGTGCCGGTCCTTTGCTGCACATATGACCCCGATCGCGGTGACAAGAAGAATATGCCAGTGGTATTTCCCCTAGTGTTATTAGCCTGAGTCCAGAGAGGATGTTGCAAATATTTGGTGTGAAGCCAGATGTTATCCAATCAACCCCTAAATTTTGGGGGTGGGTTCCCCTCTGATACAGTTTATTCTCCCCCAAAAATTCACCTTGGTTGCTCCCAAGGGATCCGACCCCAAAGACACGATTAAAATATTTTGAGACTTAGAGCGCACATTTTACTTCTTGACCCCCACATTCTCCCCCAATAACATAGCTGATACCTCTAAAAGTTATTCTGAAGTGATCCCCACAAAGTGGGAACTTCTGGGCGTATCCAGAAAAATCAGCCTTCCCATTCTACTTTTCTTCCAAACAATTACACTACTCCTTGTTGCGCCATTAACACTTTCACAAAATTTCGGAGTGACCTGATTTTTTGAAATCTCATCAGCACCCCGAATACCTTGATATCGGTAGCTCACACCCATTTTTCCACTCAATGCTGGTGGAGATATTCGCATTTCTTCCTCCCACACCAGTCCGACCAAAACCTCAGGCTAGGACAGTCATCTATTTGGCCCATCTCGGTAGGATCTGTTGCAAATGCTTCTAACACAACGAATTTTGATATTATTGCAATTCCGAGTGCATCACTACAAACCTGACTTGCCCAAGCCTGTGTACTGACTCCTATGATTTAAAAAACCCCGGACATCGGACATAGCCACCTGCGGCTGTGGCATGAGCTGAGCCACCGTTTTGTAGTACAAAACAGAGCAGCACCCTATTGGGCGCTTTCTATGGGTCTCATTAATCACCGCCCATCTTGGTGGTTATCTTTCCATTGCCCTCAAATGAAAACTCACTTCCCTCGCACTCTCAAAAAAAATTCTCACTTTGTGTTGTTATCATTTTGGCCAGGCAAACTGCCGACATTGGGCGGAGAAGTATGAAAGTATGCCCTTACTCACGATGTGATTCTGCTCTTCCCGTTCTTGGAATCGGACAAAGATGATTCGCAGGCATTCACTGCGTTCCCACCCTACGTAGATGCACCCCGGTGTACGTTGGTCCACGTCTGTCTACGTGCGGCTACATGTGCCGATCTTCATCTACGTCCGGCCACGTATGTGTAGGCCGTGATGTCAGTGTACATGCGGCTACGTCCGGCTACGCGGCGTAGACACGGTCAGTCTACCCGTCGGCTACGTAGATCTACGTGCGTCTATAGTGTAGATGCACGTAAGACATACCTCGGTCAACCTCATAATGCTGTTCACTCCCATTCTGCATTAAGTCTATGCATCCAGTTCCGCAGAATAAGGTGAGGTATGTGTGCATTTGTCTACATCGGTCTATGTCGGTCTACATACGTGGACCAAGGTAGACCGATGTAGACATATGTAGACATATGTAGACAAGCCAGTCTACGTGATGTAGACATACGTAGACAAAGGGGTTCGTCTACCCTTTGTCTACAGGGATAGACAGACCCTCTGTCTACAGTGATTACCAGAAATTGCGACCATGTCAATGATGATCTAATAAGAGGAACCCACATGAGTGTACTCTTCGTTCTAGAGCATGTCTGAATTAGTATGCAGGGGAGATGGTGCGAATAACAAAGCGGGGAAGAGTGGGTCAGTATCTACAGGCAGTCCAATGTGCACGACATGGGAAGCTGGGTCTACAGCTGTATGGGTTTGAAAGGAAGGCAATGACCTAATTGCGTCCACATCCGCGTCCCGTCCAATACTTCTCCTATTAATTTAGTCACTTCGTTCAGTGAAACAAAATCTGTGGCTGCACCCCGGGCATAGCCACCCGTTATGTACTGGTACAACGGAGCGGTAAATTGATAATCAATTTCAGAGTATAACATCAAACAAAAATTGGTCCCACTTGAAACGCGGCATCAGGATATATTGGCGTGCACTGCACCTGTATGACACCAGCGTCGCCCGTCGAACTGCTGGAGGTCATAAATTTATGCATCTCTGACCTTGAGAGAGAGAATATAGAAAGCCCCGTGTGCTGCACATCTCTCCGCAAGTAAAGTGCGGGACTCCGAGAGGTCAGCCCAGAGTCATAGTATCCGTCACTCGCTATGTAAACTGCCCTTGTTAGTTCATGCATCAACCAGTGATTTTCAACGCAAACAACAGCATACCTCAAATTCCGATGGTGGACGGGAATATTTTCACATTCGCGGACCAACCGTGCCATGATACCGTTTACCAATTGGAAAGCTTCAATAATCAGAAATAAAGAAACCAGAGTCCTCAGTATCAAGAGTGACACTCTTAGCGCTGCCTCTGAGGGTGACTGAAGACATCGATGATATGGTCAAGTGGCCAGTTCAAATAATCAACGGCGGCATCCGTTGAAGGTTATTGACGAAAAAATGGACTCAAAGGTAGGCTCTGTGTCAGATATACGTGGGATACACGTGTGAAGCGCCATACCAGAGTATTCAGTTGCAGGTAAAAGATTTGAGCATGCAGACAGAATAGACTAGGTACGCCAGTCTGGCTTTTGAGAAAGGAGGTTCATTCAAACTCACAAGTCATGTGCTTTGATGTAGACCCGACCCCAGTTAACAGTAAATTGTTTGGCAAAGCTCGTTAATGGACCATTGATATGCCTGCTCCAGGTCTAAGCACGGTGATGTGGCCCACGAAATGTGAAGGCTGAATCTCACGATTTTTGCGATTTCTAAGGCTAAAGCCTAGCCTAGAGATTGGCAGAGATTGTGTCCCTAGGGCCTGTACGACAGCCCTAGGCACCTGTTCTGGTGATACTAAAGGAGAGCTAGGGTGGGCTCCGAACCACTGGCTGTAGTGCTTTAGTGCAAACTAAGTACACTATGAAGGAGATAAACATATAAGCCCAAAAAGTCCAGCTAGGGATCATAACTCTACTAGGAGTACCAATGACTGCACAGTAAAGGTCCTAGGAAGGGAGATGGGACAGCTAGGAGGAGATAGACACCTAGGCATGAATATTGTATGGGAAGCTTGCTTCCTAGGAGGTGTCTAGTCGATAGTGACTAGCCAGCTAGGAAGTGCCCTAGGGCGACGTTACTGAAGATTTGTCAAGTATTAGTTAAGTTCTACTTAACCAGACGGAACGAGTACTCTGAGGAGCGTGCTCAGGCAGTTGAGGCAAGGCTAGGAGACATGTGACGTACGCGACGCGGTCGCGAGGTGCCAAACAAAGACAAGTCACTCTTTGTGGCAGTAGTATTGATTGAAGAGAAGGTGGACGCCAAAGTGTAGGCATCCTAGTGGCATGATGGCAGATAGAGTTCTGCATTATGCCTCGTAATGACCTAAGGAGTCTTGGATTATCAACCAAGCTGGAGACATTCGTCCCCAGCGGGAGCAATCGGCTGGCCTAGGGCATAACAAATATACCCAAAACAGACCTAGGGGTCACCCTGGATGACCATTTCGGCCATTCCATCATGATGATTCAACTTGGCACTAACACACCTGATTCTTTCTTATAAAGCACCTCATCTCAGTTACTCAATTCATAGTATCTCATGTATCTCGCAAAGTAGTATAAAAGGGCAGAAGGAACCCCACAGAAGACCGGTTCATTGCACCCCCAGTTCGCCTAGGCAGTTGCCAAAGCCAGCTTTACCGGTGGTAGTGTGCTCAGGTTGGCTTCACGGAAAATAGCACTTTCTCTGTTTGTAGTTGTTCTATAACAATTGGAGTTTAGTTGTTGGCTCAAAGGCTTGAGTTGTGATTTAAGCTTCAGAACCTTGAGTGACCAGTGAGAAGGCACCCTAGGAATCATTGGATCGTTGTTGGCTTGAGGCTGCGCAGTGAGATGCTTGGGCATAGACTTATCTGTATGGGATTTGCACCATAGAGTCAAGGTCATTCATTGGTAGACCCTCAGCAATAGTGAGACAGTGCAAACGTTCTTTGGTATAAACAGCCAGAGTCTACTACTTGATAGGTGACAGTGGTATCGTGCAGCTAGGAGCTAGGAGTTCCTTTTGACATAACCCCGGGTTTCTTGAGGCTAGGAAGTGCTTAAGACCCAAACTATATAAAATCTACAACCCTCATAGAACCTGTTCATCGGGTCCTAGGGAACTTTGCGTTAACAGTTGCTTTCGAGAGCGGAAGTGTACTTAAGAACATTCTTCGAACTGTTCAATTGGAACTTGGTTACTTGCTCAACGTGATTCTGGGGATTCAGACTTCGTTTGCTGCATACTATGGCACGGACCCACAAACATAAGGAGAGCGCTATTAAGAGGGCAGTTGTGTGTGTGTGTTGGTTTTTGGTGGTGTTTTACATCCCTAGCTGCTATTGCATTTCAAGCATACTGTTTAGTGCACCATTTCAACAGAGTGAGAACGTGGGTGTGCGAGGTGGTCCAAGATGTCCAAATTCAACAGGTATGTGCGAGGAGCTAAACAATATAAAACTTGGGCAATACGAGGCGAAGCTTGAGCGATGACGAAGGTTAATCTTGAGCTAAAATGACAGTGTTCGAGGACGAGGGCTATACGAGGATGGGGCTGTGAGTAACAGTGCTCGAGGACGAAGGCTTAACAATACGAGGGCTTGCGCATATAAATTGTGGAGGGCGACTAGAATCCAAGGAGGAATGAAGTCTATTACAGTAAGATCCGGTACATCGTAAAGACCTCGAGTATTTATAGGAAACCGGCGAGTCAAAAGGAGGCTGTACTGTGGTACCATATGGTTACTGAGAATGGGAGCAGTAGTCCAAATGGAGTTGCGGAATTGGTAGCTGGCCAGAGGAGAAGGTGGAGATGTGGAGATGGAAATGGGGAATAGGAGTGAACAGGAATGAAGTAGGAAAGGATAGGAGAGGAGGAGGAGAAACGGAGAAGGACGGAGAAAGAGGAGGAGGAGGAGTCGCACCGTGGGAACTCCGCCGTGAATGGGGAATTGTACCCGAACTCCGTCTCCGCTGCGGACCGAACTCTGTCTCCGCTAGGTCAACTCTGCTGCGTCAACTTCTGCAATGTGTGAACTCCGTCTCCACTATATCTGTGAGTTTCCGTGTGTAGCGTGCATTGGTGCGCATCACCATCTATATTGTTGTCGTAACTACTCAGTAGCTCGGCACGCACTGCGAAGTCCACCAGAATTTTCAGCCAGAGATAGCGACGGCGGCAAACCAGATACAGGTTGTTGTCGTCTAAGCAATAGATTGAGCCACGCAGAAGACAAAAGCCCAGAACGTGCATCAAAGAGGATAAAACAAAGTATAGCAGCATGCCGGTGAGCTTTGATGTTATGCATGCGAATTCAGGGCTAGCGAAGGCCCCCGGTCACTCACCCATAACTAGCTCCGCCAAAAGTCCAAATTTTTCGTTGATTTACCTTACATTTTTCGAGTTTTTGGGCGTTGATTTACCTTACAGCGGAGCTGATTTCGAAAAAAGAAAATCCACTAAAATGCATCTCTAGTTGCTTTTTCCCGCATTTTTCGCCCCCCCTGCTCTTCTCCTGGCCCTCTCCTCTCCATCACCGTCCGTGCGGTCACTGGCCACAGAGTGGGCAGCCCAGAGCAGTCCCGGAGCCCAACCATATGCTTCTCTTCAAAAAAAAATTCTCGGGCTGCCCCGATTTACCTTACAACGGAGCTGGTTTCCAGTCTAACTCGTCGATTTACCTTACGGGACGGAGCGCAAAACAACGATTTTGAGGCGTTGATTCACCTTACAGCGGAGCTAGTTATGGGTGAGTGACCGGGGGCCTGCTAGCGATCCGCATACGATTCGCAGAGCGATTCGTGATATACACTGCATTTTGACGGTTCCTCGAGCCGAGCCTGGACCCCATTAGCCGAGCTTTGGCGAGGTCCGCCCGAGGTGGGTCTGGGGGCCTCACCGAACCTAGGCGAATCTGACGAGGCCCCTGGACCCACCTCGCGCGGACCTCACCAAAGCTCGGCTAACGTGGGTCCAGAACCTGTCAAAATGCAGTGATAATGTGCGTGTTCATCATAAGACCCATATAGCATCTCATCGGAAGTCAGGAGCGACGAGGCGAATTGATCCGTTGATTAACACAGCCACGACCTCTCTTTTCTTCCTTTCATCCACCGACGCCGCGAACCATGTTCTAGCGTGTCTTCTCTATGCTGTTCTAGTCCTCCCATTCACTTCATTGGCTTCCGAAATCGGCCCTATGTAAAGCTTCGTCACGCAGACTGCCAGTGGATTTTGCTCCACTATTTCTGTCCTCTGCTCACCGCGTCCCTCGCCCAACCATTTGAAGGACACGCATTACTCCTGGGTTACTCCTGCCTCTTCCGCCCTCCATAATGCCTCAATTCGCGCCAAACGTAGTTTTTTCTTAGATATTTCAGAGCTTCGCCTTGTGCCTACCCTACCCGCTTGCGTCGAGGATAACTTCGCAGCTCTTGTATTGCGGCTCGCTCTCCCTGCGCGCCATCTATGGCCATCTCCGCCTCGTCTCCCTGGATCGCTGCGGACGACGCCTGCGACTACGGGCGGTGACTGCGCTTTCCCGCGACCCCCCCGTTCCCACCTCCTACCCACACACCCACAATGCCGCTCAAAACCCACGCCCGCCGTGCGCTGTACAGGACGACGAGTGCCACAAACCGCATGCACACCGTTGGTACCGGACCTCCCTTGTCGCTTTGTCGGCTCCTTTCACGCAAAGAGCACTCTGGTCGCACTCCTACGACGTGCGGTGCGCTTGAGTCATCCGCCACACCATCACAGGTGTCCGCAACACCTGTAGCCCGTGTCCCCCATGGCCCGCGTCGCCACCGTCTCTCCACTGATCACTCTGACCGAGTTCACTCGAAGCCGCGCCTCTCGCCCTCCCTGGACTACCATCAGCGCAAAAGCGCCTCTACGCGCCGGACCCCTGCTTCAGTGCACCGGTAGGATGACGCGTAGCACCACCGCCATCCTCAGCGGACGAGGCTGCCGTTCTTCATCGCCGGCCTTTCCTCATTCCTTAGTGCAGGCAAAGTCATCATCGCCACATGCCCCCCGCCTTTCGGCCCTCACCGCCTGCGCCTCTCATGCACGGGGACCACCACCCGCGTGCGGAGCGCCCCCGGTGCAGCGTTCTAAAAAACCCCGCGTGCCACCACATTCGCTTGCATCCGACGCAATAAATGGTCCGCGCGCACGCAGTAGGCATCTGCAATCCAAGATGCACCGCCGCCGAAGTGCCCAGTATCCGCGGCAGTTCTTTCTCACCGATGCGGCCGTCATCGTCTCCCTGCGCACCAAATTCCGCCGCTACCGCTCGGGCTCGCGATCGCCCGCAGCCCTTGTCACCCGTAGCACGTTCCGCTTGTACTGCAGCACGTGCAATGACCGTTTCCTCTTTGCGCACGCTCCTCCATTCCTCCCCTTCATCCCCCATCCCTGGTGTCACCTTTGTCCCCTCGCCGCGCGCGCTAGCCGCAATACCATCCCCCAGCCACCGACGCGCGGCCTTGGAAGCATCCTTGACAGCACCACCACCGTGCCCGGTGCCTCCTACAGCCCCGTGCCTTCCTCGCGCTGCGTCCACCCCCTCCTCCCACAGGATGACCATCTTTCTCCCCACCGCGGCCTCTGCTTGAAGCCCGCCCCCATTCCCCTTCACCTACGACCCATTTTTCATGCACGCCCACCGCTATCGCTCTCAGCGCCGCCCCCATTGCGCTTCAGCCCACCGCGACCACAAGCCACGCTGCGCGTCGCTACCATATTTCGACTGCAGATCGCTCTGAAATTATGTTTTCCCTGCGCGCTCGGAATCGAATCGCTTTCTTCGACGCGCGCTCTTGGCACCCACCCACCAGAACGCACGTCTGCATCGGATTCAATTGCACGCAGGAGCTCTGCGCCTCGGATTATTCGTACCTTCAGCTTTCGTCTGTACTTTTGTGCTGGATTTAAAAGCTCTTTCTCTATTGCATTGTGGATCTATGTTTTAATACGATGATTCCTGCTGCAATTCATCCTGTTGCCGTTGGTGGCTGAGTTTTTCGAAGAACAAGGATGAAAAACGGAGACTCCTACAGAAGGCCTTGGTTGTATTAGTTGTTTTCGGAGGCCTTTGCTCTTTTTTCAAGTTCAATCCTCCACCATCTGCTTTGCACTCTCCTGCTTTACTTAACCACGTATCTGAGGTTAGCGCTGAATTGTGAGTATCGTATAACCGCCCTCTGCAGCACTGGCACCCCAATTCATTCCCTGCCTTCGAACCCTGCATTTCACCCACACCTATTCCGATCCCAGCCTGCGCACAGTTTACGCGCACCCGAACTCAAGCCCTGACTGCCATTTCTTCATGTGGGTCGTATCATTGCGGTGCACGAGTCGTTCCAAGTTTCAATCATGTTCGCCCGCTTCTCATGGCAAGTCTAGACGATACTTTCGGCTTTCTTTCACATGATATTAATTCAAATGGCGTCTTCAATTTGCATTTCACCTCAAGCGTAGTTCTCATTTGGTTCAGTCGAACATCAAAAATATGTCTCGAGCTCGTGGTATCTTACGTCTTGAATTCAACCAGCCGCTAATTACTTGCACGTCGTCCACGTGCAAAAGATTCCCCGTTACCGCGGCCGTGACATTCATGACACACATACTGTGCAAAAAGTTTTTTTTCACATCTTTAGCATTTTTCACTAAAAACATGACAACTTCAAGTCTTGGACACAAGTTGGGAGGGAAGTTGAAGTTGCGAGACACCTTCAACCGGGTTCAACTTCGTGGATGTACAACTTTCTGGTGTAGCAACTTCGCAAAACCAACTTCCGCTTGCGCAACATGTTCAGGAATTGCACCATACAACTTCAGTTTTCCCAGGTTTCAGGAGCAACAACTTGGATCGGTGGCATCTTCAATGGGTTGCACCTACGACCAGTTTAGGCGGTATTTTCGACCTTTGACTGTGTAATAGACCCAGTTCCGTTGATTATATTTCCCATTTATCATTTCTTCTTGCTCAGTTCCTTCCTGCCCCAAAGTCTGGTCTCGGTTTCTGGATTAGCACATCCATTGAATTGAATTGATTCGGCCGAGACACTGCCCAGCTTGGATGATCTTTCAACAGTGGAGGTAAGATCACGCAGTCCTGCGGCAGAGAATAGTTTCCGAGACAGAAGGCCAGAAAGGAATTTATGTTAAACTGGCGACAGCATTATAATCAATCCCTAATTGGATGTGCGGGCTGCATCAATAGGACCCTCATTCCAACTCACTCTTCGATACAGATCTCGGTGAATATCCACCACAATTGCCAGAATCATCCATATCATTTATTTCAGCAAAGTTATGCTTCTTTGTAAACCACTTTGGGCTAACGAAGCTTATAGTTCTAGATCTTTCAGACCTCAACCAAAAAACTGTACTACTGAAATCAATTCGTCAAGGGGTGTGACGCGTGACCTAAAATTAACCGTTCTTTAAGCAAATGCCTCCTCGGCGGTGCAATTACCCCATGTAGATTAATCCCCATCGCTCTTTCCTCTCTTCTTGCTCTGAAGGTCCTCTCTGCCTCCACACCGAATTTAGATTAATTGCCACTCAAGAGATGGGCCGACCACTTCTCAGCTGACATTTCGCAGTCCATCCGCTGATTCACGCTGTTTCTCGCAGCAAATTTCTCCCTGTGCCGCAGTGAGATTGCAACTGCGACCACGTACTTCTGGAGCATAAATAGAGCAATTTGCATGTCATTGCATCGCCCAAACCAATCGTTCTCCCTACCGCCCATCAATGCTTGGTTGGTTCTCGGTTCTCTTGGGTTATGAGCAAGTTATGAGCTCTCAATGTTCAACCATATCAATTCCGCACTTGATATTCACCATGTCCCGCAGTGCTTGGCGTCTCCATGGCGCTGGGTGAGCACTGGACATCCTTTTTCCGTCGTCACGGTCCCCATCTTTTCAACAATTGACGTCCTTATCCGTGCCGTGAGATTCCGGACCACATGACCCCTGTTTGTGTCCTGGCCTGGTGCGATCGCGTCAGCCAGCAAGTGGGATCCTTGAGTAGCGTCTAAGTATTCCTTTCTGTATTTATTTGTATTTCACGCAGTTCTGACTCAAATTTTTTTTCACGGTATGAAGGTTGAGAGCACACAGCTGCTGGAGCGAAGCTAGGTCCCGTCTTGTACCATTTTTTCAATTCGTCAACGGGTCCCTAGGTGCGTGAGCTCCAAAAGATTTCGTCAAGCCCGGGAAATATTCCAGTGGTACGTATAATTCACAGTGAACAATTTGGCTGCCACAGAAGTGGAGCAAGGAATCTTTTTATCAACGTTCACGGTCAACAAGAAAGAAGGGATTTTTTCACAATTCAAGTTGGTCTGAACCCCATCTGAACCACAGTATTTGCAAAATTTGAACCCAGGAGCCCAAAAAACAAGCAAAAAATGGTTGGGGAACACCTGAGGCGAAGGAAGATTGCATGGGAGGCCTTTCGAACCGAAAAATTCAACCTAGCGTGACGAAAGTTGAATTCGTCAAGGGCCAGGGTGACGCATGACAATCTCCCAAAATTCGTCGCGTCAAGGACCTGCAGGACGCGTGACTGATGAATTGATTTTAATGGCACAGAATATAGCGCTGTGGAAGAGGGAGATGCCCGGGACGTAGGTTCTTTAATGGGGTCGGTGATCCGATAATGGTAGAGTAAACTTTGGAAATAGAGTGTGGAACGAGGGCCCGAGGGGTAGAGTACGAAAGTGGGAAGGAGAGACCGTGTCGATGGCGTGCAAAAGTGGCGTGAAATGAAAAGAAAGAGACGGCGTGATACGGCGAGATTGGTGGCTAAACTAGCCCACTGGTAAGGTTTTCACTTGAGAGATGAGGTGCTCCGCTGCAGCCTCTGGGAACGTAGCCTTGCGCTAGACACGAGATGGTGGTACGAAGGTAAAAGGTGATTGTGGGTACGTATTTGCGATGCAAATAAATGATGTAAGCTAGGATAGGGGTAAATGTATATTAAGGGTACATATAGGATGCGAAACAGTTTCTGCATCCCGGCCATCCGACCCTACCACAGCGCATGGGATGCGATCAAAACACCGGGTGCCAGGGAATGGTTTGAAGACCATCAACTATGTGGAATCTCCTCACCTTTGGCCACCTTCCTATTCCTAAGGCGTTCGTTATTCGGACCGTGCCGTGTAATCCTACCTACCTACCTACCTACCTAAGTATAACTTATCTTTGACATCCAGCGAAAAATAAAAATAAATAGAGCCAAACCTCACAATTGTATCTCGATGGAAGGAAATAGAGTCCCAAGATATCGATCAAACCAGTTGAGATAATATCTGGGTTGCGCAAAACTCATTGGAGTCACCTCGTGGCTTCTGGCTCGTGCGCAAAAATGGCAGGCAAATGAGTCCACGAGCCGTATGAGCTATTTGCGTCATAGATATATTATATTTTGGTGGTGGAGTCATTCGGTTCAGCACAGCCAAAATACTATAACGTGGCTCATATGGCTTGTGCGCAATCTCTCCAGTTAAGCAAACACTGTTGATAAGTGCGCATTTATTCATGCACTAAACCCGACATCCAGTCGATTTCGAAGGATCAAGTCAGACACTGCGTTCCGACCCCATGTAGGCACATGCTGTGTCTACCGGCGTAGACAACACGTAGACAAAGCTGTTTGCCTACATATGCCTACACCATGTAGACACTATTGGTGTATGTGAGTCTACATTGGTCTACCATAGTAGACTGATGTAGACCAATCATAGCCAGATGTAGACCAATGTGGTATGTCAAATTTCGTGCCGTTGCGAGTGCTTGGCAAGTGCCTAAGAGTAATTGAGCACCTAAAGGCTGACGAGAAGAGACTTCTGAAAGATTAATCCCTGATGCCTCCCAGCTCGATCGGCAGGTGTAAAACTGGTTGAGCAAGGCTTTGAGGTATTAAAAGGAGAGGAAAGAGCAAAGACATGATTTTTAAAGGCCGAGATAGAGGTTAATTTGAAGTTTGGGAAGGCCAAGGTAGACCAAGGTGTGTCTACGGCTGTGGACAAACTTGGGTGAAGTATGTCTACGTGACGTACGCTGATGTAGCCAAATGTAGCCAAACGTAGGCAAGGCTGTGCCGATGTCCCCTTGCCTACGGCGATCGACGTACTTTGACCCATGTAGCTGAACGTAGACGAACGTAGGCAAGGGTGTGCCTACAGGGGGCCGGAACGCAGTGAGAACTTGCTGCCACATGGGATAATTTCCGGCACTATCTACGCCTCAAAACACCGGACCATCGTCGTGCATTGACACGCATGGTGCTGTCAGGTCATAGTTTGGCCGTGGAACGTCGGAGATGGAAGGAGAGAGGCAAGCCCATGGTTCCGCGAGAGTGGCGCAAATGCAGGTTCTGTCAGGAGTCCGTCGAGGATCCGGCCCATGCCATGTTTGTCTGTGACCACCCCGAGCTGACGCAAGTACGAGAGGTCTTTCTCAAGGACCTGTATCAAAAAATTCCGGAATTTAAGGATGCGCTTACGGATCCAATGATCTTCTTCAAAGCTGTACTGTCTAAAAGGGAGGCCACTCCTTTTCTCGGAAAACTGGCCTTCAACGTGCTCAAGATTTACGATGCAACACCCATGCTGTTACTACAACCACCAGCACCATAGGCAGGACCCGAGAGGCCGGATTCTACTATATACCCCCGATGTCGGACATATTTTCCGCGCTGGCGCTCTTCGATCTTTGGTGCTCCGTTATCTTTGGCTGTTTTTTTTCAGTTGGGTTTTGCCTCCTTGGGGGCAGACCTGAGCCTATGACTCTCCCCAAAAGTCCTTGGGTCTACTTCTTCGGAGGCAGATGGTATGCATGCTCTTGCAAAGGGAAAGCCGTATGACAGCTTTCAGTGGACTGGTGGATGCCGGGGATTTTTACCTGGGAGGAGAGAACTCCTCCCGTACACTTGCGCACTCCGCTTGTGGTCAGGTCCCACGAGGTTCTAACCGGAGATCCAGCCATTCAAATGGCCGGCCAGTCCCCGGATTGCCAGCGTCTTGTACGTTCGACCCCCTGGAATAGAGTTGTGCTCGGTTGGCATCTTGTAGAATTCTGTAAGGATAACCACCCATACAGTACTACATGTTTGTCTTCCGTAAACTCGCTGTTCAGCTTGTGGACCGCGCGAGTATAATATACCCCCCAAGTTGAGACTCTTCCACCCGAAGTTGCATTTCCTCGAGATCAAAATTGTGTGTCCTGATGAAAGACAGATGTATGGGGCATATACTGTAAAATAATTTGGGGCCGTATCTCAAAAAAATGTCACCACTTGGGTGAACAAAGCACACCTTAGGATCACCAAAGAATAACATTCATATTCGCCAAAAGGATGCACCGCATGATGATGCGACCAGATGACGCAACTTGCTCCTGACCCCTTCAAACGTACGCATGATGCGTTGGTAAAAAAAGACACAACTTGGACTTCAACATTCGTGTTTAGAATGGTGCAGATCACACTGAGCTGATGCAGAACACGCTCCACTGCCGGCTGTTGTGCATTCGGCAGAGAACCGACGACGAACTGAGCTGCCTGCGGGATCCAGTGATTCTCCTGCGTGGAAAGTGTAGGCATTGTCATGAATACAAGGTGCACAGAGTGTGGTCGTTCAATATCACTCGGAAACAGTCCCATCAGTTCGGATTTCGGCGTTAATAGCTTTTACTTAGATTAGAACATAGCCCTTTATCAAATAACACTCGTTGAGGTTGTCATTTCGCGCCCCCCACTGGAAGGCGTTCTGATGATCATATTAGGAGCAGTGCTGACATCGGCCTTTATAAGTTGAATTACATTGAGTTACTATTGTGGTATTATCTGGCTAAAGATTCTGAGCAGTGTTCCAACCAAGCGGATGAGTGAAGATAGATTCGCCAGGTCAGTATTCAGGTAAATTATAATTTTAAAATGTGCTGGGACGGGCACGTCACTAACTGTATTATAGGTACTCATGTGATCGTATTCTGGCAATATGGCAAGGTTGTGCAACTTTTTATTTATTTTACAGTATATGTGCCATAAAGTTGCCACTCTCCAGAGTTGCAACCCTTCGAAGTTGTCCCTCACCGAAATTGCATTCACCTCAAGTTGTCCGCAAAGCATTTGCCGCAATTCAATTTGCTGCAAACTCAAAGTTGCGATTCAGCAAAATTGTTCAAATTTTGAGGCCAATTGGTGAGATTGTACATCAGTTCTGACTATGAACATGAAAAAAACTTTTTACACAGTATGTGTGCCATACATTCAGCACTGTTCCTGGATGAAATATCGAAATCGACACAATAACTTAGCCTAGCCTTCGCATCTAAAGCTAACTAGCTGCAGCATCCTCATAAAAGCTCCAGTTCGACGGAGTTCCATTTCTCGACGGTGGTCTGAGAGACATGGGGAGGAATTACATATATCTTTGAGCCCACGTCAAGAATTCCATAAGCACTGTCGCATTCCCGAATATTCACAGCATTAACCCCTGTTGCGCAATTCCTCTCCGCAATTTCCCCGGACCTCAATGTCTTATTGCTTTGTGGGATGAAATACCGGAAAAACTAGAGAGATATTGCTTCAGACTGATGGAATATACTCTCCCGTGCGTGCAATCCTACGTTTTTCTGCGCGCGCGATTAACTTACATTTCCATTTACAGCAGCGAGTGGTCGAGAGCGCAGTGCCAGGCCCTTGAGCGAATTATCACTCTCACCACTCTCTTCCCCGGGTTACGATTTATCTTCTTGCGTTCAAAGTGCATACAAGACGTTCCAGTCTTAGTGGGCAACATCTCTGGTCCGATAACCTACAGATCCATATTGGTCATTTTGGAGGACCTTTACCGCAACCTGCCTCTCGGAAACCAGCATTGCGGTCATGTTAGAGGAGACTCCTGTTTTTCAGCTGGCAACTTGCCCGAAATATAGTGGGAATCTCAGTCTAATTAAGAGGCTATTGGTTGCTCACAGTTGCGAGCGAGTGGTTCAAAATCGTCGAACTAGATGAGTCTAATGACAGAATCCAAAGGACAGATGCAGACTCTGCAATCGCTAATGCACTCTGTATTCGATATCTGGCCGGGATCCTCGAGCTACCTGGGTTTTGGATGAACATTGGAAGCGTTCGGAAGCCATGTGTGGAAATGGTCCGGATACTCAGAGACATTTCGATCGACATACTCCCCTCGGAGGAACTCCCCAGATCAGAGGCTCCTTTCGACTACGATGGTGTTGATTCACTGGCTGACGCAATTCTGGTCGGGATTTCGAGTTGGCTGAGGCAAATGAATCCCACTAAATGGCCTTTGCAATCCTGGTACCTCTATTTTCGTGAGGGTGTTCGCTTATTACGCGGTGCGTACCAATGCCTTAGCGGATTTTACCCAGTGCATAATATTACTCTTAGGCCAATCTCTGCTGCCTTCTTGCCAAAGTCCTTCTCCCGAGCTACAAGTGATTCCTTGGAGGAGGACATACCAACTATTTATCGCGAGGTTGAGCTCGATATTATGGTAGAGACTTCAACCCAGACCATCCCACATCCCGTTCCGGGATCTGGTGTATTAAATTGCTGCTCAGTTCTGTGGTACAAACCGGGTGGCTATGCTCAAGACACAGCCACAGGTTTTGGACCGCAGAACGGAGCGACAACTTAATAGCACTCCACAAATGCCGAGTACTTTCATAACAAAAAGAAGCAGAGTACTGCATCACACCAAAAAGATCCCTCCCCAGCCCCACTAAAAGTCAAAGTGATTCGCAACTCCGCCGCCTTCTCGCACCCACTGCCTTCTCGCACCCACTGCTGATACCAGCCACGTCCGCACCATTCCTGCCTCGAGTAAATTGTTTATGGCTGGGTTTTCAACCTGTGGCAGAAGCTTCTCCAACTCTGCGTGATTGCGATACATTTATATGGCATGCAGAAGTCCAGTTCCGTCAGTCGGAATGCCCTTCTCATCTTGAACGCCCTTGTGGACTAATCCATGATCTGATTTTGAGTCACGGATTTACCGAATGTAGACCTGGAACGGAATGTAGACCTTGTAGACCTGGAACCTAAAGCGGTACCAGGAAAAAGTCGGCTCCCGTTCTATTAGTGAGAGCAGATAACGACAACCCTAACTCCCCCCCACTCTTTAGATATCCTCCGGCCGCACGACACACGCGCTGTCACTGAGGAAGGCGACGCGAGCAGCGAAACCGCGCCTCGCAGACCCATCTCCCACCTTTTTCCGCCTCGCAGAAAGCTGGTTTTCAAACGTTATACGGAAGCCGATGACCGCGACCGACAAAGCAGCGGCGTGGTCAAGGAGACCTATGGCGGGTAAGTTCCTCAACAGAGTACCAAAGTACCGCGTCTGATCTCACCCTTCAGCTATTGTGTACGCCGGAGCCCCGCCGCCATTCCAGTCTCGCAGAAATTTCTGCTTTCTGCCGTATTTTCAGTTGTAATTTTTTTATTGTTCTCAGGGCTTTCGGATATCGCGGGTATGAATGCGTTTGTTACATTAACTGTCGGGCACTCGATATTTTACACACAATGGCATTGGCAACTTTCTTTCACGGCTGCTACTGCGCTCATTTAGCGGCCTTGATCTGGGCAAGATATCTCTTCGACTCCGGGTCGTCCGCCGCAATGAGGATCTGCCACACAGAAATGGATTAGAAACCATGTCTATAGGAAGGTTGGATCGACGTACCGCGACCACCTTCTCAACGTACATCGTGCACGCCTTTTCCTTAGGTGTACCTTTAACGCTCTTCCATGCATCCCTACGTGTGCACGAGTGTCACCGGAATTCACGTTCTGCTGCTGATGAACTTGCACGTACCACTTGGCCTTCAAGGACGCGCCGGGGTGCGGCGTCGTGTTGTCTCCGGCGGTGGCTGCATCACGAAAATGTATTAGCCGAATACTCGACTACGGATGGCCTGCTGGAACTGCGCTGAAGCCAACCTTGCATGTAGTATGAGTACAACTGCAAAAGTCCGTAAGAAATTTCTGGCGGGCCGGGATCGAGATACGCACGTAGAGCTCGTCGTCGCCCGAGCGCTTCAGGGACGCATGCCGGGGGAGGTTCTTCGCAATCTCAGCGGCGGCCTCGAATTTCCCTTTCGCCATGGGTGCTGGTACCTGGGGTAGGCAGTTGCTTGGGAGTGGAAATGGTGTGCACTTGTCACCCGCACGCACAATAAGTAGCCCACAGTTTACACCATGACTCAGAAAGGCCCCCGGTCACTACCTTGTAGCCTGGTCGGATTTTGGCGCCCGAAAATGGCTGATTTACTCTATAAATTTCCAGTTCAGCCACCTGATTTACTCTATTTCGGACTGACATTTGGGGCCCAAATTCCCATTTTCCGCTGTGGGGCCAAAATTTTCGCTTCTGGACTCTTTCTCAACCATTTACACCCTCTACTCGCATTTTCCAACGACTCTTGAGTCTTTCAGCTCGATTCTAGGTCTACAGAATCAATCTCACCTTGGCCTTATGTGGATGCTTTGCCAAAAAAAAAAATCTCGCGCTCCGCGAGATTTACTCTATTCCGGTCGAACTTTGGTTTTTCCCAGCTGTTTTACTCTATAAAATGGCCGGAGATAGGGCCATTTTGGGGCGTTGATTTACTCTATCGCAGACCGCCCAGTAAGGTAGTGACCGGGGGCCTACTCGGAACAGGTGGGAAATGCACTCGACACGACAGTGGCAGATAGACGGGCACTTGACACGACAGTGATAGATAGATCGAAATGTTGCTGATTCTGCATACTGTACGTGGGCAAGCGCATTGGACTCAGGAACAGTCTAGCCGCATCGAGTAGGTCGAGGCATTCCTTCGAGTCTTTGGCGTCGGCTTATTAATTAAGTCTGTGGAGATGACGTCGAAATCAAGTTTTCAAGATGAGAAAAGAAAGAGAAAAAGCGAGAAAAGAGAGAAATTTACCTGATATATGTTGAGTCTGTTACAAGAAATCAGTGCTCCAAGTGTACTAGAGCATGCCCAATGTCGTGAGACTTCTTGATTCCATTAACCTCAATTTGGAAGTGATAACGAAATCAAGTCACCCAGATAATTAAGTCTCGTCGAGGGACTCTCCTCCTAGGGACTTAATTCAGCCAATCAAAATCAAGATATTAATATCCGCCGGCGCACATTTCCGATTCCCATCAATCACGCTTGCTGGCAGTGCGCTCCTTTGTTCCCTCCGCTCTCAACTCCCTGGCTCGATGCGAGACTGAATGGCAGCTTCATAGAAGCTGTTCAGTCTGTTCCCCTCGCAAGAATTCAGGGTTTTTTTGACCCATAAACTTGGCAGCGCGCACTCCGATCCTCCACAATGTAGGGCTCCTGTTTGGTTGTTTCATTTCGCTTTTCACTCACATTTTATTTGCTACCTCAATAGATTTTTCCGTTACATGCAAGCAAGTACATCCATAAACCGTAGGTTTTTATAAAGCTTTAGGAATTTCACTCGACGAATTTCCGGATGTGTGCGCGAAGGAACAGCAAGAGGAGGATCGGGTTGGGTCACTGCGTTCCGGCCCCCTGTAGGCACACACTGTGTCTACCACCGTAGACAACATGTAGACAGACCTGTTCGCCTACATATGCCTACAACATGTAGACACTCTTGGTGTGCGTGAGTTTGACGTGAGTCTACATTGATCTAGTATGCCCACATTGGTCTACGGCAGTAGGCCAATGTAGACGAACATAGTGGGTATGTGGTATATCAAATTCGGAGTTATTACAAGTGCTTGGCGAGTGCCTAAGTGTTTAAACACTACTCTGTTTCGGTTCTGAACCTTATGTAATGTGTTGATGTTGATTGCAGGAGGTATTCAACGGAAGGGAAATAGCAAAGATATCATTTCAAAAGCCAAAATCGAGGTTAATTTGGAGTTGGGGGAGACCAAGGTGTGTCTACGGCTGTTGACAATCGTAGGCAAAGCTAGGCGAAGTTCGTCTACGTGACGTAAGCTCACATAGCCGAGCGAACACGAGCGAAGGCAACGCTGTGCCGATGTCCCCTTGCCTACGGCCATCGACATACTTTAACCCACGTAGACCAGCGAACATGAGCGTAGGCAAGGGTGTGCCTACAGGGGTGGGAACGCAGTGGGTGTGCAGGAAACAGGTGTAATCATTAATTGGCCGGGACTCATTGTGATTCCCAAGACCGCGTCATCTACGCTTTACCGCCGCCGCCGCCGTCACGAAAACCGTAGCCGAGATGTACCTATGAGGCATTATGAGCCCTATTCAGCACTGCATAGTGCTGCATAGAGCTCATAGTGCCTCATATATGCAGTGCTGCATAGGGCTCATAGTGCCTCATAGGTACATCACAGCCACAGGTTGCTGCATAGTACTGTATAATTTCATTCAATTCGTCAGTCACGCGTCACAGGGGGTGTTGACGGCGACGAACTTTGGTCAATGTCACACGTCACCAGGGCGGTTGACGAATTGGTTCCAAGATTCGCGTTTTCCTCCAAAATTGTCATGTACCCCAAGAAAATTCCTGAAAATATTCCAGTAACATGCAAGCCTCGAAGTCGGATTTTAAAACATATTTCTGCGGAATTCCAAGCTCACAGCTGTCGTTTCCAGCGAAAATCAACTGTAAAACAACCGGAAATTGAGGTAAAACCGTATTTTGAGCCATATAGTGTTGTGGAGCCCAAACGAGTGCGGAAAACGGCTTGGCACATCTCCGCAGTGGACGTGATCATCCTACATCAATGTGAGGGTCTGTCGAAATTTTCGTCTATGTCACACTCAAAATTGGCCTTGACGAACTGACGAATTGGTTCAAGATGTCACACATCACATCCCCTGTCGAATTGAATGAAAATATACAGTACTGCACAGGCATTTTGGTTTTCCTGATAGCTGGCGTCCACATCCCGACTCGTCTCTACTATCGCGTGTGTTCTCGTGCAGCATGGATATCCGCTGCCATGCCACAATCACTGCATTCAAGGCCCCCCTAGACTTACCATCTGGCAAGGTCCCTATGCTTAGCTGGACAGACCACATCTGTCTAGGGGCCTAGACAATCTCTGTGTAGCTCTGTCTAGTTCTGTGTAGCTGTGTGTAGATGTGTATAGGTCTGTCAAGGTATGTATATGTCAGGCTAGGTCTGCCTAGCTTCCTAGACTCACCTTCTCGGAATACAGTCAGAAGTGTTTGAAATTTTTATTTTTGGTTGAATAAACATGGGACTGACCCCAGTGTAGTTGGGTAGAGATGAGTTTAGGTGCCTGCACTGGCCTACACAGGGTCAGCTTAGGTGACCTATACACAACTGGTCAGGCACTACACACACCTTGCCACAGTTGTGATCAGGTCGGGCTAGTAGACCTACACAGTCTGTTTAGCCTCCTAGGCATTCCTTTACAGACCTATACACCCCTTTACAGACTGAGGCTAGGGGGGCCTTGAACGCAGTGAATCGGCTTGTGTGCACTCGTCCTAACACTGGAAGAGTGTCAACTGTACCGTCCCGCTGCCGTCATGTGTCATGCGCTTGGTAGTGCAATTGCCCGGTGCGCTGCATTCCACCTTCACCTCGCCATTTCCCGACGACCAGCACAGGCGTGGTGTTTGTGCACTGTTTGGGACGAGCCCCGGCCAACACGAGCATGGAGAATGTTGAGGTTGAGTTAGGTCTCGCTTGCTGCCGGAGGAGGTAATAAATAACGGTAGTACATTGTAAGGACGAACAGATAATACAATATTTTATTTTGTTTCCTACTGTCTAGTGATTGGCTATAGAAAGCTTTTTATGACATACACATGCTGCGGTAAAATCTGTTTTACAAATTCTTTTGACTTTGCGCGAGGCGCGCGATGTTTGCCTCAATTACAGACTCGGGGATATTCACCTTTTCCCCGGGTTCCAATGGAGGATGCAGCCAAGTACAGTGTACATGTCCGCCTCTACCGGGACAGTTCTTACGTCTGACGCAGTTTCTCGCGCATCGTCTAGGTGCACGTTCGGAGGGGCCAGCTGCTGGCGCAGTTGTCCCAGGCAAGAATGTCTGCCAGAGGTTCCCTGCTTGCTGAATGGGCGCAGTCATTGGTGGGGGATTTGGAGCGAGAGGTTGAAAGGGGTTCGGGATAAGAGGTTGAGGTTGGTCCTCAGTTGGACCCGAAGTATTATGGTAGATGGAGAAGGAGGTGCATTCTCACATTCCAGCTCGTTGAACTGGGAGTCCGGGGGCTCGCCCGCAGCTGGCACCAACGCCATGCTGTCAAATGAACCAGGGAGGTTGGGAGCTAAAAACAGGATGTTAATTAACGTTCAAGAATTTAATTAGATTCAAACCTTGAATGGACAGGTCAAGCTCGCCATCTGGAAGAGGATTTGCAGGAAGGGCGGTAGCGTGATTATCGTCAGAAGTCATGATGTCCAAGAACTGTTTGGGAGCAATATAATTGCTCCCAGTAGCGAGGGTGGAACACTCCGAAGTCAACAGTATGCTCTTGTGGTGCGCTTCAAGCTGCAGTGGAATTTTGTAATAAAGTCGTTGGTTGGAATCAATTATCGCGGGGGACTGAATGTTGGCCTGGATATTCCAAAACTGAGCAAATTTCACGAAGTCGATGTTCTTGTAATGCTCGTGAGGAGGGTGGAGCCTTCCCTCCTTTCTGAACATGGGGTTGTTGATGTGCTCCTCGAACATGATATATTCCTTGTGTGTATGGACCGGAACCACGGGAAAAAGAGTAAGCTGACGCATTTGGAGATCGCGGTAAGGGTTTATGGGTTTTGTGGAAAGGCGAGTCCCGGTGTGGACAGGGGTATCACGGTGGTAAGGCAAACCGGTGATGCGAGGCCGGGAAAGTGTGGTGATATTGAGATTGGCAGCAATTTATTTTGAAATGGGGAGTATACCAATGGTCTCCGATGTCGCAATACGGGTTGAGTAATTGGGGAAGACGGAAGGATGGTTTTAATCCAGCCATGATGGCTAGCTCCACAATCTTGTCCCGTATCCAAAGGTCGAAGTGTCCACGGTATTTTGTGCCCGTGCGGTTATGAAATCCAACCTGATTGATGTTATATAAACAACCGGAATTGGGCAGGGGAAAAAAATTGTACCTTGGTATTCCGCCGCAAGATCCAGTTGAGCGATAGGCACTCAGGCAGCTCCGGAGATGCTCGTAACGAACCAAAAATCCGCCGAACAGTCATGTGAAAACCACCCTCAATCGAGTTAGTACCGCGAGCAGTGCGATAAATGTTAAGACCATCTCGGTCCTTGCCCATGAGCCAATGAAGGCGAATGCCAGTAGGATCAGAGAGGTACCCTTTCCGTATAGTCTCAAGAAGATTTTTGGCCATCTCCTTGGCCTCGTCCGAAAAGAAAGACCCTTTATTGGTCTTCGTGGTGCAGCGCATATCAGTGTAAGCCACAAAAAGGTGGGCAATGATATGTGGGTCTGTACCTTGCCAACTTGTACCACATCCTGTGTCCTTTAACCGTCTCACATCGCAGATGAACCTCTTTGTGAACAGAAAAAAATCATCTGGAATGTCGCGAACTCGGCGTGCTATAGGATCATCATTGAAACCTGATACACAGATATTCAGTAACCATCCAAGGCTGAAATCGGCTTTTAATTCTATCAGTTGGTTTAAAACGCAGCTTACGGGGCGGCGCAACTGACGAAGTTTCCAGAGAGTGACGGCGTTTCTTCCAAGGTGCGCCGGGGCCAGATTGAAAGTGACGGGGCAATGCTCCAGCATGGCATCGGAGTAGCAGCGGGGTCAATTGAAGGACTAGGCGCTGGCCATGTAAATGACACGGCGGAGGCAGTTTGAAACTATTTTTGTTTCTGAAAGGTATTTCTGGAACGCAATGAGTCTAATTTGGTTGCAACAAAATTAGCGAGGGCTCGTGACCACGTCAGTCAGAGATTTCGGATGCTACGTCTCGCCTGTCGCGATCAAGCCAACCCACACGAGACCACGCAACGCTTCGGTCCCGTCAGCGGTCAGCGAAAAACCTCGGCAGCACTACGGGAATTGTCTTGGGATGCGGTCATGACCATTAGTCTTTGCGGTAGAAACTCGGACTTCGCTTCAGATATAAGGTCTCCTTGACTTGGAGGACGCCTCAAGCATTGCTTTCCATCGTCACAAGCTCCCTGGTATCCAGGCATGACCAAAATCCTTGCATGCTTTGTGGCTCTGGCCATTTTTGCTGCTGTGGCTCGTGCGCAGCCTGCTGTGTCCCTCCTCATTGACCATGGATATCCTTCTACTGGATCACTCGACCTCGGCCCAGTTTTGGCCCAGGTCGCAGCCAAGAAGGGCACTTTTCATTTTGGTTCCACCTATGATACCTACGAGACCGACCAGTCCTGGTCCACCAGCGTTTTCACCACCTTTTACAAGCACGTCGTGTCGGAGAATGGGTTTGTGGCACCTCGAGCCGGAAATTTTATCATGAGATCCTGACTAGATTTTTAGATGCAAATGGGATGCAACGGAACCTACCCAGGGAGTGAGTGACCTCACAGAATGTCTCGCATGCCAGCAGTTTGCTACCATAAACGGCAACACCTTCCGTGGGCACAATACGTTCTGGCATTCACAAACGCCGGTTCGCCAAGTCCTTCTATTATTCGCGGACTTTCATGATTGAAATTTTACGTCCAGTCATGGCTCCCCGGCTCTTTCTCCGCGAGCCAGTTAACTGGGACGATTATCCCCCAACACGTTCAGCAAGAAGTCCAGGGCATGGGACCCTCAGTCACCTCCTGGGACGTGGTCAACGAGGTCGTAGGAGACGGTGTCAGCAACGGAATGACTCCTCTTCAGGTCGGCAATGACATGGCCCACTTCAGTGCAACGGGATGACCTCGCTTTAGTGTGTTCAAAACAAAGGCGACTGGCCCACGGTCACTGCCGACGGCTCTGGAACGCAACTGGTTACCGACCTGTCTTTCATCTATGCCGCCTTCAATACGGCCTTTACATACGCCGGAAACAGCACTCGCCTCGCCGTCAACGACTACAAGTGAGCCCAATCGTGTTTCTTCATTGATGCAACGCTCATTCTTCGTCAGCACCGGAGGCCAGGACGCCAAGACAGCCTGTGTCATTTCGCTTATTCAAAACATCCAGCAGAACACGAACATTCCTTACAACAGGTTAATCCTCATTCACGCCGCTGCTTTCTTTGTTTTGCTGATTACGAATGGAACAGGCTTGCAGTCGGGTTCCAATCGCATCTCACGGCCTCCACTGGTGGGTTCTACACCAAGCAAGCACTCGCCACAACATTCTCTACGCTTGCCGCTCTCGGAGTCAGCGCGATGATCACTGAGATGGACATTGAGCTCGCCTCGGACTCGAGCGCGTACCTCCGCTACCAGGCTGCGATCTGGGGTGACTATCTCGACGTGCGTCGAGCCGCTCTGCATCGGATTTCAAACTCATCCCGTTCCAGGCCTGTTTGTATGCTTCTAACTGCTTCGAGTTCATCAACTGGGATCCGAGGTAAATCGAGAAATCATTTCTCCGAGTGTGGCGAGTTTATCCTCCGACTCAGGGACGACCTCTCATGGCGCGGGACCGCCGCGGCTGCGACGCTCTTCGATTCAAACGGCAACCCCAAACCCGCCGCCTACGAGGTCGCCGCGCGCCTTCAAAATTATGTGAGCATATTCTCAACATTTGAAATATACCTGCATCATACTTACGATATATCAGGCGGCCGGAAACGCAGAACCTTGTTCTACGTCGTCTGGTACTAGTGTTTGCATTACTGGAACCGGCACGACTACTACCACCGGGACAACTACAACAAGCAGCTCCTCGAGTTCCACTACGACTTCGTCCTCGACCACGACCGCACCCGGACCGGGCCAGACGCACTGGGGACAGTGTGGAGGTAAATGCCTTATTTTTTTCCCTCCACTGGTATGAAGTAACTCGCATTTCTCCTAGGAACCGCATGGACGGGACCCACCACCTGCCAGGTAAGCTGATTAGCTCTTGTTAACTGAATAATAAACTCACCTGTGTTCCAGTCTCCATTCACATGCACAGCAGTAAGCCCGCCTTACTACTACCAGGTGAGTTGCATTTGTCATCTGTTCTTATGAAATTCAACTGTTTTCAGTGCCTGTAATATCACATGGCGTTGTTTATACTGTACACATTAGTTCCAGCGCATGACTGGCTCCTTTTGGATTCCTAAGAGTTCAATTGAGGGAAACACAAGGAACAACAGAGGAATCGAATAATACGATGGAAGCCCGAATGCGAGTCTGCGGCGATCCCCCGATTGCGGGGGTTCTCGTGGGTGATGAGTGAGGAGGAAGTGGGAATATATAGCCAATGGTGAACAACGGCAGGCGGATCGCTGGCGGCGTATAAAGAGTTAGCGAGCCTGGGAGAGCCAGAGGAAGTAAGCACACACCTAATTGTCCGTGAGAGGTCGCCATTTGTGGCGATCGGGCTACGGCGCAGTTGGCGTGCAAAAGCTTGGAAAGGGCATTGATTTCTGGGGCCGTGGCCTGGGTGCTTGCGCGACCAGGGCAGGACGTGACGTTGAAGAGTCGTGAACAAGAGCTAAGAAATATGTAGAGGGAGAATGCATGGGATGATTTGGGGGCTGTGGGGGAGGTACGCGCAAAGTTTGTGCAGCGGGCAACGACTAGGCCGGCAGATAGATAGAGGCAGGTTTCCTGGTTGCGTGAGAGAGAGGGAGAGCGTGCGAGGCGGCGAGAGAGAGCGGTTTGGGCAAGGACACAGATGGCGAAGAGGAGAGCGGCGGTGGTGTCAGGTGGTGGGAGGAAGAAGCAGGCAGGAAGTGATTGGACGCGTGCACAAACAAGTCACCGCCAACATCCAGAAACGGAAGGCGGGCGTAAAACAGTGACATCATGGATGTGTGCAGGATGAAGTTAAGGCGGTGACGCGGTGATACTAGGATATATGGCCGGCACGTAGATCGCTTAGGATGCCACATAGGATATGCAAGAATCGAGTTGCGAGTCCAAGTGCACGCAGGATGGGCGGGGCGGTGTGCGGGTAGCGGGCGTAGGATGTAAAAGCTCTTTGAAATATGAGGGCAAGCGCGGTTGCGACGAAGCGATTAGGATGACACCATTGCAACTAAACAGGGAAGTAGGATGGAAATCCCCGGAGATAAGTGTAAACAAAATGACATCATGAAGTAGGGCGGCGCGAAGGGCGGGAGGCGGTCGGTCGTTTACGTACACGGGCAGATTCCAGCCCCGTTGCCAAAAGAATAATTCGTCCTGGACCCAGTTCTGAATGGAATATTATGTTTGTGGCCTTGAAATGATGCGCGTGGATGCGGTATCGTTATATCGAAGTTTCATTTTCTGATAACAGTTGTTGAAGACGGAACGAGTCCAGGAGTACCAGATTTGTGGTTTTTTTGTAGAGGGTTAGAGAATAATTCATATTGGACACAATAATTGCCTGCTTGGGCTGGTATTTGGGAGAAGGGGTATTATCATGTGTAGAAGTGACCTTGGATGTCAGTGAGACTCCTAGCTGATGGGCAAGCGTCCGTTTTTGCCTGACAGTGGTGGTCAGTCTGGGTGGATTTACATGGTTGGACCCTAATCCTACGTATTTTGGAGGTACCAATTGCGGGACGAGGAGGAGGTATTAAGACGAGATTTTTTGGGAGGACGTGGAGAATAGGAAGTTGCCGAAGTGCTATCTTACGTTTTTCGATAAAAAATGCAACGTGGGGGGGTTTGCAACGAACTCAAAAAAAAAAAAATGCCCGGAATAACGCTAGGTTTCTCAACAACGAAAACGGGTCAATGAGAGATGGACAATGCGATGAAGGGTTTACACAAGAAACAATCAATGCGCACCTCAAAAACAAGACTAGCCGTCTGCATGTATTCAACTTTAAGACAAACGGGGCGCTGGATGTGTTCATGGTGAGGTTCACCAGTACATTGCAGGCATAGATCTGAAGGAGGGTGTCCGAGGCCTGAAGGTATTGGTCGATGACCACCGATTTCATTAAGATGGAGTCCGCGATTTCGTGTGCCAAGATTCCTCCATTTACTAATGGAGTACCTCCGCGTGGGTCAAGCCCGCTCCTCGCTGGGCCCGATTCCGAGTATCGCTCTGGTTGCTATTCCCTTCGTATATACTCCTCTGGTTGCACCCGCGCCGAGGGCGGAATTGTTGGGTATGTCTCTGCTTTTATCCTCTCGCCGATCCTCTGCGCTGAAATCATGTGCGCTCATAGGCCTCATTGCCTCTAAATTTAATTATCTCGTCTACTCCCACATGGATATTCAAAATACACTAAGTGGACAAAAGAAATGTCACATGCATTTTGGGTCATTTGTGGGCCGAATCACTCCAAATAAAATGTTGGCACGATCTTCCATCGATTCCATGGCGATATGCACAATTTAACCCATAACATCACCACTTTATTCTCTCGGAATAAAATATTTGGGCATTGTCTGAAAAATCGAGTCTGTGGCATCATCTTGTAAGCATGAGCGATGTATAGAGTCTCAAAGTACTTGAAAAATGAACGTCATTCATGCTTTTGTTTAGCTGAATTCATAGGGTTTTGAGCTCATGGCGAACCATTCAAGTTGGTGATTTTTAGCATTTTTGCTGGAAAAAAAGAAGCAAGCCGAATACGCCCGGGGTTCCAGCTCAAAATGGATTTTTTTCGGATCCGGGCATTTTTCGGATCCGGGTTTTGACAATGTATATGGAACTCGTTATTTATGAAATCCACATCCTGTTGGATTTCTCGTGGGACAAGCTGAGAATGGTATTCTGCTCTCTACGCTCACTCATAGGCCACGAAGGCGAAGGGCTTATCAGGACCATGCCAATTGTTGCATTGGACGTGGCCCTCTCTCCGGCGCACATATTGTGGGACTTGACTTGCGGCGGCCTGCGTGTTATGCAGAGGATTCTCAGCGACGAAGTGGACAAGGCTGTTCAGTGAGTCTCTATATGCAATTAGTCCCCTACAGCCCTGACTTTTACCACCTTAGGCGGTCCGTTTGGACATGGGGTTATTATCTGAGATTATGTCCGCCCTCTCCACAGCTTTTACAAGAGCTATGCGATGTAGAACCGGTCTTGGCTGGTTGCCGCCCTCTTGAGTTCGAAAACTACATCCTGGAATGGCTGAAGGTCAATTCTTTATATTCTATGAGATGAAGCAGATACTCATGCGCGCAATTTCTCAGACATTTTCTCCACCTCCACAGGAATTAATTGGCCGAGTAGAACATTATCTGGAGGAGACGATGCAGCACTTTCACGACTCTCCTGCTACAATTATTGCTCTAGAGGAGTAAGTGTAAGAGATACCTGGGTCTGGAATAATAGGTTTTCTACCTCTGTGTATGAGATAATTGTTACCAGATCGACTTTTGGCATCCATGATTTGAGTAAGGCTGCATTCAAGAATAACCACAAAAGGTCGGTATCAGCTCTCGTCCGAAGGCCGAAGTCGGACCGATGGCCAATCGCCGTGAAGCGAAGCAACGTTATGACGGGCCATGGCGGAAGGAGAAGGATTAAATTATTAGGCAAAATGACGCTATACATATAACCACTGGTAGGACCGGAGTCGGATGCGTTCCACTCTGGTAACTTGTTAGGACCGTCAAACCAATCATTCAGCACCAACGTCTTGATCAAGATTCCAGATCGACTCGAGGGCGAATAAGAAACGGCATCAATATTATGAGAACAATAAGAGGTTGAATCTGCAGGTGTACTCGCAAAACCGTCGCAACGGCCTTTGCTTTTCTCCGAATACGACATTACATATTTACCTGGTTCAAATTCCAGCTCGCTAAATTGATTGAGGGACAATTTGATCATAGTACTTAAATCCTGAAGTAAAATATGACATCAGGCTTGATCACTGCGAATTTTTCCGGCGTAAAGCGTGGAGGGCCGGTGCCAAGGAACCGACACTGTCCTTTGTCGCGTCGACCGTGACAGCGTAGATATTTCAGCAACGGTACGGATCCACAAGACGCGCAGCTGGACAGAGGTCTATTCGAATCCCTTCAACTCAACGCCGCCTGGGGACCCACGTTGATCATAATAATTATAGACCGCCTACATACGGGTAGGATGAAAGTGACGCTTTGACGTTGCACTGCGTCAGTTATGCAATTGACGCAGATCGGCGCATGATTGACGCATACTGTCACACTGCCGCAAGGTCACGTTTCAAGTCATATTATGGGATTCCCATGGATTGACGCATGCATCCATCGTCGCCCCGAGTCGCAAAAATATACCACCAAATTACTGTAAATATATACTGGCACCCCCTATACTACACTAAGTGGACAAAAGAAATGTCACATCAGTTTTTGGCCTATATCTCAACATTGAGATAACATTTTTGGGTCAAACAAAGTGTAAGATCATGAAGAAGGAGCCTACGGACCGTTCTGTACAAGTGATGAGATCAAAATATATTGATGTGCCATCACTTCAGGCCAAATACGGAAAAAATCGGAAAACCGATTTTTTCAACTCGAGCTAGGATTTTTTTGAGCATGAGCCGAAGCTGTCAGATTGTAGTTCATGATGTTCTCTACCATCCCACATTTCGAAATGTGCAAAAATATACAGGGGATAGTGAGATATGTGGCCCACAAAGTGGCGACAAATGGCCAAAAATGGCCAAAAACAGGCCAAAACAGCCAAAAATGGATAAAAGTGGCCAATTTGCAAGCCACATAACTCACTATCCCTGGCAACAGAGACTGAGAGTGAAAGATGGGGGCCTGAGTGGTCACTGGTGAGACGTCGAAACAATTTTGTCTAAGTAATGAGACGAGAAGTCCTAACATCTTTTGGTGGTGCTGCAGAGTCTAGACAGAGCGACGTTGGGCGACGCAATCATGGAGTCTGGTTGTCAGTTTGGTTAATTTTGCGATATATATTGGCGTTGTTCGGTGCCTTAGTAATAATCCACCCTTTGATGCTTCAATACAACTGACACATGGTGGCTGTTTATCGGCGTACTCGCTGACGCAGATTGGCGATTACACAGGTCGGAGGTATTGCAGGGGCAGGCAGCGGCCCTGTTGTGTTAAATGAGACTCACCAAAGAGGTATTGTAGCGGTTTGGGACTTTGAAATGTCGAAAAGAAACCATTGAAGGATAATCCAACCAGCGATCCAACTGCAGTGGACAGCGTGAACTGTTTCAACATAATTTCAATGGATGACATGCATGGAGGCAGGTAGTAGCACAACATCGAACAAAATTGGTCTACAGAGGGGCAGAGCACTAGGGTGTTCGACTACACTAAGTTTTGTGAGCATTTCAAAACAGAAGACATCGAGAGCGTGAAGAGGGGTGGCCAGGGAGGGAGATTGACCGAAGAAGAGACAAAGGATGCTTGAACAGTGTGCAGTTGTATCGTAGAGGTTGGGCAGAGTGGCATCGAGGGACGCAGCATCGGCGTAGAGTGGCGCATTGGCAGCGCAGACAAAGTTGAAATTGACGTTGAACTGATGCTGTGTCACGGTGCAATACCGGCGCAGTACCGGCGCCGACTGACGAGAACCAAAAGTAGGACTGAGACTGTAAGAGGCGCGATTGACGCTAGCCGGCGCAAACTTGACGCTGAACTCTGACGCATGCGTCAGTTGTAACGTGTGTGACGCAGGCGCATAGTTCCTGCACTAAGATTTGCCATCAAGGCAAACTGATAACGAGTCTACTCTGGAAACCTTGTCGGCTATTCGAAATTCGTAGGATTATTTCTCTACCAATAAATAATAAGCCTCATCATCTCCTCCCGCCTCAGATTGTCACCCACATTCACTACTCCTCTGCTTTTATTTTTGAACCCAGTCTTTCGTTCGTTCTCTCACCAAAAATTTCGGCCATCAATAACTCTGTTCCGACTCCCACGGATAACGGCGCCACTCCTGCTGTCACCCGCACCGACACCATTGCGAGTCTCACGACCACCGAGCCTGTCTCGGATGCTTTGCGTGCCAACCTCCTCGATGGACCAGACGTCGACCTCGGGGCTTTCTTTGGAGACACCTCTCCTGCTCTTGCGATCTCTCAGGCACCTGCGACATCCGGGCCTCACGTCAGCATGGTGCCCACTTCAGCGGCTCGCCAACCCGCCAAGGGAAAGGCCAGGGAACGGAATGCGTCTCCCGGCCTATCCACACCTCCTTTGAATGCTGCTGCCAAAGATTTTATCGACAACATCAACCTTGGCGACATCCCTCCCCACGACAAACACTATGACGGGAAAGCGGAGGGGCATGCGCTTCAGCGTGACCTTCACTCCCTCTCCCAGAACACCGCACAGCTCTATGCAGAGTTCAAGGGTTCCCAGGTTGACCAGGTTGAGATGGCGAGCAGCTTTCAAAACCAGTTGCCCGAGTTTGACCCGACTGTTGCGGAGGTGCGCGAGCGGAACTCGCGGACCATCGGTGCGCCTTGGGTGCGCTGGAGGTCACCACCACGCACACCTCAGCCCAACTGGACTCTGTTTTTAATGCAATTCAGTCCGTCCTTTCTCAGTTGCAGGAGCGGGATAGTGTGGCTGCCTCTGCTGCTCCTCCTTCCCCACCTCCATTCATTGTCCCACCACCTATTGTACCCAGCATCGACCACACCATCGCCCCGCTGCTGTATCCGCTGCATCCTGCCTCTTCGCCTGTGCCCGCCACACCTGACATGGCTGCTGTGGTGGTGCAGCCACCCCCAAGAATGTTGAAGCCTGGGTAACAGTGTGGACCCTATATCACGCTTGAATTTCCATGTGTAGATATGGTCACTTTGAGAGAGTGGTTATTTTGCTCACTTAATTATTTTCCCTGTTTGCGCGAGGTCATGAGTTCGATTCCTGCCAGAAGTGGCACCGGACTTTGGCCCAAATATTAAGCGGCCAATATTTTGACAATACATTGTGTATAAGCGACATATTTGCCGGGTGGCAGAAACACTCTGTATATACTCTGTATTCTTTGTTAGAATTTCGCGGATATTAGACGACAAACACATGAATAAGCAGATCCCAAATCACGCCATTCTTCCACCTCCACCATCAACGCGAAGCATAAGTTGCCACCACCGCCGCCAATGCCATCTGCAACGGAGAGCCAGCTGGTTTACTGTCGCTGCACCAAGTGCTCGCAATCTGGACTCAAAGGGCGGCCCCAAATGAGGCAGACGGCCCGTCGGCACTATGACAAATCACCTGGGACAACCAATCTGTATCGCACAGGAACACACTCAATCATCATCTCTCAGTTGACGCGTTCTGACCCGGTTCCTCAGCCAAGGCCTAGGCCTGCATTGCCATTTGACATGGCTGTAGATCCCGAAAGCGATGCACTGATAGGCGAAGAAGCAGATCATCCCTTGTCGCCTCTCCAGCTGTACGCTGACCCCGACGACTCGGGATCAGACCAATGGTCTGACTTGCAGTCAAACCATGCAGACAACATCGAAGGAGAAGCGGGGACTCGAGGCTCTTCATCCGACTCTGATGCAGACTGGACTTTTTACCAACGAGATTACCTCTGCGATCACGCGTCTTCTGATCCCGATACAGCCTCGAACGACCTTCAAAGTACGTGAATGATTCTCAACTTCATCAGTCATGGTCGCTGATCGACTTTCGAGCTTGGAAACCTTGTCCGTTACTAGTTTCGGGATCGAAGGGCAATTTGTAGCTGAATTTGGAAGAGTCAGCGAAGGAGGAGCAGGGGAAGGTGAATGATTTTCCGGAGGGATGGAACGGGAAACAAAACCGCGGGATAAAGCGAAAGAGGAAGCCTGATCGCATGGATCTATTTGTTCGACCGGGTCGAGATGACCTTCCGTTGGCATGGAGGGATTTGAAAAGGAATATTTGGATTGGGTGAGCCGAATTTCGTTGCCATGAGATGGTGCTGATTTGCCAGAGGTCAATGCGAAGGTTTTCGGGGCCAAAAAACCGCTCGGCGATGGTTTTGAACTGCTGGAAAGTGAGAAGAAGCCGAAATGTTTGCTCGATGAGAACAAGGTATGACTGGATCGCGAACTAGAAGCTGATGTCAATGGAGATAGGCTGGAAGTGGAAGCTAGAGGCAAGATGCTCAGCGATGCTTTTTGGTGCACACTGTACGAAAACAAGAATGGGCTTTGTGGTAATGAGTGCTGGTGAGAATCCTGGGTCGTATTCTGGTTTTCGCTAACCATCGCAGCGAGAGCAGGGTCAATAACCCATGATTTAGGCTGATTTGTGGCTGGAGACGCGTCCTGGTAGGGGGAATTGACCATGTCTTGCAGCAGCAAGTGCGGCACTGGAGCTGGCACATCCAGGAATGTATTTGGTCCACGTCGGACAGCTTCTTCCACCGAGATTTCGGGTTCCCAGGATGGAGCAGAGGCGGATTCGGGAGGATTAGTGCTGTACCTCACCTCGGAAAACGGGTCCACAAAGCTCTCCCCCTCCTCTGGCGCGATGGTCGACTTCCGAGTGGTTTTCTTCGTCTTTCTGGCAGCAGAGTCCTCCATGGTGACCGGTTCAGTCAGCGCTTCCGCTTTGCGCTTGGGGCGCGATGGAGCGGTGGATGGGTTGCAGACTGGAGCATCTGGAGGGACCTTGCTGCGAGAATTCGACGCGCCACTGCGTGTGCCAGCCGCAGGAGCCATGCGTTGAACCCCAGGATTACTGCTTGTGCTAGAGTAGAGATATAGAGATGGGAAAGAGGTGTTAAAGTTAGAAGGATGCGAGCGAGGTGGGAAGCGAGGAAGCGAGGAAGCGAACAAGCAGCGGATATAAGCGCCGATATAAGCGTCATATTAACCGGTGGTTTATATTCAGACAATATGAAGTAAATACAGTGCCATTTGGCGGGATATTGACGGTTGCCGAAACTTGGTGTATAAGCTGCCAATACCTAGCATGTACCAGGGATATTGGCCACATATAATAGTTCAGATATTTCCGTCAAAGTCCAGTGTGGTCCAATCAATTAATTTAATATGTAAAAAACTTTTGTACAGCAAGTAGTCAGTAAATATGTGTTATGGCAGGTCAGTTCATTAACATTGTATCAACAAAAGCTTGAAGCAAAGAGTTACTGGCCAACTACAGAGTTCTACAGAAACAACTACAGGCCAACTACAGACACTACGTAAACAGGCCTGGACTACACAGAACTACACAGGTGGTACCCTATACTACAGAGACTACACCAGCTACAGAGAACTGTGCAACAAACCCAGGTTTTTGTCATGATTTGGCATGCCTTCAACATGTTCGCTCAGCCTTAACCCCGGGTATCCCGGGTTATCGAAGCAACGAGATTGGCAAATATCTAAACATATTTGCAACCAAAGACAAGATGACATATACAGAATAACCAACCAGGGGTTATTCAATTTGTCTTCATGTCCAACCAAAACGACGATCGGGATACCCCGATCGCGTTGTCACCCAAGATCACCTGTTATTTCATAAAGAGTCAACCATCAGTCTCAGGGGAAATAATATATAAACTCGGTAGAATCTACATGTACCTTAGATTCTACCTTGTCTAATATCAAGTCTACTTTTACCTGACAACGGCGCAGCGCTCTCCCATCACGACCACGAACGACGCTCGTACACATATCATCTTCTCCTTGAGATACCCTTGAGTTTGGTGACTAGGCAGTTACTCCACCACCTCTCACGATCTCACAACACCCTGCCTCGACGGCTACAGCCAACTTCCCCTCTAGAGCCGGGTTGTTCAGTGCTGCCCTCTCGTTGTTGGTCGCGATCACTCCAGACCAGGTTATTCAATTATCATCCCGGCCAGGTTATTCACTGTCCCACCACAGCCAGGTTGACCCAGGGCTTGTCTTGACAGTTTTGCTGATGCACCTATTATCTTGAGCTGAATTGAATTGGCTGTTGTGGACAATATCTGGCTGTGGCACAGGGCGGGACGACGGTAGTTATTGTTGTTATTTTTGAAGGTTGATGCGCATGGCGCTTGCCACAGAATGTGTTGTGTTTTGCGCAGTGGCAACCCTTTGGGCAGGGAATGTGTTGCCTCATCAGGATGTGCTGCCTCTGGTCAGAATGTGTATGCTGCCTTTTGTTAATGCCGTGCTCTGGCCGACCCCAAGAGCGGGCCGCACGAAGCAAAGAATGGTACCAAAAATGTCGCCAGTTATCCTGAACTAGGGGGTGGCGGTGCTGATAATTGCATCGACAACACTTGCTTTACCCAGTCTCCATCCACGGATTTTATAGGTAAACTCTGACCTGACTGACGTCACTGTATGCATCAAGAGCCTTGCATTATCGTTCCTGCCTGATCTACAAATGGGGTGCTTGTACTCTGCCCATTCTCCGACTGGCCGTGGATTTTGGTCACTGGTGTGCTACTTCTCCCGCATTGAGAGCACCCAGAAGATGTACTGAAATGGCAGATGATTGATACTCCTGTGCGAAGTTCTCATCCTTGATTGTCAAGGGAAATACTCAATTAAAATAGGTCCTTGGGTCGTCAAATGGAATTCGGGTGCCGACTTTTGTCTATTCACTTGGGGTTTTTTTTTTCTAATTGGAGTGATGCAAGTTCGAGGTGGGTCTGCGTTTGTCTAGCTTATTGCCGCTGAAGTTCAACGAGGTTTACGCGCGAGACTCCAAGTAGGCCTGTGAACGCGATTGACAAGTGCCTGCCAGTGATAAGGATCGACTAAGACAGAGAAGGAACTTCGTTCGATTGACTCTCACGGCGCGATAAATTTAAGAATGCGCTGCGGATCTCACTGCCCCCAACTTTAGTTAGGATGCAGCCCCACGCCCGGTTTGCAAACCTCATCGAGTATTCGATACTCGCGGCGACCACACTCAAGGAAATCGCGCAGTCCGCACAGGTACCTTATCTGCTCTCAGCGGCATCGTTGACTTTGATGATTTTGGAATTTGTTTCGGTGCGCCGTGTCTCACCTCCTGCCCGGTCGATGACCAGACCTAACGAAAGCTCAGGCATCCAAGGCAACAAAGGAGCTGACGATCCAGATGATTGAGCAAATCCATGAGATTCTGTGCGCAATTATCGGCCTGTATTCGTCGACCGCAATGGATCGGATTCTTCCGCCAGAGGTGTTGTATGATATTGCGACGTTTATTGAGTATGCCTTGTTATGTACTATCACCGTTGCATTTTCTAATCAAACCCTCCAGAACTCTACAGAAGATTTACACATTCATGAAAGGGCAGCAGGAGATGGGCAAGATAAGGCAGCTGTTCAAGCAAGGGACCAGCGCCGCACAACTCGAAGCATGCAGAGCCGGTCTACAAGAGGCGCTAACAGCCTTCAGAGTGAGTAGAGAGTTATTTTTCGTTTGATCAATTTAACGTTGGTTCCTGCAGGTGCAGATTAATGTTTCAACGCTGTCTGGGATGGCGCAAGTACGGAAAGATGTGGAACAACAGCACGAAGAGCTCGTTGCGTTGCTTGCTGCGAATTTAGATATTACACGTTCGGACTCGTCTTCAGTAAGTATCGTTGGCTTAGTCTCTGTCTGCTGCTATATTTCTGGCAGGCTGGAACCGGAACCATGGCGAGTGTGGGTTCCAGGTTTGTGTGCACCCATTCAATTCACTTGACATCGCGATCGATACCTTTCTAGTGTGGAATCTCTAGCCCTACTACCTGCGTCGCCGCAGATTTTTCACGGCCGTGAATCAGAGCTTGAGGACCTCCGTGGCATCCTCGCTCAGGATTATGGCCGCATTGCAATCCTGGGACCCGGCGGAATGGGGAAGACCACCCTCGCCCTGTCTGTGCTTCACGAGCCCAGCACTGTCTCTAAATACGTCCACCGGTATTTTGTTCCCTGCCATTCCATTCCCACCTGTTCCGAGCTGGTGTCGAATATCGCCTCACATATCGGGGTAGACCCGGGCCGCAACCTCGCGCACAGAATTTGTCGCCATCTTTCACTGAATCCCTCGTCGCTTCTAATCCTTGACAATCTCGAAACTCCTTGGGAACCTTTGAGCTCTCGTGCAGACGTGGAAGAACTTCTCTCGCTCCTCGCAGATGTATCGCATCTGGCGATCGTGGTTAGCACCGCGACCAAAACATGCACTGCGTAGTTACTGACGGTATCGTTGTTGCAGATCACCATGCGCGGTGCAGAACGTCCTGGGAAAGTTAAATGGACACGACCGTGCCCTCCACCTCTGCAGCCCCTGTCAGCTGCGCCCGCACTCCAGACATTCATGGATATTGCGGGCGACTCTCATGATGAAGCAATTGTCCAACAGCTCATCAACCTGACTGGCAATCTCCCCCTGGCGGTCAGCTTGATTGCCAACGTTGCTTCCTATGAAGGTTGCGATGTCGCTCTGTCGCGCTGGAAAAATGAGAGCACTCGACTTCTCTCGGATGGATACGACAAGACGTCCAGTCTCGAAATCTCCATCATGCTCTCGCTTTCCAGTGCGCGGATGAACTCGGAGGCCCAAAAATTACTCAGCCTTCTATCAATGCTGCCCGATGGACTCTCGGATGCAGAACTAGTCCAGAGCAAACTGCCCATTTTCAGTATCTTGACCTGTAAAGCCACTCTGATTCGAACCTCGCTCGCATACACCGTCCATGGCCATGGGCAGCGACTCAAAGTTTTGGTACCGATCCGCGAATACGTTTACAACGTATATCCTCCTTCCCCCGAGATGCGGCTTGCTCTGCGCACATATTTTCACAAAACATTGGACCTCTGGGATCAATATAAACACCCGTCACTGATCGGCTCCATCCCCCAAATTTTGGCCAACCTTGGCAATCTGAATAGTATATTCTCGGACGCCATACAGATGGAGTGTGCGGACGTCGTTGCCAGTATTCACAGTGTTATCTTGCTCAGCAACTTTTGCAGGCGGAACCTCCGCACACGTCCGCCTATTCTTGATCTCCTCTCCGAGAAGATCGAGCATTTCCGGGCCGCTCCTGTGTATGGAATTTTCCTCATCGAATCTCTGAATTCGGGGGGGACTTTCGGTGCGCGAGACATGGAGGCCTGCATCCGATCTGGACACCAATTCTTTGAAAGCGCAAACGAGCTTGAGAGAGGTGTGTCTAGACTCTCTATTGTCGTTTTTCCTTTTTTTCTTTCTCTTTTGTGAATCGACATGGCTGAACGTTATCCAGCTCGATGGCATAATGCTCTTGGCCAGCACTATTTCGTTCGGAGCGCCCACAATGAGGCAATGCAACATCGTAAATCGGCTCTGTCGTTTGCTGGGCCCGCGCCAACGAAGGCCGGGAGGCACACACTCCAAGGAATCGCCCAGATATTGATCGGATCCGGGGACTATCTAGGCGCGAAATGGCATGCGGAGCAGGCCCAACAATACGCAAGTAGCCTGGGCGATCTGGAGGGTCAAGCACAGATCATGGCTCTTCAAGCCAATTGCTGCATCGGTCTCGGGGATTTTCAACAGGCGGTGACACTATGCAAAGAAGCCAGGAAACTTACGAAGGCCTGTGGTTTTGAAGGCGGCGCAACCGATTACCAAGCTGAGAGCTACGAGGCTGAAGTCCATTTACTGCGGACCGAGTATCCAGAGGCGCGCAGGATTAATGCATCTGTTGCGGCCAGCAGTAATCTGCCTAGCTTCGCGACGGCGTGGGCATACCTTAATGTCGCTCTCATCGACAGTGCAATCGGTGCCGACCCCGACCTCATTCGGCGCAATGTGGATATTGCGAAAGACCAGTTCGGCACGTCACTTGCATTTCCTCTGGGCGCCTCCCTTTGTAATGTGGTGTATGCCGACCTGCACCTTCGTGAAGGGAACCCCGCTCTGGCACGGTCATTTTTAGAGGAATCATTCCTCGCGATGCGGGAGAAATCGGGTGAAGGGGTGATTGAATGCTTGGAACGGCTAGCGGAGTTATCCAATTGGACGCACGACATAAACACCACTTTTCAGTGGGCCACGGTATTTCTTGCATGGTCGCTCAAAGCAAAGAACAGGCTGGCGACAATGAAGGCGATACGCTGTCTGGGTGATATTTTTGCAGCCCATGATGAAGCGGACACTGCGTTGACCCTTTTCGAAGTCGCTTTGGAGGGATTTACGCTCATGGGTGTTCACGGCTGCAAAGGAGAAAGTATGGTTCGGATGTCCTCGATTTTCGAGAAGAGGAGGAACATTGATCGGTCGATAAGCCTGTTGAGGGCTGCGAGACCTCTTTTCGAACGATCTTCGCAGAGGGGGGAAGTAGTACGAGTAGACCTCAAACTGGTGGCGATAACTTCTCAATAGCATCCTCGGCCGGGAATACCTCATGTATTAAGCAGATGCCTCGTATCAGTGTGCGCATGTTTGCCATCACCTCGATTTGCGATTTTCTTCCCAACCGTCTCAGAGCCGTGGCTCCGTACAAACTCAATTCGGTCGGTTGTTTTCCCATGGTTATTTCTAGACGACCATCCGTCCAAGGTCACCGAATAGGGTATGCATTCTTCCCATGACTATCCTCAGACGATGTTCTCAATCACAGTTAGCTCCGGCAACCTCCGCTTCCTTACGCGCCGTTCCATTCTGAGCAGACATGCGGCCCATTGTCACGCGTTTAAAGCCCGTTCAAATGGCAGGCCTGTGTATCTTTCCCTCGTTTTCCTTCCCCTGCCGCCCGCATTCCGACACGGTGCGCAACAACCGACTAGAAGTCCTCAGGTGAATCAAGCGCGCGCCAAGATCCAGGACTCCCAGATACTTCGTATATCAAGGAGATCCTACGAATCAGATTGCATATGTTTTGTTTTCACATTCCACCAGCGCTCCCAGCCTCCCAGCGCCCGGCGAGCCCCAAAGGTTCTTTTTGGATATCTAGCTGACCGGTCCATCAAGGGCAGGGTGAAAGTGACGTTTTGACGTTGCAGTTTGACTCTGTGGCGTTTTTCAATCGACGCAGATCGGCGGTTGTTGCTGTCACACTGCCGCATTGTCACGTTTTAGTCCAACATTTCACATTTCGACAGTTCATCTTCATGAGGAGAGGCCGTGTACATGTCCGATTCCGTGGACCATTACAAACGTTACTAGTATAGCAATTTTTGATGCTCGAAATAATCTCACACCACTTATCGCCATGCACATTCTTTTTTTTTTGACTGAATCGTGCGGGACAACAAAAGAAGATGGCAAAGGAATCCTGGTGGAATAGTCTGCCATACACCATACCCGACTGCTTTCAGCCCCACGAAGTTAATTAGAATCTGAATTTCCGGCACTATCCCAGTCAGATCCAGCAAAAGATGCACGCAGCGTAGGATGCCCGAGATGCCCGAACCTCACTCAACCCGCCAATGGATATCCAACGAATTGTGGTGTTCACGAATTGGGTAATTTTTGCGTGCGGCGCATAAAGCAAAATACCAAGGTTAAATCGCGCAGCATTCGGGCACGGGGAGTCGAACCCCGATCTACCTCCAACATTTCTATAGTTCACTCTTATGAGGGGAGGCCGTCTACCGCGGCCCCAGGTTGAGGGATTAGGGCGAGGCGAATTCAAGTCCATCCAATATCAAGCAACTTGGCGCAGTCAATGGAGCTGGGTTAGTTGGATGATTGATGTTGATTCTTCTTGATTGCAGCGGCGACTTGCTGACTCTTGCTGGCTTGCCAAGTTGCTGCTGAGGGGCTTCAGGGCAGGTGCTTGAGCCTGGAAACTTGAAGCTTATATGTTGCCGTGCTTGAAGAGGCAACTTGAAGCGAGTACTAACGAAGCAGCTGCTGCACGAGGGATCACCAGAAAGACCTTGACTACAGAAAAGAAGAGGGCTTGTGCGAGGGAACCTTCGAGGACAAAGAGGAAATCAAAGGCAGAGGCGGCGTATTGAAGAGAGCTCGAGTCTGAGGGGAAGATGATGGAAGCAGGAGAAAGGAAGTGGGCGGACAGTTTGATGTGAACTTCGGGTGAAGTCCGCATTTTATGACTCGTGTAGCCATGGCCACATCGCTTCCACGCGCGGCAGGTCGCATTACACGTGGAGCCCGAACTATGCTGTGGACGAGATAGACGAGGAAAGTCTACCGTAGAGAGCCGAGCTCTATGGAGACTTCGAAGTCTATGGGGCTCTACATCGGCTCTATCGGCGTCTATGGAGACGCCGACACTATCACGTCGAGGCGTCTCTATCAAAGAAAGTCGCGTTTCCAGATGCACAGCGCCATGTCCGAAAACAGCCCAATGAATGTTTCGCATGGTTGACGAAATCGAAGAGTAGAACGATGCCAGTGGATCCAGTGAGGTACCTGTGGATCTTCAAGTGCCCTTCAAAGGTATCGAGTACGACGCGTGGGCTTGTGCGGTCTGTAATCGGAATCGCAAGCTGGCCAGAGATACTGTAGTATTTCGTTCAAATCGACAGTCACGCGTCACGCACCCCCCTGTCGATATCGAAATTTGGCAAGGGTCACGCGTCACGCGGCCATTTGTCGAACCTCCCGAGTGTCACACAGGGCTCAAAATCACCTGTAAGACCCAAAAAAGCCAAAATTTTCGATTCGATGTCGAAAATTTCGCTGATGTCACGCCAAATTTTGGCTGTTGTCGAAATGTCGAATTGGTTTTTTGGGTCACGCGTCACACCCAGTGTCGATTTGAACGAAATACTACAGTAGTAGCCATGAGGTACAGCGTGAATGACTTGACTTCGGTAGACGGGATACTCTAAGGCCAGGACATTGATACACGCTCAATGTCCCACAACACTTGATTCTTCACGACATCATGGATCGAGAGATGGCCCTGAAGGAAGACGTCGCGATACCAGGCATCGCAGCCGTTGAGTTTCATCCAGTTGTCTATATCCGGCGGGCTGTAGCGGCGAGATAAGGTGAGGACGCGGCAGCCTTGCTTGTGTGTCAGAGTAGGGGCCATGTTGGAGTGGAGGAACAATTGTCTCCATTATAAGGTCGCAGGTCCTCGGGTAGTCCTCGAGCTGGAAACAGCGGACAACGAAGCAGATAGCGAGCAGGATGACAGCAAAGGCGAAACCTTGATCAAATGATTGACGTGTGTCGCGGCTACGCAGTGACTCGACGCGTCGTCTTGGCGTCGTCTCAGACGCGTCTGCGCGCGGGTCGTTTCGCAACTTGTGCGACATATTTGCAACGGCATCTCAGTGAGCTGAGATCTCGAATACGGGAGCTCTGGACTTGGAAAAAATGGGAAAAAGGCTTATTTTCTCTCGGTGAGAATTATCAAGGAATTATTGAAGTATTAATAATTCGACTTTCGGACGCAAGCTGCACCTCGGGAAACCGTGCGTAAGCTTAAGCTCTCCCCCCGCACCCATCGCAACAAATCCTGGGGAGGGTAATGCTTTCGGAGGGGTGCTTTCCGTTTAATATTGCGGCATTGGGGGGTTACCCTTCCCTCGCTGGGAGTGTTATCCTAAAGCAATGAGTAAGTTCAGCACTCTATCAGGAAGGAAAAAAGCCCGACTGTACTGACCGCATGCCACATCTCCAACCTTAACATCCGCGCTGTAATTTTGGCCTGTATAACGGTGAGAGAAAGACAAGATGAAGCGTCGACTTATATGCCGTCTCATCCGCCGTGATCACCTCGTCGGTGCGCCCCTGCCGGTGGTCCGCGGCGCCAGTAAACAATGGCGTTTCTGCCGCCGAAGATATGTAAACTAATTGAGCATTTTTGATCTTCACAATTTGGAACGCCGAAATTCCGCCTCTTTCCGCCGATACCTGGAATCGAGAGTGTTTTCCCGCGAGTGTCGGAGCAGATACATTACCTCTGTTCGTTGACCTTCTTGACGTCCTGGCAAATTCCATTATGGTGCAGCAAAGTCTTTCAATGTCTGAAGGACTGTTGTATGTATCAAATGTACGAGCACATCGCGACCCAAATACTAGACCTGCTGAGATTCTCACCAGACCGTACTGAGCATCAGTTACGGAGCGATGGCGCTCGTCGCGCTTCCACACAAGAAATTTATGTTACGCTACGGAGCTTGCCCTACAATTTGTCAGACTCGGGAAGCAGTGGAGAGCTATGGCTTGCCGTACCAAACTGCCTTTCGTCTGCACGAATTTTCGCATAGACAGGAACCAACGTCTCCACCTCCTTCCATTGCAGCCGATAAAGGGAGAACATCGGCGTGTAAATTGTCGACAGTGATGGGAAGAGAGAGGAGAGGAAAATTGCCACTTCAACAGGCGAGTCAATGGACGAATAAAGGGGGTGCCAAGACTCAAGGGTGGTATGAATCGTCCGTGGAGTTCGCGAAGAGTGGTCCATTTGGATATTTGTGGCTTCGACGAGTAACGAGAGATGACGGAGGTGAGGACAGTGGCAAGAGAAGGAATGGAGAGTCATAATGGTTGGGTTCGATGTAGAAGGAAAGTAGGCGGTGTGTTCCCCTTCAATCGAGAGACTCTCCAAACGGGGCCAGGCACGCGCCATGGCGTCCACAAAGTCATTATCGAGCATGAATCCAACCGGGGACGACAACTTCACATGGCGGAGATTGGGGAATCCCAATAGAGGTTGTATAACCCTGGAAGACATGGCGTACGGAGAGGGATTTGCAGACACCGTGTCGATATCTTCGGTAAGTTTGACTGTGATGGACGTCACTGTATTGTGGCCGATGAAGGAGTAAGCGTGAATCGCCCAGAAAAGTGCGCGCGAATTGATTGTCGTGGAGTCCTGGCTGGAAGTGACCACTATTGTCTCCAATGGGGCGCGGTCAAGGACCTTCACGAAATGGGTAGCGAAGGTGACGCTTTTCGCCCACAGTGTCAGCCGACGGAGAGCGGGGAAAAGGATATAGGGGCGATCCACTTCTGCAAAAGCTTCCACGTCAAGGCATCGAACCCACAGATTTTCGAGGTGGTCAAGGCCAGCGACATGAAGAAAGGCGTCTTGGTTCATGTATAACACCTCGACGGTCTGCAGATGAGTCAATTGGATAAGAAAGGCGGATACCCAGTCTCTAGTGCTGTCGTCGTATGGCCCATTGAAGGTCACATGGCTCAGCAATCTACAGTGACGCGCAATCGGAGGCAAATCCGCAGCAGGGCCATCGATTTCGATGTAGATTTTGGGAACACGTTCCCCCACAAGCCGCGAAAGGTGAGGGAATAGTATTGACCAGGATTGGCAGGAAAGACTGCGCAAGTTGGGGATCAGAGGCCCGGACGGAAGTGAATTGACCAATGATTGAAGCACGGAAGCGTCAACGCAGCTTGGTCGGTATTCCTCAGCACAAAAGTCCCTTATCCGTTTTGAGTATGTCAAGACTTTTTCCCAGTCCCCAGGACCCACTGGAGATCGGATTTTCTGATAATCAAAAGTCATAATGACGTTCCATGCAGAAGATAAACGACGCACGAATGACCCCTCTGAGATCTCCCAGATGTGGGAAGGGAGACATTTTAAGAGGTATATGAAATCGTGTGTATTCTCCCAAAGCCTGTCCAATGCAGGATCGCAGAATTTGCGACAGGTCAGGGCGAGCCGGTACAATTGCCCGTTTGTAGTGATGCGACGATCAGTGCCAGGCTCATAAGGGACTGGCTCCAGCTCCTGAAATATGATTTGAGTGAGTTCAGCCACATCCCAGCACCTATGCATCGCGGCGACGAGAAAACGAGGTGACAGTGAGGACAAAGAACGTTCGGCTGTCACGCGATCATTTTTTGTGACATTTCTCACGCTGACTATCGGTTGATTGACGATGATAGGGGCTCCGCGGCTAATAACCGCGGAAACCCTTGAGTCTCTCGACCGGAGCCCCACATATCGTGTTGCAGCAGGACACGAATACGTGAGCGCATTTCCTCGGGTGGTACATATAATATATTCCTCTGGCCGGGTTCCAAGTCCAGAGGATATACCAAAGGCAACATACACACACATTATAGCACGCGACACATTCAGATCAGAGGCGACACATTCCCTTTTCCGCCCTTCAGCAAACCTGGCCCGCTCAGGATGTGCCACGTGTCCCACAAATTTTTCGTCCCGCCTCTCTTCTCTCCACTACCACCATCATCGCGCCCGCCCTTATCGACAGAAAAATGGCTCTAAGCAACGCCAAGCCTTCGAAGCACACCAAGTGCTAGCGACACCGCCTCCCTTGATGGGCTTCTAGGGGCTCACCGAGTCGCCGGTTGATGGACTTCCGGAGCCATGTACGTCGTGTCGCTGCCTCTTTTGAACACGTCGTTCGACAGCTCGGATTCCTCGACCAGGAATGAATAGATATACCCGCCTTTCGCAAATTTCGGGTGCGAAATGCCTCGGGTAATGATTTTGGCGCGCTCCCTACACATCCATCTTCGTCCACCACCGAACAGGAGCTCGTTGACCGGCTCCCGGTCCGCGAGTGATTTCCGCAATTATGTATGTCGTAGCTGCCCCACTTGACTACCTCTGAGCTGATCTACGCTAGATTTGAGGCAAATCCCCCGCGAGTCTAGACTTCAAATGGGCTGATATAGCTTCCTCTGAGGGCTTTTTCAAATTCGAGCCACAGTCAATCACTCTGCGGGAATTACTGCCAAGATCCACCTGCGCGCTCTAAATGAGGGAGGTCAAGAGGTTTCTGAGCTTTTGGAGTCAGACAGAAAGAACTCGGACCTAGACTCCGATGTCGAGGTCACGGCAGCGCTTATTCAAGCCTCCTCTCCGGCCTCCAGTATAATTGCTCAGGCAGATGCGATGGGTATGTCTACTACTCTTTTCTTAAATCACTGTCTCATATTATGCCAGTTAGATACCGATAATTCTGACTGCAAAGGTACGCAATTTCATCTTTCTCACATCACTATTAGATGTCGACAATGTTCCAGAACTTGCCGTGAGTGAGTAGCATGGGTTTTTTATTTGCTGTCGTTCTGAGCTGCTCACGATATTTCGCCGCAGCTACGGTCTCGGGCGCTACCAAAAAAAGCCGCTCCCGACCAGCAACTTGACTCGGCGAATATTCTTACCTTCCAGCATCCCTGAATTATGCGGGTGGGTGGTCAGGAGCCCAAGCGTCCCAACAAGAAGGCTAATTCATCAAAGGTAGTTATTTTATTTGCGTTCGAGCTAATTCGTGCTTTCAGACCTCTTAACTTCCTTGACCTTAGATATTCTGCTGAGCGAGTGTCGAATTTGGGTTGAATCAAGATTTTTCCTTACAGTAGCTTGAAATTAATGCGAGTTAGGAATTACCTAAGTAAATCGAAGTGCGCGGGGCAGAAAGCAAGTATTTGTTTGTGTTATCCCTGAAGGTTTGAACTCTGCAACCCATTCAGCAGAATGTGTCGCATTCCGGATAATGTGTTGAGTCTTCTGACGAATGTGCTGCGCGTGAATGGAATGTGGTGCGTCTCATAATGTGTGTGTACGCTGCGTTTGGTTAATCCCGCCAAGTCCATGGCCTCAAACTAACGGGTTGAGCGGACGACTATGTCGGTCCGATGGTGTATGGAAGCACGCAAGTGCTATACAGCACCGGTGGGAAGCTATTATGCTGTCGCTATCAACCAGTACAGCTGTTTTAGAAAAACTTATGCAAGCCAAAACATGGGCCATACGCTGGCTGCTGCCGCGGAGAGAGCCGCCTGTCCAAAATCAAGGTGAATATAATTTTCCCCTGCCAGGCGAGATATCGTACCTTCGCACTAGCCTATGCGGCAGTAGCAGTAGCAGCAATACTCGAATCTAAATGATTGCTATTGTTCCTATATTGTATCGATTGCTGCTTTTTCGTCGGGACACTTTGTTCCATGTGCTCCAGAAGAATTTGCGAGCAGAGAATTCCTTCTTGTGGAAACACTGGATCAGTAGATCAACTAAAAATAAATAAGATAAGAGCGAAGAAGCGGATAACATTAACCATCTTAAGGTGCCAGAAAAGCGAGATACAATGAGAGAGCTACATCGAATCGTTCAATGAATTTCCACCAAGCAGTCCCTGGTGCTCTCGATCAACTTCTGCAGTTCTACGCGAAAATCCGGCGATTTCAGCTTCTTCGTCGCTAGACGGCAGACCCCATCGTACAACAGGGAATTGTTCGAGCGCATGGGAACATTCTGCATTTGGATATCAGCCCGGATCTGTCGGGTAGGGCCACGAGATGCAGTTGCATTCTATCTCGGCTTCGCAACGCACGGGAAACATGTTCCAGGCAGTTGACGCCAAGGTAATTCGGCATTAGGGAAGATGCTGGGTAGATGGGTTCAACGCTGATGCGGGCTACGCCAGTCGCGCAGTCGAAGATGGTGACGATCGACTCGGATGGGTGGTCGCGCATGAAAGTAAGTAGGCGCCGCCGGACTGTTTCCTTGTGTGCCTTATAATCGTAATGCAGAACGGCTCGGAGGAAAGATACACTGCGTTCAGACGGCCCGTAGGCAGAGGCCGTCGCCCTGGGTGGCCCTGTGCCGAGGTGCCTAGACCGACCCTGCAGACACCATGTCATCACAGGTCTGCCTCCCTTGGTCGCCCTGTGCCTCGGTCACGGCGACAGACCCTGCCTCCCTCTGCCTACCTAGCCCAACACCGTATCTTGGTAGACCGTCCCAGCGTTTCCCATCCTCTAGTTCTGTGAGTCTAAGAGCCCCAACATAAGTAGTGTGTTATTTTCTTTGATACGCCTGATTTCTTAACGTTATTTTTGCTCACCGACGACCCTGGGCTTGCTGGTCAGCACCCCGGTTCGCCGCAGGCCGCGTGGTTTTGGATCACACCGTCATTTCTGTACAGAAGGATGATGAGGCGCCATTTGCAACAGGCAGAGCTAAATTTTGGTTAAAATTGAAGTTGATTTTGCTCAGGTCGTTCGGCTCTGGCTCGGCTAACAGTGTTATGATCTTGAAATGATCGGACACGGTGACTCGAACACCGAGCTGCCTCCAACTCCATATCTTGAACCGCACCGTTAGGGAAGGCTGTGTACCGTACACCACGTTCGAGTGCTTTCACTCATTTGAAGCTCGGCAGGTTAGCAATGTCATTGGAATATTCCATGCGAAAACATTGCGGTGGGGATGTATTGGAGGGCTGAAAAGTAGGTTGATACACGAAACATTTTGACACGGGAAGTCGAAGCACGGACTGCCTCCGATCCGGCAGCGGATGAGGATAGAAATAGAGACGATGTTCCATACACGATGTCCGAGCTATTCCCTCACCATCAAAATTCACTAGGCTAGCTATTTTCTGGCACATCCCAAGAGGATCCAGCAAACTAGGGAGGCAGCTCAGGTTGCCCGAGATGCCTATTGAATCGTATCACCCTGGGCTGGATGAGAGGTTTTGAGCGCGCTGGGCAGGCCAAAACTAAGCAAGAACTATATCATGAAGTGCCAAAATTCAATCAGGTTCGGCACACTCGGCCTGATTGATAAAATCACGTTCCGATTGAGTTGTCAATGGCTGATTGTAAATTCTTCCCACAGTGGTAAGGTGGAAGCTGTCGGGCTAGCGGCGCATGGCGAGAGCGGAGCCGAAAGAGGAGGGAATCTTGAGGGAAGCATGTTTCCGTGGCAGTGATTTGGTAAGTTTACGGAACTTCGCGGATGGCATCGACCTGTCAATGTCTTTGATGCGGGCGTGGCGCGGGGAACGTTTGAACTGCTTCGCTGTCGCCCTCTGTAACAAACCAGCATGCGTCAGCGCCAGTCCCCCGCCAGCATCGCACGAGGTATCATGTTCTATGTAGTCATAAGTGCTCCGCCTCCGGTGGATTCGGGACATGATCCTCGCTTTGGTTCATGACTCTTGGAATGGAGCATAAACATGTGCCTTTCTTCTATGGCTTCCAGTCAAATCGTTCCAATAGGGGAATCCTAATTCCCTATGTCTTCGGAAGCGTATCAACATTATGTGCCTTTCTTCTATGGTTTCCAGTCAAATTGTTCCATCAGGTGAATCCGAATTCCCTATGTCATCGGAAGTATCAACATTCTTTGTTATTGAAGCTACTCTGTAACCTGAAGTGCATCGTGGACGACGGGCGCCCCTTTTGTATCACCGGCACCTCGAAGTCCCGACATCACCACAGGGCTCGGTCTTCGTATCATATATGTGCCCTATATATTTCCGACAGGCCCTCTCACATTCGGTACGTCACGGTAAGTAAGAAGATCAAAATATGGACTTGATGCGGGATTCAAGCGTGATTCTTCATGCTAATACACTCCCGACTGGACATCGGCATTTGTACTACTCAATGCAGCGCGTACGCCGACATTTTCATCCTGGAAATCGGGTATGATTGGCGGATATTATTGCCCAATCTACCTCGAGATCTTTCCGCGAAAAGAGGCTGACTTTGAGCCGCCGATAATTCGCCCTTTCCACCCTTGTTTGCATGGATCCTGTTAGTATACCGTTCTCGTGCTTAAAAGGCGAGGAATACGCGAGGCCCGCATGTCCCGCGGCTAGCGCCGTGGAGGCGTCTAAATATACGTAAATCAGGCTAATTTAGCGTCGCGACGCGCCTGGGCATAGTCCCGGACCTAGAAAGTATAAATTAAAGCATTCAAACTGATGCTCCATTTTGATGGCCCCTCGGCCGACTTGATCGAGGTCGGCTGAGGTTGGCCGAGAGGCTGGCCGAAATCAGGATAGACTTGTATAAAACAAGGCACTAGCAGTCACACCAATCAACCTCCAGCCTCTCACGCCAGCACGATGTTCGTGAGGAGCACGCTTGTAGCCGCACTTGCTTCGTTTGCACTGGGAAAACTCCAGGCACCATGCCGAATCCTCCCCACCGACGATTCATGGCCGACCCGAGAAATATGGGATGCCTTCAATCATTCCATTGACGGTCGTGTCATCGAGACCATACCTATCGGTAGTCCATGCCATGACCCGACCTATGACGAAGAACAGTGCAATAACATCCGACAAAACTGGCACGTACCGGACTTCCAGTTCGTGGTCGAGCTTCCTGTAGGATTCCGTGTCACGTCTTAACATGGCTTTCACAGTATACCCGACCCATCTACCATCATGAACCCCATCTTCCTCAACAAAAGTTGTGACCCCTTTGATCCTCGAGAGACTCCTTGTCAAATCGGTGCATACGTGCCATACGCGGTCAACGTCACTTCGATTGACCATGTCATTAAAACCATTCACTTCGTGAAGAAGCACAATATCCGGTTTGTCGTGAAGAGTACAGGACATGAGTGCGTATCCAGGTTCTATCCCGAACGGACAGGCAGTGATGGAAGCTTCTTTGCAGCTACATGGGACGTTCAACAGGAACTGGGGCATTGTCGATCTGGATGCATAACCTAAAGGATGTTACCTTCATTCCTGATTTCGAATCTGCTTGGTATACGGGCCCGGCATTCAAGGTACACCCGGGAGTTCTTGGTTTTGATTTCGTGACAGAGGCCCACAAGAGAGGCCTAGCAGTCGTTGGCGGAGAATGCCCAGTACGTCGTTTTATTGATTCTGTGTAATTCATTGTTCTTACCTTTTGATGACACTGTAGACAGTAAGCTTCGCTGGCGGATACATACAAGGCGGTGGTCATTCAGCCTTGACCTCGTATCACGGACTAGCTGCCGACCAGACGCTGGAGTTTGAGGTGATAACGACCCAAGGAGAATTCGTTCATGCATCTCCCACAAAGAACCGAGACCTTTATTGGGCCCTGAGCGGCGGTGTATGTTCATCCTGTCTCGTCGCTTCCGTGTGTACTCACTGACTTCGCTGCAGGGAGCAGGAACATACGGTATTGTATGGTCTGTCACCGTCAAAGCCTTCCAGGACCTTCCCGTTACGATTGCCTCCATCAACTTTACGTCGGAGGGTATCAGTCAAAATACATACTGGCAAGCCATTGATGCGTACCAAGCCAGCACACCAGCGCTCACAGATGCCAAAGTCTGGGGTATGGCACAATACACTGCCGCAACATTCATGCTCAACCCCGTATTTGGCGTCAACAAATCTTCCTCGGAAGTCTCAGCTCTCATTCGTCCTTTCCTTGATACCCTCGATAATCTTGGAGTCAATTATGTGACAGCGACGAATACGTACAGCGGATACCTCGAGGGCTACAATACTCTAACATTCCTAAAACACTTTACAATCGCAGATATTCTCGTAGGCTCCCGACTCCTTCCCCGGTCGCTCTGGGAAGATCCGGAGCAACTCAAGAGTCTCCAGAGCACTATTCGCAGCATCTTGGAGGGAGGGACAGCAGCGGTCGATTTCATCCAACGGCCTACGTTGGAGGTTGCCGGGAACCCTGATAATGCTGTACTTCCGGCGTGGAGAAACACCGAGCGGCATTTTGCGGTTGTTATGTGAGTTGCTGTTTTGATCCCCTACGTAGAGAAGTTCACGTTCGTCATTCAACAGTCCGCTGGTCGATGGCCAATCTGAGGAGGAGGCCTTAAACAATCAGGAGAGAATAACCACAGAGTTCATCCCGAAACTGAAAAAGTTAACGCCGGGATCGGGGTCCTACAATAATGAGGTTAGGGTGCTTCTTCTTACGCCGCACAAGAGTCTGACCGTGAATCCCTAGGCCGACTATCAAGATCCTGACTTTAAGCAAGCATTCTGGGGTCCCAACTATGATAAACTCCTCGCAATTAAGGACAAGTGGGATCCAGACCAACTTCTATATGGCTCAATAAATGTTGGGGGGGATCGATGGAAGGAGACAGAAGAGGGAAGACTTTGTAGAGTCCAAATTGATACGCCTCGTTTGGTGTATCAAACGTCGGATTAAGTACTATATTTGACCAGGAAGTTGGCCACTTAAGCATTTATGCCCCAACCTTCGTCTTCTCCCGGGGCCGGTCCCGCCCAAACTATGTATGGATACATTCCCGGTGCTAAGAGCAAGCGTAATAAAGCAACGAGCGGTAAAGGGGAGAAAGGGAAACGAAGAGATAAGGAATAAGGAGGTACGCGCAGCATTTCTGCAGTATTCCTCTGGGCTTCGCATGCACACACTGGCGGCCGGTGTGCTTCCGTAAAAACGGCCGGAGTCTCTGGGACTCCGGAGCTGAGAGTCCGGGCTCTCGCGCGCATCGAGCACGTCGTGATCCCGACTCGCCGAGGCGGCGTGGAGCAGGGTGGAGACGTCGGGGAGACGCAGCCCGCGCTGGTCGGGCGGTCGTCGAGAGAAGGTTGAGGCAGATGAGAAGGTCACGAGCACGGCACCAGCGATGGGCAACGGGTGGAGCAGGGTCTGTCTGCCAGCACGGGCTGGCCAAACGGCCAGGCACGTGCTCAGCAGAAGAGGGCAGCGTCAGTGATGATGAACGACCCCCGCATGCGGGCGGTGGTGCGTGCCGAAGTCCCCCATGCATGAGAGGCGCTGGCGTTGAGCGACTGGGGCGGATGGCGATAGGTACGATCGCGGTGAAGGGACGGGTGGCGCCGTCGATGGACAGCGGCGTCGTGGGCTACGCATGATGATGGTGCCGCGCCTCGTCCTCGTCCTGCGCGTTCTTGCGTGGATAGTAGTCAGGAGAGAGTGAGGGGCAATACATCGAGCTGAAGTCGGTCGCGATATGTGGCGATGCGCCAAGGCCGACGTGGGCGATGGGGAACGCCGGCTGCAGGTGCTGCGGACACCAATGGAAGTAGGTGTCGTGTTTGGGATACGCCAAGTGCGCGCGTCGCGCGGGGACAGCGGGATTGGAACAAGATGCTCGTGGCGTGCTGGGAGCCGAGTAAGGCGGGGTCGGCGACGGCAGAGGGTCGGCGCGCCCGCTGCGCATGCGTCTGGTGGTGCGCGTCGCGAGTCGCAGTGGACCATGGGTGTGGGCTTCGAGCAGCGGGGAGGGGTTGCGGCCGCGGTGGAGAGGGAGGGCACGGATGGACGCAGCCTGAGGCGGCGAGGAATGCAGCGGTTGATAGTGGCGGCGCATGTCGTACGCTAGGCTGCCGCGCGGCGAGGGCGGCGGTGGAGGACGCGGAAGCGGAAGTATGGAAGTAGAATTACTGCGCAGAGAGTCAGTATATGGAAAAAGAAGAAGGAAGGCAAATAAAAGAGAGGAGAGGCCAAGGAGAGGCAGAGGAAAGGGAGATAGAGGGAGGATACAGGAAGAGGAAGTGGGAGGAGGAAAAACAATGTTATAAGAGTAGAAGATACGAAAACGCACCTGCTGGTCGGAAGCACGGGTTGTGGAGGCACCTGTAGCAGCAGTCGAAAGACAACGCAGTCACAGTCTCAGAGGTCGGGCATCAGCGCGCGCGTGGTGCAGAGGGTAGCGAAGCTCTGGAGATACAGAAACTGCAAAATGGAAGGTTAGTTGGTCTTCCGCGACAAAAGGAAAGACATGGATTCGTACCATTTCGGGTTACTCGACGAAGTTCTCTCGGCCGAAGCTTAGGATTTGGAGGCATAGCACAGTGGGCATTGAGGTCGAGTGGCGAGGTGGTGGTACGAGTTAGAGACTGGCTCCGAGAGCGGGTCGGGTCGGACAGGGTCGGACCCGACCCGACTCTGTGGCTATGCAGGGGCTGTGTAATAGCTGTGCACTCATCAGATGGCGACCCGACCCAACTCGCCCTACTGTAGTATTTCGTTCAAATCGACAGTCACGCATCACGCACCCCCCTATCGATATCGAAATTTGGCAAGGGTCTAGTGTTACCGCGGTCAGGTTCTGAACCGCTGGTGAACCTGAACCGGACCCGAACCGGACCAAAAGTCCGGTTCAGTGGCTGTGAGGTTCGCTGAACCGAACCCAAGGTTCAGTTCAAGGTTCGAAAATTTTCAGAATTTTGTGAACCTTGCTGAACCAGTTCGAACCCGGTCCGGACCTCTCTCTTGGAGTAGCCCAGTTACGGAGAAAGAATCCGCTTCAACCACCATGTGATCTTCAAGTTTGAACTCGCCACCAGTGCAAGTCCTTTTAACAATGTTCTGATTGACAATTCCATCTTACACTGAGGGTAAATGTGCTCTCTTGATAGTATTTGTGCATTTTGGTTATTTATTTATTTTCCACAGAAAAATGTTCGGTCCAGAAGTCTAAGCTCAAAGTGCGACTGAAGAGAAAAAATATCTGGCTAATTGAAACTGGTGAGAAGGACCTGAATATTATGGTGACAGTACCTATAAAATATCAAAAGAGGCCAGTGTCACTTGGGGAAGGGGCCTAATCGAGTATATTGGTGGGGAGTGTTTTCTTTTGTTGTCAACTCGCGCTGCAACCATTTGATTAAGAGATTAGGACCGTGGGAAATAAAAATTGGTTCGAACCCGTCTGAACCGCCTCTGAACCTGAACCGAACCTCACCGAACCTGAACCTGAGGTCCAGTCCAAGGTTCAATAATTCTGCTGAACCGAACCCGAGGTTCAGTCCGAGGTTCGGAAAAATTGAGCGTTGAACTGGACCGAACCGGACCGTGGCAACACTACAAGGGTTACACATCACACGGCCGTTTGTCGAACCTCCCGAGCGTCACACAGGGCTCCAAATTGCCTGTAAGACTCAAAAAAGCCAAAAATTTTCGTTTCAATGTCGAAAATTTCGCTGGTGTCACGCCAAATTTTGGCTGCTGTCGAAATGTCGAATTGGTTTTGAGTCACACATCACATCCAGTGTCGATTTGAACAAAATACTACAGTATTGTCTGGCAGTAACTCGTAGTGTCGCTCCCATATTGTCCCCTCCCTCTTGTTGTAATACAGATGACACTGTTGTTCCCCTCCTCTATATAACCGGCTCTCTCGTTTGCTTCTACCCCCCCGACTAGTGTTGCCGCGACTCGCGACTCCAGCCCGTCAAGTCGACTTGAGGTCATCGACTTGAGTCAAGTCAAGTCGAGTCACTCGTGTGACTTGGTCCGACTTGGAAGTCTTGGCAAGTCGACTTCTTCGACTTCGAGTCGACTTCGAGTCGTTCGGGTCGGTAGTGATCCAAAATGAGTTGTAGGCACTCGGGAACAGACCTCCATTGATGCCTAGAATGTAGAAACCTCAAAAAATAACCCAGGTCAAATTTCTGGTCTCAGGCGATATAATTTCGAGATATTCCAAAGCGTGTTGTCAGTCTTGTGCCAGTCCACTGATAATTCAACGAAATCCCATCTTTCAAAATTTGTCAAATGGAGCCTCTATACTTCGCAAGAAGGACGAATATCGTACCACCCTACCCTTCTGAGGTAAACCCAACCTCAATTGAACCTGTCTATGTTGCCAGGAGCCTCAAAAATACACATCTAAAAAATGCCGACTCCATCGACTTGAGTCGACTTGAGTCGACTTCGAGTGACTCGGAGGGACAAAGTCGAGTCGAGTCGAGTCGAACCTTGTTTGAAGTCGACTTTGTGAGTCGTGACTCGACTTTTTGAGTCGCGGCAACACTACCCCCGACACACTGATGGACTTCCATCATATCTGTCACGGTGACCTCATGCCCAATCTCCGGACCTTTCTCGTGCATTCTCCCACAGCAGTGTTGTGAAATACATCGAGCTGGTAGCACTCCTGAGGGCTACCCCTGTTCTCGCCTACCTCCAGCCTTCTCATCAGATCTCTGTCCCTCTGCCAACACTCCCCATGCGTGTCCACGAATTCTTGAAGGATTGCTTCGACCTGCCGGATGAAACTGCCAAACTGGCCTGGGAATTCTTGCTTGGGTTCGAACCGTCAGCTGAAGAGCAATCGGCTCATCGTATTAAGCATGTTAAACTATTCTTGGAGTATGGATTTTCGCGCGAAATTGGTCCGTTTTTTCGCAGTAATTGTGTATAACCCACTCGATTATTAACGAGAATCTTCTGTTATTAACTCATCATCCAGGTGTTTATTCTCTCTGTCCACCTACGCGGGTCTGTCTCGATCCCCGCTTTGCGCAGCCGCTGCACTCAGACTCCGGTGTCCTCAGGGACAGGGAGCTCGGCGAGCCAAGAAGTCATCCTATTACAGTATTCAGTCTTGATCTCGGGGCCGTCCCTGGCTATTCAACCTTGTGCTACTGTCGCAGTAAGTCTATCATTCTATATCATCACATCAAAAATTCGATAGATTGCCATACACGTTACTTATCCCAACTTTTATGTTCACGACAGTGCAACAATCCGAACCTTTTACCGCTGGATGCTATGCCCGAATTTATTCACACGTCGCAACAGTTCTACACCGCCGCCGATCTCTGCGAGCTTTTCTCCAACATGATGATGACCGTATCGAAAACTCCCGGCCTTCGACGTCTGGTAACCATTGCGTGGCGTCTGATTTACTGGGGAAACGACGAGAACCGGAAGCGCGATCCGATTATTCGTTCCGGATTGGTTTATTTCTTCAAGTACCTCAATTATAAGGATCCAGCCGAGCGGGAGGAAGTTGTGGAGGGCGCTAGTGGAACTGTGGACGCCTTGGCCAGGCTGATAATGGAGTACATCAATTTTCTCACTCCGTTCATCACCACAACCAACGGCGAAATACTCAACGACATTTTGCACGCCGCGCCTACACTCTACGCAGCGGTCATACCGCCAACGCACCCGTGCCACAACCCAGTTACAGTTTTGTACCACAAAACAGAGGGGTAGATATATAGCTGATTCTGAAGAGTGAGCATATCAACATTCTTCTTTATTGGGTCGAAAGCCTTAAAGAATCATGTAAATAAAAAGCTTCATTAAAGCCTGGTTGATTCAAATCCGCTAAAAGAAATATTTCTATAAATACATACTGGAATAGGTGCCCTATCCACTTCTTTACCCCGAAATCCCTTCTGGAATGGGGGCCCCCATTCTCGGATGAGATACTCAGGATTCTTCTTCATCTGTGCAACCCAGACCAATCAACCTTTGCCCTATATTTGACGAGCAACTGGACGATGGCTCTGTGCCCACCGTCAAATGCTGCGAGTAGAGCTGACCCATATTTTTTGTTCTGCAGATTAGCATCGGCCCCGTTTTTGAGCAGTACTCGGACAGCAATTTCATGGCCATCCCATGATGCTCGCAACAATGCCATTCCACCGTGCGCATTGGGGTCTGCGCTGTTATTGATGAGCAGCCGAACCAGGTTCTCATCCCCCATATATGCCGCCAACTCCAGCGGGCAGCAAAGATTTTTGCCAAGTACATTGACATCGGCGCCGTTCTCGATGAGTAGTTGGGCGATCTTTCCGTGTCCGTTGGTTAATGCCGCATGCAGCGCAAATTCGCATCGTCCACCGCGCGCGTTCACCGCTGCTCCTCGCTCAAGCAGCAAGAGAACAATGCGCTCCATACCATGCAACGACGCTATCGTTAATGCCCCGCCATCCCGACTCTGTACGCCTCGTCATAACAAGGTCTTTTCTTATCAATATGACTCACCTGGATATTCACATCGGCCCCATTCTCGATGAGCAGCCGAGCAATCTTCTCCCGTTTGCGGGCAAATGCAGTGTGCAAGGCGCAAACATATTGTCCTCCACGCGCGTTCACGTCTGCCCCTCGTTCGAGTAGCAGGCGAACAATTTTTTCCGTGCCATACCACGACGCCGTCGTCAATGCTGTGCCGTGCTCACCCTGTGCATCAAGTCAATCAATGTTCAATTCAACCTTGACAATATAACTGACCTGAAGGTTCACATCAGCTCCATTTTCAACGAGCAGCCAAGCGACCTGTTCGTTTGTCCCGGCCAATGCTGTGTGCAACGCATATCCATATCGTCCGCCACGCGCGTTCACGTCTGCCCCTCGTTTGAGGAGTAGGGAAACAATGCTCTTCATGCCATACCACGACGCCGTTGTTAATGCTGCGCCATAATCACCCTGTGCGCCAAGTCAACCAATGTTCAACCTTGACAATACGACTGACCTGGCGATTCACATCGGCGCCATTTTCGATCAGCAGCTGAGCGATCTTCTCCAGTTTTTGGGTCAGTGCCGTGTGCAATGCACATCTGTATTGTCCGCCGTGCGCATTCACGTCTGCTCCTCGTTCGAGTAGCAGAAGGACAATCTTCTCCATGCCATACCACGTCGCTGCCGTCAATGCTGTGCCGTACTCACCCTGTGCACCAAGTTGACCGGTGTTAAACCTTGACAATATAACTGACCTGGAGGTTCACATTGGCTCCATTTTCGATGAGCAGCTGAGCAATCTTCTCTCGTTTCATCGCCATAGCCGTGTGCAACGCCCATCCATCTGGTCCACTTCGTGCATCAATATCTGCTCCTTGCTTGAGGAGTAGGGAAACAATGCTTTCCATGCCATACCACGACGCTGTTGTTAATGCTGCGCCATAATCACTCTGTGCGCCAAGTTGACCACCGTTCAACTCTTAACAGTATGACTGACCTGGAGATTAATATCGGCCCCACTCTTAATGAGGAGCTGAGCGAGCTTCTCATTTTTCTTGGCCAGTGCCGTGTGCAACGCACAACCGTATTGTCCACCGCGCGCGTCCACGTCTGCCCCTCGTTCGAGTAGTAGGCGAACAAACTTCTCCATGCCATGCCACGATGCCGTCGTTAATGCTGTGCCATAAGCACCCTGTGCACCAAGTTAACCAATGTTCAATTCAACCTTGGCACAAAACTGACTTGAAGGTTCACATCAGCTCCATTTTCAATGAGCAGCCAAGCGACCTTTTCGTTTGCCTTGGCCAATGCTGTGTGCAACGCATATCCATATCGTCCGCCGCGCGCGTTCACGTCTGCCCCTCGTTTGAGGAGTACGGAAACAATGCTCTTCATGCCATACCACGACGCCGTTGTTAATGCTGCGCCATAATCACCCTGTGCGCCAAGTCAACCAATGTTCAACCTTGACAATATGACTGACCTGGCGATTCACATCGGCGCCATTTTCGATCAGCAGCTGAGCGATCTTCTCCAGTCTCAGAGCCAGTGCCGTGTGCAGTGGACATCCGTATTGTCTGGCGTGCGCATTCACGTCTGCCCCTCGTTCGAGTAGTAGGATAATAATGCCCTCCATGTCATACCACAACGCCGTCGATAATGCTGCGCCATGCTTACCCTATGCGCCAATTTAACCAATGTTCAACCTTGACAATATGACTGACCTGGAGATTCACATCGGCCCCGTTCTCAATGAGCAGCCGAGCAATATTTTGCTCTCGCCTCGCCAGTGCTGTGTGCAATGCACATCCGTATTCTCCGCCACGCGCGTTAACATCTGCCCCTCGTTCGAGTAGTAGGAGGACAATCTTCTCCATGCCATACCACGCCGCTGCCGTCAATGCTGCGCCGTGCTCACCCTGTGCGCCAAGTTGACCAATGTTCAACCTTGAGAATATGACTGACCTGGAGATTCACATCGGCCCCGTTCTTAATAAGGAGTTGAGCAATCTTCTCCTGTTGCTTGGCCAATGCCGCGTGCCATATTGCCCGCCGTGCGCGTTCACGTCTACCCCTCGTTCGAGTAGTAGGAGAACAATCTTCTCTATCCCATGCCACGACGCCGTCGTTAATGCTGTGCCATAAGCACCCTGGGCGCTAAGTTAACCGATGTTCAACCTTGACAATATGACTGACCCGGAGATTCACATCGGCCCCGTTCTCAATGAGCAGCCGAGCAATCTTCTCCTTTTTCTTGGCCAATGCTGCATGCAACGCGTAACCAAATCTTCCACTCCATGCATTCACATCTGCCCCATTCTTCAGCAGGAGCCGAATAATTCTGTCATGACCAGCCTCAGATGCTGCTGTCATCGGTGGCCCATGTTGTCCGGTTGTAAGGTTGACATTGGCACCATTGTCCAATAGCAACCGGACCATTTCGAGGTGCCCATAGTATGATGCTACGCCGATGCCCGAGCATTTTTGGTGCTTGGGCATTGCTGCCTCCTCCAGAAGGAATTTTGCAGTTTCCACAAGGTTCGCTGCCGCAGCAACCCACAAAACAGAGGGTTGTGATGGCCAATCGAGGAAAGTCCATGGATCTGTTCTCCATCTCCGGTGCATTGCCTGGTTCCATAGAGCAGCGCGACCAAGGAACTCCAAAATCATGTCTCTCAGCTGACCTTCAGGCTTTCCGGCGGCATGGACTAAACAATATCCCGAATACTGGACGAGAGGGGGTAGATCCCATGACCGCCAGGATGGATCCGGGAATCCGTTGAAAGTGAGTAATGTTAACAGAGTGCGCGCTATCTCTGTTTGCGCATCCGGGAATCGCTCGGCCTGAATGCTGTCCAAATATTCCTGTGTTGTTTGGTGAACCAGTCTCACCACGGAAAGCTCCTCATCCGCGATCACTAGTCCTGCACAGACAGCCAGAATAATCTCGATGTCCAGCACATTTTCTTTGTCCACCTGCGGTGCGTACGGCTCAATTGCCAGTGCTGTTTGTAATTCTGAGACGGTGAGGGGCCGCTTCGCATTCGCAACCCAGATGAGGGCTGATTGAGCTGTCTTCCTGTCGTCGCAGTTCTGGGATTCAATTCGTTGCATCGCGACATCGTAGCTGTCCCGCAGGGTGATCGGTAGGCATTTCAGAGCCTCTCGCACAGCCTTGATGGTGTTCTTCGTAGCAAGAGACTCAATGTGAAGCCTCGCCAGAAGGAACCTGAATTTATGTCAGCTGCTTCCCAGCAATGAACCGTCGTCCCTTACATTCCATCCACAGTGCTATTGGAGATTTTAGCATGAATATCTTCTCGTAACCCAGTTTGGCTTTGAACGTGTTTCCAAAGGCGCGGCGAGGAGTCGATCCGGGCGTTGACATATTTTTGAAGGTCTTCCGCACTTGCACGAATATCGAGAGTTTCGAGGTCAGGAAGGAAAGCTTCGGGAGTTTCGATGTTGGGAAGGAAAGCTTCGGGAGTAATATTGGGCCGGGACGTTATCATCAGATTAGCACGAAGACCCCTGGTTACGAGACGACGGAGTAGAATCAGGCGTTGAATCTCGGGATATTCGTCTATGGCATCGACGATGATGTAGACCTTGGGATAATAGATCAAGGAAGAATTCAAAATGTCGCAAATATCATCCAGAGACGGTGTGGTACCCTTCTCGCAGTGCTGTTGATACAGTTGTGTTGCCAGAGGACCAACATCTCGGCCAAGGACTAATTGTCTCCATAGACTTGAAAGAAGCCTTTCTGGGGTCTGGGTGTCTGCCTCCTTGTGATTGAGATAAAGGCAAGCCACCCCAACATTCTTGTTTTCTGAGCCGGTTGTGAGATGATCCACGACCTTTGATCTGGATCCAAAATAATCAACGTGCGATCGCAATCAGAGCATGGACAAACGAACACAAGAACGGTTTTCCCCGCACCCGCTATATATTTGTATCAGTAGTTGCCGCCGATACGTGGGCAAAATCACGCACGAATTCCAGGGCACCACAGTATCCTTTGAGAACCAGACTGCCATCGTTTGAATCGTGGATCTGCGAGCAGCCACCCTCCAGTTTCTTTCTGACGCACACGAGCTATTTCCGCGTGCCGAGGAAAGAAATTGATTGGGGAAAGCCAGTCGATGATTCTCATCCGTTCCTTCTCTGTTGAGAGTTCGGAACTGAATCGAGTTGTTTCGCCTCCACGCTCACCTTGTCTTTCGCGCTCTTGCGTGTCACTGATATGTACGACGCCCGTGCTGACCACATCAACCTTTTTAGTCACATTGTCCACCGAGCGGCCGACGGCTGCGGCAGCCGTGGTTCATCGGCGAGCGGTTCCTGATAAACCACGAGATAAGCACTCACAGTTGACTCGTCCTTGTTGCTCCATAATCCCAATGTTTAGTCTATCCAGCGAGCTGGTTACAGCTTATACATCGAACGTTTGGGGAACATGAAGAAAATATCGCACGGTCGAGTTTGTCACTTACTGGTGTGATTGCGTTCACGCTGCTCTGCCGCAGCGCTGAAATGTTCTGTAATAAAATCTGAGTTGAGGGCATTGCGAAAATTTTTGAACGATCAGGCTGACCGCCATTATCTCGTTGGCTATGCTCGCCCATATCCCTGAGAGATTGGATTGAGCATTGAGATTTGTAATGGAGGACGGAAAAGTCACCGGAGATCCAAAAACAACCACGAATTGAGGAGAGATTTGAACTGCTCGAACTTATCCAGATATTTCTCTGCCTCCTGCTTATCTCCCTTTGCCCATTTGACGCGATTTAAGAATTTGAAAAATAGTCCGCCGCCCCGGCTCAACTTTTCTGCAAGTGGCTTCATCGCCGATTCGAACTTGGCCAACGGGATGCTCATTTCTTCAAGGGTCTTGCTGGACGGGTTTTCTGTGACCAGATTTTGGAGCCGCATGATCAGAGGCCGGAGGACATCCATCTCTGAGAGCAATTTCTGCTGTTCCTGTGGTGCATGGCGGAAATCCTGAATCTGGTCCCGGAGTTTAAGCCCAGTATCAACAAACTGGAGGATGCTAGTGGCGATGGTTAGTGGGTCTGCCATAATGGGCTCGGACAAGGTTTTGCGCGGCCGCTGCGTTCCGCATGTAGTACTTATGTGACCGATTAAATCTAGCGCTTCCTACGTCACCTCTGTCTGACGGGTGATGCATCGGATTAACGCTGTTCAAAGCTGTTCAAAGCTGTGAAACACGTCCCTGTGCTGTACTCGGTGTTTACAAGAACTTGGGCAGTGGCGGCAACACGACCCGATCTGATGTGGACTTTGAAACAAAAGCTATAAGCGTCAAAAAAAGAAAAAAAAACTTAGGACCGGCCCGCTACCCGGACGGCAAGCACGCACTGCGTATCTTCGACGCAAAAACGTCGCACGGGGAAATAAAATGCGTTGGGGATTTGGAGCATCGGGTAAATTGGGTGAGGTGTTCCGCGACGTGGTTGTTGAAACATTAAACTGAGAGTCTGAACCATTCAGAGAATTATTGTTTACATTCGTCAGCGAGCCACTTCTTTCCCAAGAATTCACAAAGTTAGATATACAACAGAGACATACGAAAGAAGAGCACGTCATACCCAAGGCTCGGCCACAAATCGAACCTGGTTCTTCTGCTTCAAAATGCAGAAAACCAAACGGTGCATTGAGAGCAGGTGCGCAACCACACGCCACCGAGCCGACCAGAGGTGTGCTCTGTCCGTAGAATAAAAAAGGAATAATCTGTTAGCGATACGATTCGCAAGATTGGGCAGGTCAGCTTGCGCAAAATGTAGGTTGGAAACGAGCCCGAATGTCAAGCCCGAGGCAGAAGATGGATTTCTTCAACCCAGATGGTAGAAATTGCCGAAAGGGCACCAAAGAGGAGAGCGAACGAGAAGAAAAAGAAAGAGAGAAAGAAGAAAAAACCTTATTGTCGTTAAGTACTATGGCTCCAGCCCGAGTCGAACGACGCCGGGCGGCTGCACTGTCCCAGTCGCTAAGTGTGTTGTATCGAGATCGGGGAGAATCTGTCTGTTATGGTGCCACGAGCAACAGATAATATCTGCGACTGACGGACTCACAGTTTCACACTGGCCTTGTGGTTATTCTGGACCATTAGGGCTGCCCACCGTCCCGTAAACGGGTACGGCCGTATGTCCGGAATTTTGAACCCAAGACGGTACGGGACGGCAAAACGGCGGCTCCGGGCTGTCAACGAGGACGGGAGGGCAGTGGCAGTCGAGCAGACCAAATTGCATGCTTGAACCTGAAATCCGGGTGGGTGGATGAGTAGTTCTTGCTGTGAGTAGTCTGCAACCCACGAAAGATGTTGTTTGGCACTTACTTGGGTACTATCTGAGACCCCTACCTGGCCACCCTACTATTGTGAAATGAAGGGAAAAAACTGTATATTTGACGAGGTCTACTGTACAGTATTTATACCTTTCCAGAGAACAATAAAGAGTTGAACAATGTAAGTAGAAGAATGCGGAGTTCAAACTCCCTGACTTGGTAGACAATGTGTGGCGCGTCCTGCGACGCGTCTCGACGTGTTTCCAGGAGTCCAGCTCCATGGCAACCTCTTGACGCGTCAGCTACACGCATCCTCCACGTCCGCGGCATACGTGGCTCTGTCGGGCTGACACGTAGCCTTGTCCCAATCTCAACACTCCCCCTCAGACCGGCAAGAGCCCAAGTCCGCGCGTAAACTTCTCGTGCTTGGGTCTCGCCAGGGGCTTGGTGAAATTGTCGGCGAGTTGATCATCGGTTGTGCAATACACCGGGTCAACTGTCCCATTCTCGATCCTCTCCCGAATGAAATGATTCTGGATGTCGAAATGCTTTGATCGAGCATGAAATTGAGGGTCGCGTGCAAGCGCCAACGCTGCTTGATTGTCCTCGTGAATCACGGTGGGATCCTTCTGGGCATATCCCATCTCATCCAATAGGTATCTGCTCCAAATTGCGAACCGAGTTGCATGCGCAAGTGCGGTATACTCCGCTTCTGTGGATGAAGTAGCAACGGTCGTTTGTTTCTTCGAGCTCCACGCATAAACGGCTCCTCCGAGCATGAATGCGTAACCCGGGATCGACTTTCTATCATCTGGGTTAGCGGCGTAGTCCGCGTCACTGTAGCCTGTAGAGATGATAGCATCTTCGTCTGTTTTTCCGTAGACTAGCCCGTAGTTCCGAGTGCCAGAAAGATAGCGCAGTACGCGTTTGCACGCGCTCCAATGTTCCGGGCCCGGATTTGATGAGTACTGGCTCAGAGCTGTCACGGCGTACGCGATGTCTGGGCGCGTACAGATAGCGGCGTACATCATCCCGCCTATCATCGATTGGTATTGCCCGCGCAGATCCGCTGGCGCTTCAGGTGCGTCGGCTGGTACTTTGCGTAGCGTAATGTTGGGGTCCATCGGAGTAGCGAGCGGTTTGGCCTCAGTGAGACCATACTTCGCGAGCAACGTCTCGATATAGTGGCGTTGAGAAAGGGTGATCGTGCCGGACTCGCGGTCACGTGCGATTTCGATGCCAATGATCTTGCGCGGCTCGCCCAGATCCTTTGTCTCGAACAATCCCTCAATCTCCGCCCTTGTCTTCTCTGCTTCTTTCCGCGACGTCGACAGGATGAGCAAGTCATCTACCCACACAGTCACCCAAGTCCGCTCGCCGTTGTGTTCGCGATAGTAAACACAATGATCAACGGCTGTCTTTATGAGCTGGATCGAGGTTAGCTTGCGGTCGAACTCGCGATTCCATTCGCGGCCCGATTGCTTCAACCCATAAATCGTCTTCAAGAGCTTCCAAACTCTTCTGGTTCCATCTTCAAAACCTGGTGGCTGCCGCATATATATCTCTTCCTTCAGCTCGCCATTGAGATATGCGCCCCGAATGTCCATTTGGATGATTTCCAGGTCTTCTAGGGCTGCAATGGCGAGTGCGGTGCGCATCGATTCGAGACGAACCACGGGAGCGAACGTCTCCGTGAAATCAACTCCGGGGATCTGGGAACATCCTAGGGCAACAAGCCTGGCTTTGTGTCTTGACACTCGGCCTAGCTCGTCGACCTTTTTAACGAAGGTCCATTTGCTCCCAATTGCTTGGCGATCCACCGGCAGCTCCACGAGTTCGTAAGTCCCTTTCTCTTTCAACATCTCTATTTCTTCTCTCATCGCCTCTTTCCACTCCAGTTGCTCACTCGACTTGAGCGCCTCGTTATACGTGCGCGGCGCGCCGGTGGCCTCGAGAAAACATTCCCCCATGAACGCATATTCTGCCCTCTCCCTCTCCTCTTCTTCCAAGATATTTCCAGGTGCTGGGAACGGGAACCGTGGATCCTTCGACGTTCTCACAGCTGGGTTATTCAGCTTGCGATAGTCGGTGTCTTTGGTTGGGCGTGATGAACGGCGAATTGGTGGTGAAAGTGCGTCCTTAATTTGTGCTGGGTGAGTTGACAATGTAGAAGTTGGCTTTGGAGGCGAGCTCAGTGGCTGCGATGGTGTCTGCGCATGTTGCTGCGACGCTGTCTGCGCATGCTGCTGCGATGCTGTCTGCGCATGCTGCTGCGACGCTGTCTGCGCATGCTGCTGCGGCTCCATCTGCGCTGGCGGCTGTTCTTCCTCTGGCACTGTCGGCTGGCGGTGCCCTTCCATGAGCGCGGGTTGTGCAGATTTTTCTGTGGGCGATTGCTTGCTCGGCTTCCCCAGCTCCCCCTCGAGCTGCACATCGACCAGGGTCTGGGAGCTCGGCTCGATCCATACGACGTTTCGTGACTCTCTAATTGCACAGTTCTTGCCGTCATAATATTTCACGATGTCTGTATGATCTCCGAAACCCACGAATATAAAATTTCCCGCCTTCTCATGATCTCCTCCTAGCTTCGACAGTTTCTGCGCTGGCTCGCGCTTCACCCATACCTCGCATCTAAACTCTTTGAGGTGCGAGACACTGGGTTTCTTCCGCGTCCACGCCTCTCCTGGCGTCTTCCCTTGGAGTGCGCGCGTCGGTGAGCGGTTTCGGATATACGCCGCGTACTCGATGGCTGACTCCCAAAGAAAGGCCGGTAAATTCTTCGCAATTAACATCGCGCGCGCAAGCTCAATAATTGTCCGGTTGAAGCGCTCGGCAACTCCGTTTGACGAGTGCGCATATGGTGCGGGGTTTTGCAGTGTGATTCCGCGGGCTTTTAGCCATGTCTTCACTGCCCCGCTCGTGAGTTCCATGGCATTGTCCACTCGGAGGACCTTTGGCGTGTATCCATATTGACGTTCCACCCAGGCAATATATTCCTTGATTTTTTCGAAGGCCTCATCCCGGCGCTTCAAGAAATCAGGTTTGCAGTGGCGTGTTGTGTCGTCGGTAAACAAGATGGCGTATTTCGATTTCTTCAAAGATTCAACTCGCGCGGGCCCCTAGATGTCGCTGTGCGTCAACTCCCCCGGGTCCTCGCGTCGGTTCTGTGCCTCTTGCGGATACGGCTTTGTCGTCATTTTTGCTTTGACGCAAGCTTCGCATTGGCTGAGTGGCGGGGAGTCGTTGTCCACGGTGAGTCCTTCAACGAGGTCCTCCCTCACAAGTCTCTCTAAACCACTCTTGGCCAAATGTCCCATCCGGCGGTGCCAGGCATCCCACGTCTGGTTGCTCGCTTCCACAGCGGCGTGCACGCTCTCGCGTACCTCAGGTTGCACCTGCTTCCGGGCTCGCGCGGCCATGGGGTACAGACGTTCATCTTGCTTCCCATTGCCATTACTCGACTATCGGTGCGTCGCACAAATTCCACCTTGCCGTGACTGAATTTGGCTTCCAAACCAGCATCGTCGAGTAGGCTAATCGACAGCAAATTGTGCGCACATGTTGGTACAAACAGCACGTCAAGTAGTCGGTGTGTGATAACATTCCCGTCGACTTCGCAGTCTAACAGGACGGTTCCGCGTCCCAGAGCGTGCAGTGGTGTTTCTCCAACGCCTTCAACGGGGACATCCATCGCCCGCATTTCCAAGAATGCTGTGCGGTCATTGCAGATGTGGGAAGTGGTTCCAGAGTCGGCCAACCAGGAATAATGGGAAGTATTGTTGAATTTGGCAATGTACGCGGTTTCCACAAAGTCTCTGCCTACATCCTCTGCCTTGTTCGCCTTCTCCTTTTTCCCATGACGTCCTGGACCCTTCCCATCTTTACCTCCGCCTTTCGACCAGCAATCGGCGGCAATGTGACCCATTTTATGGCAATTATAACATTCCACTCCTTTCTTCCCTCTCCTTCCATCGCCCTGCTCAGCACGTCCATACATCGCTGCGCTCCCATCACCGTTCTTCTCCAGTCTGCGACGATATTCCTCAAGAACCAGGGAAATAAATTCGTGCGATGAAATGGTTGGGGCGTTGCTCGATGCGCCAAGATATGCCGAGGTGAAGTTGTCCCAGGATTCGGGGAGTGAGCTGATTATTAGCAGCAAAAAATCTTCATCAGAGACCAAGCTGCCAAGAATCGCGAGCTCCTCCTGAATTCGACGCAACTCCGTAACATGAACCGCGATATCCGTCGCGTCATCGGCAATGGTGCGGTACAGACGGCGGCGGTGCGATAAAACTCCCAACTTCCCGCCTCTCTCCTTAACCTGCTTAAGCTGCGTCCACATCTCTGCTGCAGTCTTGGCACCCGCGATATGCACCATCTGCGAGTCGCTCAAGGTGAGCTCAATTTGTGTCTGCGCTTTCCCATCTAACTCCTCCCATCGCTCCTTTTGCTTCTTCTCATCAGGGGTTGGCTTGTCCGGGTCAGCGGTGACAGGCTTTGGCGTGGTGCCCTCGACAATCTTCAAGAGCGCGCGCTCGCGAATATGGCGGTAACGCGGCGCTTCCACGGAACCCAGTTCGTGTCGTTTAGCTGTTCAATCCGGAACAGCGACGATGGAGTGGTATCAGTGGTGTTGGGGGTAGTCATGGTGGTGTGATGGTTTTGTAAGGCAGTTATGAGTTAAGGTGGTAAAGTTTGGTGTAGATCAGTTAGGGTCGGGGCCCATAACCTATTGTGAAATGAAGGGGAAAAAACTGTATATTTGACGAGGTCTACTGTACAGTATTTATACCTTTCCAGAGAACAATAAAGAGTTGAACAATGTAAGTAGAAGAATGCGGAGTTCAAACTCCCTGACTTGGTAGACAATGTGTGGCGCGTCCTGCGACGCGTCTCGACGTGTTTCCAGGAGTCCAGCTCCATGGCAACCTCTTGACGCGTCAGCTACACGCATCCTCCACGTCCGCGGCATACGTGGCTCTGTCGGGCTGACACGTAGCCTTGTCCCAATCTCAACACCTACCTAGTTGGCCATTTGGAGTGTAGCATGCCGACGCTTTGCTGGTCACTCCCAGGGATAATGGGGGATGGGAGTACAACCTATTACGAAGGTCTGAACCGGATTGATCGAAAGTTACGACATCTCGGATCAAAACCCGAAACGTGTGAACATCAATTTCTCACGCTGACGCGGCTTGGCTTTCTTGTCTCAGCTGGCTCTCTGCCAATTCTTGGCCGTTCCGGGACTTCGTTCTGCTCCCCGGATTCTGGGGATTAATCTGTCACCATACCCGCCACCGAGAAGTCAAAATCCTCCCCGGTATGCTCCCATGAACGCGCCGCTGCTTTTCCGAGTTGCTCCCCCTAGCCGACGTTGTATCAGACGACACCGTGGGCCTACGACTCTGGAATTGCCCACGAGGCTTTTTGACGTCCAATGGCTAAATTCCGAAGGTATGTTGGAATTTTATCTGCCCAACTCCCCTCTCATTGCAGTGCTTTACTACCACCCATGCAATTTTGGTGTTGCCAACACCAGGAATTTTTTGGGGAGCTGTGAAGACATTGCTACGGAACTATGAATGTAAATACGTCGTAGACCCTCCCTTTAAGCCATTTAAGTCTTAATTTGGGTCACAATATGCTTCCATCTTCCAGTAGACGTGCCATTCCTCCAGGGACCTTGTTTCGGGGCTTTCCCCCATCTGAGAAGCAGTCATTTACACACTTCATATGGGTTGCACATTGAGTATTATATGTTTAAATTGTCACTATATACCCTAGCTACCATTTCCGATGGATTCGGGCGTCGTATTCAAGCCTCGCAACTTGATTTGGCTGGGTGGCCAACTAGCCTGTTATTTCGCCATGTTGAACTGCCGGCCGAAATAAATTCACTGTAACGGCAAATCTTCAGATATTTGGGCGGGAGTGGTCTTGAACTCTTTTTAGGATGCATGCCTTCATTCTGGCACAGTTGGGCGCCCGTAGGGTCAGTGGACGGATTGAGATTGAGGCATGAATGCTTAGGTGGCCAGGTAAGGGGTCAAATATAGTAGCAGAAGCAGATCACAGAATTGACGCGATGGCCGTCAGAAGTTGCGGGGGTACTGTGATTTTCTGGCCCGTATACAGTGGTTTTGGGTTTGTATTTACGTTCCTTTCATTAGAAAATTGTTGGGGACCAAACTATTGCTGACGCACACCATTTTTAAGAAAAGAACGCGCCTTTCGCGTATCCGACCTGTCTACGGTGGTCAACGGCTGCCCGTCCCCGTCCCGTAAATGGGTTTCGGCAAAGGCTCGACGGAATGGGACGACATCCCGTTGACGGCACCCGTCACACCCGTAAATACGGGGACGGTGGGCAGCGCTAGTCACACCGGTAATACCCAAATTTCGGGCATCTAAAAATTGAATACAGAACGCCAAATTTCGCATTACGAATCGAATTGAGTATCAGTTCACATTCCGTTGGCGCCGAAACGCATCGGGGTTGCCATATATGGCAACCCCGGGGGATTTCGGCTGGAAGAAAACGCGAGTTGAGACTCAATTTGATTCGTAATGCGAAATTTGGCGTTCTGTATTCAATTTTTAGATGACCGAAATTTGGGTATCACCGGTGTGAGTTCTGGTCAAGAGGTACATCCATCATGATCAGTCACAGTCACAATCCCTTTCGCGTTTTTGGCTCACTGATATCCTTGATACCCTCGATAATCTCGGAGTCAATTATGTGACAACGACGAATACGTACAGCGGATACCTCAAGGGCTACAATACTCTAACATTCCTAAAACACTTCACAATCGCAGATATTCTCGTAGGCTCCCGACTCCTTCCCCGGTCGCTTTGGGAAGATCCGGAGCAACTCAAGAGTCTCCAGAGCACCATTCGCAGCATCTTGGAGGGAGGGACAGCAGCGGTCGATTTCATTCAGCGGCTAGTGTTGCCGCGGTCCGGTTCGGTCCAGTTCAACGCTCAATTTTTCCGAACCTCGGACTGAACCTCGGGTTCGGTTCAGCAGAATTATTGAACCTTGGACTGGACCTCAGGTTCAGGTTCGGTGAGGTTCGGTTCAGGTTCAGAGGCGGTTCAGACGGGTTCGAACCAATTTTTATTTCCCACGGTCCTAATCTCTTAATCAAATGGTTGCAGCGCGAGTTGACAACAAAAGAAAATATACTCGATTAGGCCCCTTCCCCAAGTGACACTGGCCTCTTTTGATATTTTATAGGTACTGTCACCATAATATTCAGGTCCTTCTCACCAGTTTCAATTAGCCAGATATTTTTTCTCTTCAGTCGCACTTTGAGCTTAGACTTCTGGACCGAACATTTTTCTGTGGAAAATAAATAAATAACCAAAATGCACAAATACTATCAAGAGAGCACATTTACCCTCAGTGTAAGATGGAATTGTCAATCAGAACATTGTTAAAAGGACTTGCACTGGTGGCGAGTTCAAACTTGAAGATCACATGGTGGTTGAAGCGGATTCTTTCTCCGTAACTGGGCTACTCCAAGAGAGAGGTCCGGACCGGGTTCGAACTGGTTCAGCAAGGTTCACAAAATTCTGAAAATTTTCGAACCTTGAACTGAACCTTGGGTTCGGTTCAGCGAACCTCACAGCCACTGAACCGGACTTTTGGTCCGGTTCGGGTCCGGTTCAGGTTCACCAGCGGTTCAGAACCTGACCGCGGTAACACTAGACCCTTGCCAAATTTCGATATCGATAGGGGGGTGCGTGATGCGTGACTGTCGATTTGAACGAAATACTACAGTAGGGCGAGTTGGGTCGGGTCGCCATCTGATGAGTGCACAGCTATTACACAGCCCCTGCATAGCCACAGAGTCGGGTCGGGTCCGACCCTGTCCGACCCGACCCGCTCTCGGAGCCAGTCTCTAACTCGTACCACCACCTCGCCACTCGACCTCAATGCCCACTGTGCTATGCCTCCAAATCCTAAGCTTCGGCCGAGAGAACTTCGTCGAGTAACCCGAAATGGTACGAATCCATGTCTTTCCTTTTGTCGCGGAAGACCAACTAACCTTCCATTTTGCAGTTTCTGTATCTCCAGAGCTTCGCTACCCTCTGCACCACGCGCGCGCTGATGCCCGACCTCTGAGACTGTGACTGCGTTGTCTTTCGACTGCTGCTACAGGTGCCTCCACAACCCGTGCTTCCGACCAGCAGGTGCGTTTTCGTATCTTCTACTCTTATAACATTGTTTCTCCTCCTCCCACTTCCTCTTCCTGTATCCTCCCTCTATCTCCCTTTCCTCTGCCTCTCCTTGGCCTCTCCTCTCTTTTATTTGCCTTCCTTCTTCTTTTTCCATATACTGACTCTCTGCGCAGTAATTCTACTTCCATACTTCCGCTTCCGCGTCCTCCACCGCCGCCCTCGCCGCGCGGCAGCCTAGCGTACGACATGCGCCGCCACTATCAACCGCTGCATTCCTCGCCGCCTCAGGCTGCGTCCATCCGTGCCCTCCCTCTCCACCGCGGCCGCAACCCCTCCCCGCTGCTCGAAGCCCACACCCATGGTCCACTGCGACTCGCGACGCGCACCACCAGACGCATGCGCAGCGGGCGCGCCGACCCTCTGCCGTCGCCGACCCCGCCTTACTCGGCTCCCAGCACGCCACGAGCATCTTGTTCCAATCCCGCTGTCCCCGCGCGACGCGCGCACTTGGCGTATCCCAAACACGACACCTACTTCCATTGGTGTCCGCAGCACCTGCAGTGCCCAGCTCTCTCATTGAGGCTCATTCTGTCCATGCGGCTTCCAGTCACGACTCGGGCGCCGGTCGACGGAGAGTGATTGGTGCGGTCGCGCTGGGCAGGGGATCGGGGCGGTGGATGAGAGGGCTTGCGAACGTCGGCGAGGTTACGGAAGGATGATGGAGTTATGTGTACGTGTTTGTTTACAGCCTTGATCGGAGATCGGCCCGTTTTTCTTCTTCCTTCTCGCCACTGCCCATCTGATGGCCACGTCCATTCCAAGTAGTCTTGCTACCCTTTGCTTTTATAGCAACCCAACTCCTCCAGCCTAGGCCCCATCCTCGTCCGAAACAAAGCCCCGCGCTCGATCATCGACCTCCAAACGTGGTTTTCATTCCAGCTTTGACTTTTCATTTACCTCACCAGAGCAGGCAGGTACCGGGTAGGCTCACGTACGATGATATTAGTTATCTCAATGACGCAATGCAAGACATAGTGCATCGTAAAAGTAGACCTTAATTACAAACCTACAAAACTTGAATCCGTCGACCAAGCAACCAATATATCAAACCACGACACCCGGAACCACCATGTCAACTTTTGGCAGTCCTCGAATGCTGTGTGTCATGGATCTTTGGGCCGAAACACCGTTCGGGGTGTCAATACAAAGTTTATCTTTCCATGGGTTGGCCACCCACTACCTCAGGACGACGAGGTCGACCCTTGGTCCTTTTTTACGTAGTGATCGCGGCTCTTACTGGCTTATTCTGGACTGGGTCCTTACCTCTCACTTCAACATGGATTCCATGGGACCCACTGTGATACTCACCTGGGCATGTGCACGATGTGGCAGGGGTTGGCCAGCCTTAGTGACGGTCCGCCGACGGACAACATGATGCGCTGGCGTTTTGGTGCGCACATTCACATGGTTTGAAGAACAGTATAAGTAGAGTAGTTAGCCTTTTTTTCCATCGTTTTACGACACTAATACCTCACTACCCAATCTTTGATCGTCTTACTGATCTGTGGACAAGAGATGTTGTTTGTGACAGGTGAACACTGCAGAAGTTGGCTGCGCTCTCTTTTCTAACTGTTCACGTGGGCTCCCAGAGCCCAGTATTCCTTAAACCATCATTCTCGCCGACTGCTTGTTTAACCAACTATCCTTCAGAACTCTCTCATGATCCAGTCAAAGCTGCCCGTTGGGAGCACTGGAACCAGCTTATGCCGTTGTTTTAGGGAATGATTGGGCCATATCTCAGTAATTGCTGGACGGATTCCCACGATTCTAGTACCGTTAGAAAGCGGCTGAACAGGACTTTCAGATGGGGCCACTCACCAGGCATTCTACACCACTTCTATAATCAGTTATTTTTATTTTTTTAGAATGATTTGGCTTGTATCTTAGGAACTGCTGCATCAATACCCATGATTGTGGTACAGAGGTGAATGAGCACTTTCAAGTGACACTTGTTACCAGCTATACAAAAAATATGGCTGCTGAGATATCAGGGATTCTCTGTTTGAGGGGATCATCGATCCAGCAGTTCCCGAGATACAAGCCAAATCATTCTAAAAAAATAAAAATAGCTGATTATAGAAGTGGTGTAGAATGCCTGGTGAGTGGCCCCATCTGAAAGTCCTGTTCAGCCGCTTTCTAACGGTACTAGAATCGTGGGAATCCGTCCAGCAATTACTGAGATATGGCCCAATCATTCCCTAAAACAAACCGTGTTTTTGAAAGTATATTGCCTTTTTCGGCCCAACCAGTGAGCTGATCACCATGGTCAATGGTCAACCTTGTAGTGCTCAATGAGGGCTACAACTTTCATTTTTTGATGGATTTCCATTTTTGGTAGGTGCCATCTACCAATCTATTCGTGCCTTGAACAAAAATTTCCCAATTATTCACAAACTTTCTGTGTTTTTTTGAGTCCAAATGATATGAATTTCCTTTTTTGGAAGGAGTCGGGCGGGCAGTCACTAATATTAAGAGAGGAGGAAAAAATGAGAGTCGAGACAAAAAAAGAAAACACATGTCCAAACAACTTTGGTTCAAACCAGTTTAAACCATCTGGTTTGAACTGGTTTAAACCGCGATAATTTCAAACCACATTCAGACAATGGTTCAAACCACTGTTTAAACCATGGCTTAAACCGGTTTAAACCACTGTGGTTCAAACCAAAGCCTGCTCCCTATATGATTATAGGAAGGTGGTTTAAACCAGGCTATCGTTGGAGACGATGTGGTTTAAACTTAAACCATGCTGTTACTGGCTCTTGATTAACCCGCTAGTCACTCTTTTTAACCTTTCCCTCTCGTCTGAGTTGTTAATCCACAACACTTTAGTCCGGACTGATTATACCCAGCCATTCTAGTGCATCCTGTCATTACTATAGCTCTATTTAGCCACGCCCCCAACTTGTATCCCACTATCCTTGAATACATTGTGTGCCGTCTTTGCCTTAAACCAGAATATCTCCGAGATCAGACCTTAAACCTATGATTTAAGTCCGCGCCCTCTTCGATTGCGTAGGGTTTTCAGTGTCAAAGACTGGTTCTGGGTCCAGAGACTCATCCTCTGGGTTTTGATCGGTCACCGGTCCAGCATTTTTAAGCGAAACTCGCGTAGCAAGGATCAAACGTGGGCTGGATGCTACCAGAACATCTGGGTTACCGAGACAGGTCATTACTCTGGCACACAAGAAAAGGGCTGAATCTCTGATGACTCTAAGAAGCCCCACCGACACATTGTCATATACTTCTGCAATCTACGTTGGATATCTCAAGTATCTCATGCTGTACCCACACACTAATGAAGATGAATATGTGAGTGACCATGCTCCCTAATTGTTGCAGTTAGCTCAAAGTCCCGTATTAGCAACAGATATCTGAAAAGTTCTGCCTCCTCAGACAAATAGTTGATCTAAGAGAGCTCCTTTGTGGAGTTGAAGGCCACAAGGGTCCCTCCTGGGTCTGGGTCATCGGCGGTTTACTTGGAGCTGTTCTTGCGGCAGTCATGTTTTATGTTTTGGGAAGTAGATAAGGCAATGATCTGCTGGGTGGAGGAACTGAAATACATTTATTAATGCATGCTGAATGTTGGATGTTAAAGTTGGACTTAGTTCACAACGGACAGGTATCATCAAGTTATAAAATACTTAGACTCATTCATTTCAAACCAACTATGGATATACATAGAGCGACCAGTCAAACATACCCGACACAGATCTCCAAATCAATTTGATGCTATGCTAGCTAAAGGTTAAATTTAGACTGCAACCAGAGCAAGCTCTTTCTTGCTATCCAATTCCAGTCCCTCCATGTCTTCAATGTCAGACACATCACCTATGTCCTCCACCGTTGTGGAGAGTGCATTTAACTCTACAAGATGAGCTAAGTTCTTCTTGTGTTGCCCCAACACATCTTCACTAATACCACCTAGCCGTTGGTCAATATTTTCAACTTGGTTCACCTGTGATGAGCGTTTAAACAATGGCCTTGCTGTTTCCCAGAGCTCCACAGCCTTCAGCAGGTCACCATCTCCTTTGGAAATATCTCCAAGGCGCAGCATACATTCTGCTCTGCTGCGATGCACATCCATATCTGTAAATCCATCTAAGGCAACTGTAAACAAGCTGATGGCTGTATGCTTATGATCGTAAGCAAGGAAGATATCCCCTAGGAATAGGAGAGCTTTGTGGATTCCCAGCTTCTCTTTTTGCCTTACAGAATGCACAAGAAACACTGTTGTCCAGGTAGAAATCCAACTGGGAGAACCCCAGCGAATGGTATCACCAAGTCGCTCCAGACAGAAGGATTTGATTTCAGAGTACATGAAGGATGATTTGAGGCAGCTCCCAAGCAGAGTCTTTGCTTCCGATAGATTCCCTTCTCGCAGATAGAGATCTGCAAGAATCATATCACACATCACAACTTCTGTCGCAAGGTTCTGGGTGTTGAATATTTCTCTGGCCTTCTCATAGATGCCCTGGACCTCATTTTTTGGAGCACCAATAGACACATCAATTTCAGCAACATTGAGCAAAGTAAAGGCATGGAGATAAGAATCCTGGTCCACAGAGGTTTCTTGAAGTATCCTGGAATGGATGCTGCGAGCTGCAACATATTCTGATGTGAGTTTGTGAATCTCTGCCTGAGTGTTCATTAGATGATGGTCTACATCACCACTGGACATGCCACAAAGAGCTAAGAGTTCTCTTGCTCTACTGCAGAGAGAGATGCTTGGCTTGTAGTTGCCCAATGCATGACAGCAAGTTGCTGCAACATCTAGTGCTTGCGCCTCATTGTGCAAATTTGCAGAGATTCTTGCCAACCTCTGGGCCTCATTTGCATGTACCTGAGCTGTGAGGTAATTACCAAGATACCAGTTAATCCATGCAAGGTTGATCAATGCAGAGGATTGCATTTTGGTGTTCCGAGTTGAAAATGCTAAAGAGATGGCAGTTTCACAAAATTTCTTGGCTGTGGAGATATCACAGTTCAGCCGGTAATAGAATGCCAAGCTGTTATAGAATCTGCCTGGATAAATTCATATGAGTCACAATACACTTGTAATTGGAGAACATACATTTAAGATCTGGGTCATCGAAGTACTTGAAGTGTTCTAAAGCTTCAATGACCAGTGTCTCTGGATTGGAAATTGATATGTGAGATGCAAGGGTAAACAACTCCACAATAAAGTAAGCCTCGAGACGGTGGTGAGGAGGTTGTGGAAGGATGTTGTGAATCTGGCCAGTGAAAGGAATAGAACCCCAGCCAACAATCTGGCTGAAGTAATCAAGATCACATGCACAGTAAATAGTATTTACTAGGTCTGGATGGCCCTGTTAAGCCCCATTCAAGAGAATGTTCTGTATGTTTGAGTAGTTTGATGATATTCTAGCAACTGTGGCAGCACTTGATTGAGTGCCACGGTATTCCATAAAAAGCTCAAGCAGCTCTTGGAAATATTTGACCAGAGGCCGAACAAGGTGGTTTCCAGGTGGCATAATCTTCTGCATATATTCCCTGATAGGCACCAATGCTTTCAGTCGTTTGTGTTCATTGCTGTATGCCAAGGAGGTTCGAATCAATGCTGCTTTGCAGCCAAGGATATTATCCATTGGAAGCTTGGCTTGCATCAGCTCAACATCAGAAAGTCCATCTGGAAGCATTGACAGGAGGCTGAGGAGATCTTTTGAATGTGGAAAGGAATCAAGTCGAGGACTCGACAGGGATAGTGAAATAGATAAATCTGAGTTTGATCTTTTGTCATATCCATCTGAGATCAGAGATGTTTTCTGCTCCTCCCAGTGGGATAAGACATTAAAGCAACCTTCAGAGTCAACTAAATGAGCCAAAAGATTGATGGCAAGTGGCATGTTGTCTGTCAGGGAAAGGACCTTTTCGACCTCTTCTGGATTGTGTGTGTTATCTGCAATGTCAATGAATGTCTGTCGAGCTGCATCTTGGTCCAAGGGCTTCAAGGGCTGCAGAAAGGGTCGAGTCCAGGCTACTTTGGCAGGCCTTTCTGCTCCTCGCATTGTAATCTGATTATTATGAGTGACAAGCATAGGTTGAAATATCTGAGAACCTACCACCAATGCAAGATGCTCTACGCCTGTGAGCAATGACAGAAATTCCTCGATATTGCCACGAGATTCCATTGGCTCCCACAGTGTTTCAAGATTATCCAGAATCAAGAGACTGTGTGGGCTCCTGGCAAAGTGCTGGATGACTGGACGAGTCAGGTCTTTGCCAGGCTTTAGTCCAAGATGGGCTCCAATGAGAGCAGCAAGTTCCTGCATTTTGCACGAGTCACGGTATCACATTCATTTCGACTTGCTGATGAATGCGACACAGCGATTCTGCCTCGGCGTCTGGGTACACGGCTCAATCGGGATGTCTAATGTCGGGTCTCGGATGTCGGGCCTTGACTTCTGAGGCATGGTATTATCGTACTTTATTAATTCACCTCGCGTCTTCCCAACCTACGGCTGCGGCGCTGTACTGTCTCTGAACTTGTTACTTCCATTGAGTCTCCTCACAGACTCGTTGCCGTTCCTCAGATGCCAACCAATGCTGGATTTCAAGTTTCTATCCACGTGTCCGCCCTGCTCTTTGTCGGATTCTGATCCCACCCGCGTTATACTCCACGAACTCCAAAGCCCCTTACTTACAAACGCGGATGTCAGATTACTTTTGCGATTCTCTTGGTTTCTTGATCAATAAACAACAATACCGTACTTGGCGATCATTTCTAGCCCATGCTTCTGCTTCCGCGTCCATTATAGCCATCCACCTTTGTATTTGTGGAACTCGTTACCGCTATCTTCCTCCTTTCTCGGAATTTCTTGCGTATCTCGCTGGTGGGGGCTTCGTGTGCGTCCAAATCAGATCTCTGTCTCCTCGTTCCATCTGCATCCGCCTGTCTTTCTTCCTTTTTTTCGATTTCTGGCGGGACTGGACTTTCCTCGGCTCCCCTCTTTCTTCTGTATCGCCCTGCATATCGCCCTCGACGTCTCGGCCCGACGTCGAGGAACCTTCGTTCCGAGACGGTTAATATTTCCTCTACTTGATGCATAAAGCGGCGCCGTTCATCAACGCGTATGCTGGTACTTCGTTCATACAATAACTGATACCACACAGGTATCAATCCTATTATTTTTTCTGGTAATGCCCATTCTGCGGCGGGTCTAGATATTACTATTGATCAGCCGAGATCGAGTATATTGAACCGCTGGCACCTATCATTTTTTCTGCCACTAGCCTTGCACTGCACCGACGGCCGTCTACATGTCAAATTACTAACTGGCACATTTGTACCGACAGCCGTTTCTGTGTTAAATTATTGATCGGCCTCTCGGCTTCGGCTTAAGCGCTCAGTACTGCGGCACGTTACTGACTACGACTATACGGCTCCGTCATGAAAATTTCTCCGTGCAATGACAAAAATTCTTCATATGATTACATGACTTAAGTGTTTGCGGTCTTCACACATATAGTGATGTGAATCCACAATGTTCGATATTTCAACGAGTCAGAGCTCAGACTTGGAGTCTGGATTTCCCTGGAATCCTTCAATCCCTTCCTCTTTTCTGGTACATCAGAGTCTTAATGCGTTATTCGTCAGATCCGATCCGAGACGGTGAGTCTTCACCACAAAAGCATTCTCGTGTGCTGAAATACACAATGCTCACTGAGTTTCTATTCGTCGAGCGACATAGTATCAGCTTAGAGGGAACAAAATTCACAGTACTACGTTTTCGTACATTCTCATTGGTTCAATTCCCTCCGTTCTGCAGCAGCGCGATTATGGCGAGGGGAGAAGGACTGCTGCATCGGTGCAAGCTCCTCCAATGGGGTGTTGGCTGCGAGGAAGGCGAGAGTATTAACGCCTCGTCACAGGAACTCTCGCCGTTCCTCCTTTGACCAGGAGACAATGAACATCTCGTAATCCATCCGAATGCAGCCCATTCGTCGCCTGTTCTTCCTTTCAATCCTTTCTTGATCGCCTCTACCATTGTCAGTGGAGCAGAAAATCTGGGATCATTTGCTGCATACAATATCTTACTGTCTCCACTTTCACGCTAACGGCGGATGTATGAAATCCCATCCGCCGCCACCATCATCCGATTGTCACCGGAGCAGGAATTCTGAGATCTCTGTCTTTACTTGTTACGTACAATATCATAAAGCGGGTAAGGCCGACAAGCGGCACGGCCCGCTACCACTAATAACTCTTCGATTCCCATCAGAATTTCTGGGCAGCCCAAAGCTCGCTCGGTTGACGCTGCCGCGTCGACCAGCTCGCATTGCCCCGCATTCAGGTTGAACATGTATGAGTAGTAAATAAGTGTATCATAATTTTCTTTGGCAGTCAACTTTGTACTTTAAATTGGAGAAGTTGCACTCCAAAAGGTAAGTAGGCTTCGGACAGAGCTAGCGTGGAGTGATCTCGAGGAGGGCAGAACTTTTTTTTTTTGGCCAAGTTATCAAAAAAAGCCAGACAGCTTCAAAAGTGCATTTGGAATAGGGCCCCATGTACCACCAAGCCAGATTGGGAAGTCGGATCACAAGGATCAGCACCACATCGTCAAAGTGTCGCATTCATGCTACATAGTACTACGTAGAGCTCCGTCCCGGGCATCTCCCTCGACCACACTGTAGGCCGGTAGAGATAGTAGAGACAAAAGAATGAGAAACTCCTTCCCTTTATGGCAGCGGGCCAACTTGCCGATTTTTGAAAGCCGAACCGTGACCCCTTGGGTCAAAGACTGGTGGCAGTAACCGAAGGGGTCGGACACTAACTCAGCAGGATTACGATCATCTGTCGGCATTGACTGCACGGCAGTCAACAAGCGAGGGGTTTTAGCAGAGGGGATGAGTGCTTACGCAGATGGAAATGACCAAAATTTGATTTACTGCAGGGCCTGAAAATACGGTGCCCTAAAACCCTTACCTAAAGGTAGCGGGAATACTGTGTCCACTTCCACGCTAATTGGGCGGATATATAAAATATCACCCACGGACTTCAGGTGGCGGGATGGCTGGGAATTGCGGTTACGGCGAACCGTTTACGGCTCAACCCGTACCGTCCCCGTACCGTTGGAGATTAACCCTGTTGTAGTTTCTTACGGAATCAGACAAGATTTAGTGAGAGAATCCAATAATATTTAGCGGTTGGCTGAGCTCTGCAAACGCTTGAGCAATACATAGAAAACTGTGCTACTTATATACTAAATGTCCAATGTAACTAGAATGTTCCATAATATTCTCCCATGTTCTTCTGTGTTATACCACTGACTTGCGCTGACTCGTTACGACTCGTTACCTCGGTCATACCTCGGCCATGATGCCGGGTTGACTCAACTCCAACAAACCCAACTTCTCCAACGGTACGGGGGCGTAACCGTTTCGGGCCATATTTCCGTAAAGATACGGGACGGTTTCATGCCACGGCCCTAAAAAATCTCGAGGAGCAGCCCGCTTACTTAGCGCGGCCAGAGACCAAGCAATCTCAACATTATAGATCATGGAATCCGACTTGTGGATGTCAACTGCAGAGGGGCTACTGGGCATGAGGGTGTGGGGGAGACTTGCTGCCGCAACCTGGTCGGTCAAGCGGCTATATGAAACAATGGGTAGAGATCAAGCGGATGTCGAGCTGAAAACATGATCATCACACACCGGGATTACGAAATTTTCGTGGCACCGAAATCCCGGCATGTCAGTGTCCATGCAGGGACCTTCACAGGCAAGGTAACATTGGCACTGCACTCGAAGTATGTCAGACTTTTGACATTTTGGTTGTCGTGTTGTCAGGTGTTGTACAACGCGACAACGCCCCACCAAAACAGCACAACACGGCCTAACAACGCCCCAGCATCACAACGCAACAACCTCGGACCCAAAATCCACAACACCGGCCGGTGATGGTGCACTGTTGCCGTACTTCGACGGTTGATCAAGATTGAAAATCATTCTTGCCCAAGGGATCCCCATCCCCGCACCCCATCCGATATGCCTTGGCCAAATTTCAAGGTCAATGTCGAGCTCACCATCGTCGACAAAATTCTTCGACAACGCGACAATGCGTAAAAACGCCGCAACGTGGCAACCAAAATGTTAAAAGGCTGATCAGCGGGGCTGGTCGGACTGCGTTGGACCAGGGGCATATATCGTCGCATCTCCGTACGATGCTGCAATAATTCCACCTTCGGTAATTGAAACCGTGCCGCTACACAGGCTTTCTAATCCCACTCCACTGAGTAAACCGGCAGGGATCTCCGAATGGGCAACTATCGAAGGATGACTACGCGAATACACCCAAGCTCAACAGTAGCGTGTGGATGCATTATGTATTCCATAACATTTCTTTGTGTCCATTTGCACCATGCGAACCAAGCGCGTTTCACTTCACCCCGTTCGGTATGTTCACCTCAGCGTTAATGGACTTTTGTGGAGCAACGAGTGATTCGGCCGTGGGTTGCGTCATCGCCCAGGTGCCACGCCCAGGGAGTCCGAGATGGCCCAGAAAGCACTGACTTGGCAGTCTAGACGCTCATTGGCACGGAGTCCATGAACTATAGGGGAAAGGTGGAGGCCGAAGGATCACAGTAGAAAGCCGACTGGTAACGTTGTTTACCGTATACTTTCCGCATTCCGACTAGTGCTTATTTCTCTATCTCATAAATACCGTTCGCTCAGAATGCGTCGCTCAACGCATCGAGATCATTGTAATGGCTATCTTTTCCCTTCTTCGAGCGGCGCTTCTGGCTCTAATCTCCTCTCGACTCGCGTTTGGCAGTACGGTACAAGGACTCAACGCACTCGAGGAATGCCCAGATACGGAGAGCAGTATCTATGATTACATCGTGGTTGGCTCGGGAGCTGGAGGCGGACCAGTTGCGGCGAGACTCTCGGAAAATGGATTCTCAGGTGCGTCGTATTGCCTCTGATTATGCTATTTGACTGCATTTCCCGCAGTTCTTGTCGTTGAAACTGGTCTTGATCAAAGCAACAACATCAACACCACCCTTGCGTCACTGGCCTTTGACGCAATCGAAGGTTAGTTAGCGCAGCGATCAGAAGAGTGGTGCTAACGCATCCATTAGATCCGAAACTTGATCTCAATTACACTATCAATGAATATCCTTCTGAGTTTCCTATTCAGAGGAACGACCTCTGGTAAATAGCTCGGGTTCATGATCGACGACTGCACTCATTTATTGAGTTAGGTACCCTCGAGCATCAGCCATCGGAGGCTGTACGGTAGGTCATCTCTCCCGACACTCACCTTCGAACTTATTACTCTCACAGATCCACAATGGCATGGAGAACAACATCGGCGGCCTTCATCAAACATTGGATACCTTGGCACGGACGTTCAACGACAGCACCTGGACCCGAGATAACATGCAAAGCTTCTACGCATTGATCGAGCGAAACCTTTATTTGACGCCTCCGAACCCGGATCATGGCTTCGATGGGTGGTTGAATACCACTCGGGTACCCGTGAACTTTAGCTCGACAGGTGGGCCTGGAATGTGTTTTCTGTGGCCTCACCACTCATTCCATATTTACAGACCCTCAATGGGAGGCGGTAGGCACCGCCATTATCAATGCCTCCGGGTCGGTCATCGAAGATATCAATTCCCATCTCCCCCTTCCGCACTTAGGGCGCGGTCTCTCATCATCGACAACTGACAAGACTGGTCACCGGTCATCTATTCGTGATAGACTGAATGTAGTTGCCGCCAACTCGACTGCCAAGCTTACTATTATGACCAACACCCTCGCGACGAAAGTTTTGCTGTGCAGGTCTGGGAGGGACGTCGTTGCTTATGGGTTGTCTGTCGCGCCTGGAGCAAAGTTGCCCATCGCTCAGGGCTTTGATGGGAAGCAAGATTTGAATGAGACGCGCATCGTCGCCAAGCGGGAGGTGATAATCAGTGCTGGCGTGTTCCAAAGCCCGCAACTGGTGAGTTCCTCTTGTCCTCGAAATAATGTACATTTTGCTTATCCGTCCGTAGCTCATGGTATTCTAAGATCTTGTTCTCGAATCTTTCGAGATATTAACTCTTCGATTTCTCAGCTCTCTGGTATCGGCGATTCTGCCCAACTCGACAAATTCCATATCCCGTCTATCGTTCACCTTCCTGGGGTCGGGTCTAACTTGCAAGGTAATGAGATACCGGTCCCCTGACGTCCGCTCACTCCTTTTCTAGATAACGACGAAGTTCCCGCACTCTGGGAGTTCAAGCAGAATTCCACAGACCCCGTGGGATTCGGAGAGGCCTTTTCTACCTCGGCACAGTCGGCATCTACTGAGCCTGATATCGTTGCGTACTTTGTTGCCGCCGACTTCCCGGGATTTGTGCATGGTACGAATAATTACTGAGACAGTTGGTATAAAATTTTACTAACAACCGGCTCCAGGACTCAGTACAATTATCGCAGATACACCGAATTTCTTCACGATCGTCAATCTCAAAGCCTTATCGTCGTCCAAGGGTTACGTGCGTCTCACCGGACCCCACCCCCAAGATCTGCTGGTCATCAATAAACTTCGATTCCAAGCTCCCGGTGGACAGCAAGACATTGTTGCCTTGCGAGAAGGAGTTAAGTACTGGAGAGAGGTAATGAAGACTCCAGAGGTCAAAAAATACGTAGAGAAGGAGGTACATCCCGGAGCGGATGTGACAACGGATGAGGATTTGGATAACTATGTTTTGGAGAGCGTTTTTGGTGAGATCTACAGTATCTCGCCGAAGACTAGATATATGTTTAATATTTCCAGGTCACCATGCATGCTGTACGAATCCCATTGGACCCGATGATGGTAGGTATCCCAAAGCTAATCATGCTTGGTCTAAATATTATGGATAGATCCTCAAGCAGTCTTGGACGGAGACTTCAACGTCCGTGGGGTTAAAAACTTACGGGTGGTGGACGCAAGTTCTTGGCCCGAGATTCCAGGATACTTCACGACGTCGCCTACATATATGGTGAGCATTGTCTTCATCCCGAGAATCGATGTAGTTAATTTCTACCGTCCATAGATTGCCGAGAAAGCCGCTCAAGTTATTTTGAGGGATGCGAGGCGAAGTTTCTGAGGGAGATGTTCTTCAGAAGATCACTCGTGATAGTTCTAGTTCGTTCCCTGTCAGAATAATTTCATGCCCCAAAGCGTCATAGCTCTAACTGACTGCATTGAAGTTAGATGGCAGGTTTTATTCACAAGAAATATGATCATAGATCTTGCGCCTGAAACGATATAGGGAGGATGAATGACACAGTCGAATTAGAAGCAGAGCCGACGAGAGATTATTGTGCATTAGAACCATAGACGGGAACCCGGCTATGAACGCCATAGTTTGAGGACTCTATAGGTAAGATTCTGTCAGAGAGACTTTTTTTCTGAGAGGTACCCATCCGTCAAGGACGTGGGATTAGCCGGAGTGACGCATAAAAGCAGGCTAGGTGAAGAGTGTCGACAACAGAATGCGATTTTTCGCCACAGCTGTAACCTTTGCTTTCACTGAAGTCCCCCACAGGTGGAGCCTCCCCACTCACCGGGACAGAGAGAACGCAGTTCAACACATCGCCTCAACACTCCCAGGTGCTGCGATGGCCTTGTCACCCAGAGAACGGGGATAAATCGAACTCGAAGCAGCAGCCGGAACGAAGGAAGAATCGAGAGTTTCTAGGCCTGTTGCATCACAGAGGGTGTTCGAAGACGCGAGAGAGGAAGCAATTCCAACAATTGCCGTGTTGGCATGGAGTCGGTATATGTAACGCACGTGTGAAGGCGGCCGATTTTAATGCACAGTTTGCCTTGAGATAAATGGCACGAATGTTGGGTTCATCGAAAGGACAAGTGGCGATGTCTCGGAAGATGAATTCAGAAACGGGAATCTACGGCCAGCGGGAAGAGATTTGAAGCTGACGAAGAGGGTTTATGAGATTGGCTCGCGAATCCTGACACCGATGTGTAGGCGGTACGTCCGTATTCGGTACTTTAGGGTCAAACGTAGCGGTGAAATAGCGTATCGATAAAGTGGAATTTGACCCAGGAAATCCTGGGGAAATGACAGATAGATATACGCAGCTTAAAGTCCATCACGCAGGGTCCGAGAGCCACTGGGTGGTCCCAGAGGCTCTTGCCCAACCTGTCTATTTCTGATCTACGTGTCACCGTCGCGAAGTCTAGCTTTGAAACATCTTGCCCCCTGACCCCGGACCATTCCAAATCCAAATCCAAACCACTATCCCATAATGGCTGCTGCATGCAATGTCCAATTCGTGTTCTATTCCACCTCTGACGCTGGAGACGGAAATGGAGACACTCTCTGCTTATATTCAAGTCACGAATCGCAGTTGAAGCCACAAATGCTTTTTGACACCCCGGGTGGACTCGGAGGAGATTTTAGGGTGCGTATCTCGAGTTCTGGCATTGGATGTTGTCTAGAACCAGAGTATTGTTGACTATCTTAGTTATTGACCTGTGGCGGACCGTGGGTATGATCAAAAGCTACATTCATTCCCGAAATTGAGTGTTTTGTAAATTATATACTAGCAGTTACCCGTGCTTCGCTACGGTGGGAATAGTGAAATAGGATAACATTTGCTCTTTTACTGGTTGACTCGGAATGAAAATGCCGCTCCTCGTAAACCTCCGGTTGACTCGTCGCGGCCTGGTGGCCCGTGACATATCCTTTATAACTCAATTTTCCGCGCATGCTGCCACCCAATATGATAATTTTGGGGACAATGGGACTTCATGTTCACAGACAGCTTTCTCTTTGAAGTTTTCTCCCTCCCTTCATTTCACAAATGCAGTTATCTCATGCTCGAAGTGATTTGCCCTTGATTGGACTGTCAGAGTACTCAAAATGTGTTCATAGGATCTTTTGGAGGTACATTTGCCTTCAAATAACTATGTTCTCAACATCTGTACAGGTTAAAAAATAACAATCTAACATTTGAGTGGAGATTTGGGCATCTCGACGGTTTTCAGTGGAGCGTTGGAGCAAGTGACATCATTTGCCAGCTCTCGGAGCTCGGGTTGACTCGGATCAAGTTTGACTCGAGTCAAAGGTGTTCGATTGTAATATAGATATATAGATAAGTCCGACAGTCTGTACTTGGTCCATGCACAAGACTTGGAAGTAATCATTAATAACTAAATAATAATTTAATTCGTGACAGTGGCCTAAGAGCGAAAGAGCGAAATTAACAACAAGCGTGCGGAAGAAAAGCACACACATACCTTTGAAAGCGAAACTGCAGTTTGCGCAAGGAGGCGGCTGTTGGCCGACGCGCCCGAGGCCAAAGTAATGGATGTTTGCCCAAGGATGACACCCTCGATGTGCCCACCGGTGCCGACGTTGACCGTGCCGGTCACAACCCAGACGATGTTACTCGCCAGTGCTCCCCGACGAGGACCACCTTGTGGGATGAAGCAAGGGTGAGAGTCCCGGCGACCTGGAAGATCCATGCTGAACAGAGGTTGCGTGAATCAACACCTTGCGCATGGAATAATCAGCGGACCACTCACTGTCTGTGGCACCGCCGGTGATGGTGATATCGCTCCCGATGGTGACCGCGCTATTCCACTTGTACAAGCCCGGCGTCAAGATGCGGCCTCCGATAGCGCCTAAGCCGGGGGTCAGATTAGATGGTAGACTACAACTTATTAGAAACTCACCGGTCCCGAGATTGGTGAAATTCGCGTTCAACCGACCATTCGCGTCGGTGAATGCGGTGGCCATGTCGCCGATGGCGACGGTGAGTCCCGCAGGGGTTGCTGGAGCATACGAGGCGGCGGTGATCTTTCCTACAACTTGCGTAGATGTAGAGAAAGTCCCCGTGGAGTCCAGGATGAGGGTGAATCCGGTTACAGCGGTCGCTGCGATTGGGCTGACACCAATATTCCCAGCTGAAAGTGAGAGTTAAGCTTGGGATTGATCGAGTCGGGAAGGTGAAAGACATACTGATCACTGAAGGCGGAAGGTTGGAGACCCCGGCTTTTGTAAGGATCGCATAGTTGGCTGCGGTACGCAGATTGACGGCGGCAGGGCCTAAAGCGACAGCGTTGCCTAGGACGGTCTACACGCGAAATATGTCAGTAGATGGAAGGAGGGGCGGAATGGAATTAAATACCAAGAAATAAACGGTGGATAATATTGAAATCATCTGATGAACCGGGAGCTTGTGTGAGTCGAGTGTTTCGAGAGAGGGAAGCTGAAGGTAAGGAATCTCTACCTTTGTGCGAGTTTATATAGACTTTCTGCTGAGGCACGGCCCTGGAACGTCGTCATTCGTCAGAAGCAGATGACCGACGCCTGGGCTGGCAGATCAACTATCTTTATGTCCATGACAAGCGGAAGTGGGTGGAAGGCGGTAGGGAAAGAATCTAGGCGGCTTATTCGGAAGTTTTAGCCAGAGAGCGCAGATCTGATCTGGCCGGCATCGTGATTGGAACCATTTGGAACATCTCGGTCGTGGGTATACAACTATGGAGAGTGGCAAGCAACGGGCAAGTCCAACGGTGTATGGGAGTAGTAAGGGAAAAATATCGAGTCCGCGACAGTCTGTTCGCAGCCGAGATATTGCAACTTCCATTCGACCCGTCTAGCAGCAAGACCGCTGCGTCATGCCGCCTCGGCGGAGCTTTGTTGGAGAGTTTAAATAGATTTCGATGATCCTCGCTCGCACGGATAGAAAAATGTTCAGACTGTCGTGTTGCCACGTTCGTCGGTCTACGAGCACTTGGCCTTCGTCATAACTGTCTGCCCCTGACAGAGATGTTGCATGTAGTTCTGGAATCGGAAGTCGTACGATGCGAGAACGAGAGCCATGCAAATTAATCTCCGGAGATAGACCGCCGGGCCGTCACCGAGCGAGATAGCGAGGGAATTTAACAAAGCATAGTATGATTTTAAGCCGAGATTCTGAGTCGGAACTCACCGCGAGCAGAGCAGACGATGTCATCGCTAAATTGGCAGACGAGGAACTGCGGAGATGCCCGAGCAACATAGACTCCCTTGAAGGTATTTAGACTGATACGGAACCAGAATAGTGCCCTCCCTCGCTCGTTGTGGGAGATACACGACGAGACAAGGCGATTGGGGCTTCAGATGACTCTATGTTGGTGAATTATAAGCCCAGTCGCGGTTCCCTGGGTTCATGCGAAGAGCTTGGCGGATGGGAATGAGATTTGTTGACGTTCTGAATCAAGATACTTCAAGACGGCGACGAAAGGCAGACGAGATACAGAGAGGGTAATTTCTGAGATTATTGAAACCAAGAGGCATTTGTCGGAGGCACTCGTTTGGAAGGAATGAAGTCCGTTAAACGCCACGAAGGAGAGGTGATGCGGATCACGGGCCGAGGAATGTTTGGTGATGCGCGGTGCATCGCCACACCGCCTTCAATCCTGGTGACGGCAAGGGGACGGGCTCCGCAAACAATACCGGCCGCTGTACCGTCAACCTGTGAAATTGCTCCGTCACCATCTCTCGCCTATGGCGGGCAATCTGCACTTTTATTATTTTATAGGTTTTTTTCTCATTCCCGGACATTTTTTTGGCCCTTTTGAGGGTATTTTCGGGGCAACCATCAGTGACGCAAAATGTTGTGGGCCTCTGAAGGAAAGTTTATATACATTTTTCAAGTTGCACATGTAAGAGTTTTATACACTCAGTGGACTTCTCTTTTCATTTGGTTTAGCGGTCACTTTCTGAACTGTGGAGTGGTGGCTGTGTTAGCACTCCTCAGATGGCCAGCATCAGCCTGGTGCCGGCGTCCTCACAACTAAATTTCTAGGCTCTGTTGGGGACCCTCACAGGACACAGTGTCACTAGAAGTAAAGGATACCTCACTCACCAAATGCCTGGCCTGAAAACAGCAGGATTTAAGATGTCGGCACTTTGGCCAAACTTCAACCATCATCCAAGATTGATTAACCCTAGGCTGAGGCAACGGGTTTTTCTTTAAAAACATGTTTTTGTCTGCCTCGAGAGCGAGAAAAAAAAACCATGAGAAGTCGAATCAGCAAAATCAGCAAAATTTCGCTTTAAATATTTGGTGCATTTTGAAGCTGTTTTTGCCTTCCATGGGGCAATTGGGAGGTCCGCTGCATCAGAAATGTGAGTTCAGAGGCACTGATCACCTCCGCTTCACTGCAAACCCACTGGTTGCAGGCGGATTCGAATTTGGGCTTTTTCACAGTTTCGCTTTGAATATTTGGTTCAATTTGATGCTGTTTTTCCCCCTCCACAAGTCATTTGGGAGGTCTGCTGCATCCAAAATGCGTCTTCAGAGGCACTGATTATCTCTGCTTCACTGCAAACCCACTGCGGTCGCAGGCGAATTCGAATTAGCAAAATCAGCACAATTTCGCTTCAAATATTTGGTGAGCTGTTTTTGCCCTCTGCGAGTCAATTGGGAGGTCAGCTGTTTCCAAAATGTGTCTTCGTAGGCACTGATCAGCTCCACTTCACTGAAAACCCACCGCGGTCACAGGCAGATTCCAATCTGGGCTTTTTCACAATTTCACTTCAAATATTTTGTTCAATTGAAAACTGTTTTTGCCCTCCACGAGTCAATTGGCAGGTCTGATGCTTCTGTAATGCTTTTTCAGAGGCACTAATCACCTCTGCTTCACTGCAAACCCACCGGAGTCGCAGGCGGATTAGAATTTGGGCTTTTTCACAATTTGGCTTCACATATCTGGTTTAATTTGAGGCTGTTTTTCCCCTCCATGAGTCATTTGGGGGATCAGGTGCATCCAAAATGCGAGTTCATAGGGATTGATCACCTCTGCTTCACTGCAAACCCACCATGGTCGCAGGTGGATTCAAATTTGGGCTTTTTCACAATTCCGCTTCAGATATTTGCTTCAATTTGAAGCTGCTGTTGCCCTCCATGGGGCAGTTGGGAGGTATGCTGCATCCAAAATGTAATTTCAGGGCCACTGATCTCCTCCGCTTCACTGCAAGCCCACCGCAGTCTTCGGTGGATTTAAATCTGGGCTTTTTCACAATTTCGCTCAAATATTTGGTTCAATTTCTCTTGATGTGCTATCAAACTAGTTTCTGACCAGGTTATTCAAACATCGTCCGGGCCGGGTTATCCTTTGCCAGACTGACATTGGGCCAATGTCTTGACATGACTATTAGGAAATTGACCTAATTTATGAAGTGAAATTTTGCTGATTATCTGCTGATTTGATTCGAAATTTTATTCGTTGAACCATCTGCTACTGGTGCGGAAATGTAGAATCCACTGAACTTACTTTTAGAACATTTTAAATCCATTCCCCTTTTTATGCAGTCCATTATTCTGAAGGCATAGGTAGTTTTTTATACAGCAAGGCTCAACCTGCGGGCCATCGCGCGGCGCATAGCCTTCCCAATTGTGCGACTCGCTTCTATCAGTTCTGCCTCCCAGGCATCTAGCCCTCGTGGCGCCACACCTTCCGTGGTCGCATTAGCCGGCGAAGGAAACAACACGCCGTCTGGCTGGCACACAGTACTCTGCGGAGGCAGCGTACCATTCTGGAAGTACTGGCGCAGGTATCCGTAAAAGCAGGTCGAAGGAGCACCGAGGGACGTGTGCTGTAGAGATTTGTGTCAAACTAAACTTGCGGAGGAGAGTGGGACGACATACACCGGGCGCGTCAATAGTCAGCAGGGCAGAACCCGGGAAGGCGTCTAAGGTTGATTTAGCTCTGAGAACGGTCAGTGTTGGTTGTGCTGTGAGGAGTTAAAGGCGAAACTGACCCTGCGATGGGAGTGACAGGGTCTGCGGTATTGCCGATAATGAGAAGAGGGAAGCTGGTGTTCGGGGCCCCAAACGGTCCTAGAGGATACGTAAACTTGCAAGACGCGAGAAAACAGTGAAAGTGATGCCTTTGAAGCGGTCCTCGCGATGCAACTTCCACCCCCTGCGAATCGGCTCGCTTCAATAATTCAATCGTAGAATGAAATAGACTTACGAGCAAATGACGCGCCAATTACCATACATGTCTGCGATGCTAGAGATCGCCTGTATCGAGGCATAGTAGGCCTGCAGCTGCGAGACTGTATCGCTCTCTATTGCCATATCCCCGCACGATATTGCGATTAAAGCTTCGTATCCATTCTCGTGAAATGGCGTGGTGGAGTTACATTCACACTCAAATGGGGGCACCTCCTCCGCTGTGTACAGTGTTGTGGCGTTGCCCATCGCCACGTCTGCGAGGCCCTGTGCCAGGGCGACGAACGAGTCGTACGGGCTGTAGAGTGCGTGAAAAACCGAGTTCCGCAAGAAGGTGTAGTCCACGACACCGTAAGAGACGGGTGTGATGACGGGAACCGGTTGGATCTCGATGGCGGTGAAGAGGGCATCGAGGTTTGCCGCTACTTCGATGGAGGAGGGGGCGCTGAATGCACAGGCCTCCGGTCCCGCCGCCGCGCAGCCATCGAAGAACGTTTGTAGGGCTTTGTCGGTGTCAGCCGCCTCTCGTGTCAAGTTCCCTATGTGAACGACTGGTCTCAGACGCGGAAGAAAAAATGAAGGCTTGTTTTACCCGAGTACCACGTATCTATAGGCATGACGCCTAGAAGGAGATTTCAGATAAGCAGTGAATAGAAGAGGGAAGCTTACCATCAACAACAACGCGGCCGACCTTGTCCTGGATGAAAGCTTAATCGTGCTTGGAAAGTGATGACTTTAAATCAAGTTCACCGGGAACATGACTGCGAAAGTGGATCCTAGAACCGAACCATAGCTATACAATCGTGGGTGAGAAAGAAGAATTGCAAACAGCGTCTGGTCGCTCACGAGACACCCCAATATTGCACCTTCTCGAACCCAAACGCCTCGGTGATGCGGAGCATGTCTCTGGCGGTGTTGTCAGTAGTAATGTGTTGAATGTAGTTCCCGTCATTCCGATTCACGGCCAACTGGCCCAGGATCTGGGCCCGCGCCCATTGTTGGGCTACCGCGTCGGCTGTTTGATTTAGCGCTGGGAAAACTATATCCGATGTTGCGGGCATCCACAGCGCACGTTCGGCCGCAGTCCTAAAGAAAGAAACTGTTGGCGTCGAGTAACTTACTCCTGGAACTCGCGTCAGCAATTGACGGCATAAATGACAACTATGCACCTCGCGGATCGAATCCGACGATATCGAATTGTTTACCGATAATGGTTGCGATCGAAGCGCCTACTTCGACAACATAATCGACCCCGCTTCCCCCCGGACCCCCGTCATTCAACAGGATTGGGCCGCGATACTCCGATTTTGTGCAATTAGCAGGGTATCGAGCAATGGCAATGGACGCCGTGCCCGCTGTGGCAGATGAGTAGTCCAAGGGAACTTGCAAAAGACTGCACTGAAGCCCCGAATAACAAGGCGTCCAGACAAGTTTGTCCGATGCTTCAAGCTACATAGCATATAATATTCCAGCACGAACTGAAGAGCCAAACAGTTCACCTACCTTGTTCCATTGGAAGTTGGCGTCGGCCAGTGCTTGAAGACTCGAACCAACCGCGATGACCGCAAAAATCTTCAAAGAACCTGTAAAGAAAGCCATGTGTGCTATCTGACCGAGACCACCAAGTACGCGTCCTATTTATCCACAGGTCCTGCGACGCGTTAACTCAGTCGACCCGTCAAGAATCGGCGATGACATGAACAGGATTTGCGACATTGACAGCGGGTGCTTCACTGCATTCCTAGATTCAAGATGCGCAGTAACTGCGTGCTGCGTAGAGTGCTCGGATAATCGGGCAAGATCAAATAGAGGTTTCCACCCGTTTCCGTGACGGGCCCGCCCGACTTCCGTAACTTCCCACCGGAGGTCCTGCGACGCGTTGACTCAGTCGATCCGTCGAGAATCGGCGATGACATGAACAGGATTTGTGGCATTGACAGCGGGTGCTAGCTCTTCACTGCATTCCTAGTAGACTCGTGTCTAGTCCCTACGTCGAGTAACAAGACAGAGTAGTTCAATAAGAGTCCAATAGAATTTATTTCAAGTGAATATAGTGAAAATTGAGGGAGGGGAAAAAAATGCCTACTGGGTTCCTTGAACGTTCAAAAACAGAACTTTAGTTCTTTTGTGCTTAGAGTAGGAAAAATGTCGCGAAAACCCCCCTGCCCATGATCGCCTCTCGAGGACAAGATCCTTCTTTACTACGCCTCAAAAGCGGTGCGAATGGCGTGGAATTGGACCTCCGGGTTATTTTCCATTGCGGGGTCCTCGTTCATGTTTCCGCTCAACCAATTTAGAATTAAATATATTTCCTCAACTGCCCGGGTTTGGATGCGCGGCGCACGCGCAAAATATTTCAGTGCCTCTCATTTGTTCGGAGAAGCGATGCCGCAAGGGTGATACCCACTCCGCAGTCCTGAACTCTAGACATAGAAGGAACAACAGTCAACTTAACACCCTTTCATCAAGGTCGAACCTGTGGCCGCCACAAAACCAAAACTTCCACATCCAATCATATCAATCACACAATGAATCTGAACAAAGTTCTATGGTCAGCACTCAGCATCCATGACTGTGCTCTAGAACCTGATGAGATGCATGCCCACCTTAAGAACACAAAAGAAAGCCCTGGCGCATGTCCCTCAAACTGAAACTAAAAATTAGCCAACCGCACAATTTCTTCCGACGCTTCTCCCGTATGCGCAATTTTCAGGGCGCTCGCCATCTTCGCGGCGTTTCCCCGCAAGATCTCACCCCTCGCTCCTCGCGCTGCAGCGAACGTCTCTTTGAACTCCTCCGACGCGTCCTCGAGCATACCCGTGATTTCAGCATCACTGTGCAGAGATGGCCCGATTTGCGCACCGGTGCGAATCTGATTCACGCCAGGCAGCGTATGTAAGTGGGGTATTTATATGTAACAAGTAAAAAAAGAGACCTGGAAGAGCTCTATAGCGACCGGATTCGGCCCAGTCGAGAAGAAAGCGGCATTGAGCGCCTGTTCGCCACTTGCGGGCCAGACGATGAGCGGGATTCCCTGTGTCAGTGACTCGGACAGAGAGCTGTGCGGGATCAAACGTGGTGTGAGTTGAACTTTGTTGGGGTCTTCGGCCATATATGTACTTACTTCCAACCACCATGTGTCAGGAACCATCCCACTGCGCCATGCTGCAAGATGGCGCGTTGCTCGACCCAGAAGTTGCAGATGAGTCCTTTGCCGCTGGCGTTGACGCGCTCTATGAGATCCAGAGGGAGCGATGCTACCTTAGACCCAAGTGCGAATATGAAAGGGAAGGGTTTCTCGAGATCCAGAAGTGTCGTTACAAGCGCCTCGACGTGTTGGCGCGTGGCGACTGGGAAGTAGATGGATCTAGATGGCAAGAAGACGGTGTATCAGGGAGGGTACTTGAATCAGATAGCGCGCACCCGAAAGAGATATAAAGAACCGATTTCTTCCCGTGTTGACTGACAGTACTGTCCAGGAACGACCTAACACGCTCGTCAGAGGGCGTGACTCGAACATCATTATCCCAGCAGCACGGATGTGCCTGCATTCCGATGGTGAACAGCTCCTGCCCACGTTTCGCGTACAACTCGCGGCAGTACGGAACACCCGTGGGCTCGATGCAGCTGCTTGTGGTAGCGATGAATCCGTCGACGGACTTTGCTAGCTTCTGTGCGTCCGCTACTGCCGCACCCATTAGGAGGGCGGGACCCGCAGCATACGGATGGCACTCGTGGTCGTACATTTCTAGGCCGCCGGGAAATTTGACCACTGCACCGGAAAGCTTGTCGGTACCATTCGAGGCCATTACAACCTAATGTGAATTGATTAGATAAAATTCATGGTTAAGAAGTCTCAACCTGTTGCAGAATCTCATTCAGAGAGCGCCCGGCGCGCTTCGCCTGGTCCGCGTATATTTCGTCGGCTATGGCCGAGAAATCCGGTTCACTGAGATATGCAGGCAATGAGACGGCGCCGGTGGACCAAAACAGAAGGGTCTTGCAGTCGGAACCAAGGACTTGCTTGGTGGGTTCCACTACAGATCCTCCGACGCTCCAATCCAACTACGATAATCAGATAAATGGGAAGAGTTGGAACGTTGACGGAAAGCGAACGCATACATGAACCGTGTGTGGCATGGGCCATCCGTCACTGCTTTCCTGGGTGAATTGGCTGATCGTCTCCATCCAACCGGCAGAGAGCTGGTCGAGCCCCTCTTTATATCCGACCGCTACACTGAAGAATCAAAGGGCGGTGAATTTCCGACCTAAATGAAACAAGATAGGACAAACTTCTTTGGGCCCACTCCGATGATTCGAAGTCGCGCTTTGTCGTACGTGCGCCCCTCCGAGGCTAGCTCTGTCTCCATCTGCTGAACTGAGAAGAAAATCGCCCAAAAAGATAAGCCTGTCGTGAATTTGCGGACGAGGTACACACCCATGACATTGTGCTGCACGATGGTAATGACAACGTCGGGATCCTGGTTGAGCATCTGGGTCGCCACGTGGATGTAGCTTGTGGTCTGTCCCCAAGCTGGGGTGAGCAAGGTAGCGATGTGATGTGCAGTCATGGTGGGAGTCAGGACGAGAAGGCGGGGAGAGTGATACAGTGATCGAAGGACATTGTTATCGCCATTGAATTGAGAATAATCGAAAATTTGATAGAAGGGGCTAGAAGGTGTTCAACTGCCAGAACTCGTGAGGAATGTATAGAACCGGCGACCTGAATGAATCCGGGATGAAGTTCCTGGAAACCGGCGTTCATCGGCTGGACCGTGCCATTCATTCAGTCTTGCACAAACCAAGAAGCTTACCCATATACGGAATTCGACCGGACTTGGTGGGACGTGTTTGAACCGGGCCGGAAGAGTTTCCGATCGGGTGGCCAAGCGGATCCGCAGAGGGTGTTGGAACCAAGAGATATAATATCGGTTTAAAACAATCTTATTAATAATACTTTGTGGCTTTCACCGGTTAAACGGGACAACGAACACCTCAAATTTCTGCCGCGCTCCGCCGAGTCCGCCCGATATTCCCGGCATTCATGCTTGCAGGTTATCTCCCCTCGCTCCGGCCGCGCCGCTCGCGCCGCATTTATTTGCCGCTGCGTGGCGCCTCCGTCTGTCTGCGCCGCGGCGATCAACAGTGTCACGTCTCTCTGACTCGTACCACCACCTCGACCTCAATGCCCGCTGCTCTACACCTCGACTGCTTCTAAGGCCTAAGCTTCCGCTGAGAGAACTTTGTCGTGTAACCCAAAATGGTGCCAGTATGTCTTTCCTTTTGTCGCGGAAGACACAGAGCACCAGCTAACCCTTCCTTTTTGCAGATTCTATATCTCCAGACCTTCGCCACCCTCTGCACCACATGTGTGCTGAACCCCGCCTACTGCGACTAGGACTGTGTCGTCTTTCGTCTGCTGCAGAGCAGCTGCCTCCTTGATGCGTGTTTCCGACCGCGCAGGTGCGTTTTTTCATATCTTTTTACTCTCATTTCTCCTCCTCCAACTTCCTCTTCCTGTATCTTCCCTCCATCTCCTTTTCCTCTTCCCCTCCTCTCTTTTATTTTCCCTTCTTTTTCTTCCATATACTAACTCTCTGCGCAGTAATTCTACCTCCGTACTTCCGCGTGCGCATGCGCCGCGACTACCAGTCGCGCCGGCTGCTATCCTAGACCGTCTACAACACTAGAGTGGCGCGCATAAGACGCCGCGCGAAGCCGCGCGTATACGCAACCGCTACACACCACGCCGCATGTGCTGCATGACTGCGACGCTCGCTCTTCCCGGCCGCCCACGTCCCTCCGTGCCCTCCGCTGCCGTCTCCAGCGCAATCCTTCCCCGCTGCTCGAAGCCCACGCCCGCCACTGCGACTCACGATGCGCACCACCAACCGCATGCACAGCCCTCCGTCGTCGCCGACCCCGCCTCAATCGGCTCCTAGCACGCCACGAGGATCTTCGCCCCAATACGACACCTGCCTCCTACCTCTACTAGTGTCCGCAGCACCTGCAGCCGTCGTTCCCCATCGCCCGCGTCGCCTTCGTGGCCTCGCCGCCCACCGCGACTGACTTCAGCTCGATGCGTTGCTCCTCACTCTCCCTGGACTATCATCCACACAAGAACGCCCCCACTCGCCCGAAGCGGAACTTGTGCGCAGGACGAGGACGACGCGCAGCACCAGCGTCACGCACAGCCCACGGCGCCGCCGTTGGTCATCAACGACGTTGTCCCCATTGCCCGCCCGTTCACTGCGATCGTTCCTCTAGCCATCCGCCCCAGTCGCTCAACGCCAGCGCCTCTCGTGCATGGGGACTTCGGCGCGCACCACCGCCCGCATGTGGGGGCCGTTCATCATCACTGGCGCTGCACTCTTCTGCTGATCGCGCGCCTGGCCGGTTTGCCAGCCCGTGCTGGCAGACAGACCCTGCTCCACCCGTTGCCCATCGCTGGTGCCGTGCTCGTGACCTTCTCACCTGCCTCACCCTTCTCTCGATGACCGCCCGAGCAGCGCGCGCTGCGTCTCCCCGACGTCTCCACCCTGCTCCACGCCGCCTCCGTGAGTCAGGAGTCAGGATGGCGACGCGCTCGATGCCTGGAGAGCCCGGACTCTCGGATACTCCAGTCGTTTGTCACCGAGGCACACCTGCTGCCAGTGTGTGTGCATGCCAAGCCTGGAGGAATACTGCAGAAATGCTGAAGATTTGGACGCCTTACTTATTCCTCATCTCTTCATTTCCCTTTCTCCCCTTCTCCGCTCGTTGCTTTATTACGTTTGCTCTTAGCACCGGGAATGTATCTATACATAGTTTGGGTGGGAAGGTTGGGGCACAGATGCCTAAGTGGCCAACTTCCTGCTCAAATATAGTACTTAATCCGACGTTTGATACACCAAACGAGGCGTATCAAGTTGGACTCTACAAAGTCTTCCCTCCTTTGTCTCCTTCCATCGATCCCCCCAACATTTATTGAGCCATATAGAAGTTGGTCCGGATCCCACTTGTCCTTAATTGCGAGGAGTTTATCATAGTTGGGACCCCAGAATGCTTGCTTAAAGTCAGGATCTTGATAGTCGGCCTGGGGATTCACGGTCAGACACTTGTGCGGCGTAAGAAGAAGCACCCTAACCTCATTATTGTAGGCCCCCGATCCCGGCGTTAACTTTTTCAGTTCCGGGATGAATTCTGTGGTTATTCTGTCCTGATTCTTTAAGGCCTCCTCCTCGGATTGGCCATCGACCAGCGGACTGAACGACGAACGTAAACTTCTCTACGTAGGGGTTCAAAACAGAAACTCACATAACAACTGCAAAATGCCTCTCGGTGTTTCTCCACGCTGGAAGTACAGCATTATGAGGGTTCCCGGCAACCTCCAACGTCGGCCGCTGCCTGGGCGACAAGAACCGACAACTGGTTGCCGGACTGGGGCGCTGGGGTTGCGGTTGGTGCATCCACCATCGTCGTTGTGGCGCCTCGTCTATCCATTCACTTGACGCAATAGTATCCTTCTGCGTCCAGAGGCCTTATCCAGCTCCTCATAACTGCTAACCGCTACTGTCTACGCACCGTCCTCACCACCAGATCCAGTGCTCTTCCTCACAAGACATCATCATCGTGCCACATCCGAACTGTCTCCAACCCCCCGCTCGTTCCTCCCCTTCGCCTCCCGTCATTCTCTATGTTATCTTCCGCGCGCTCTCCCGCCATCTCTGTGGTCGTAACACAATGCACACCGGTAGTCCGCACCCCTGGCCCCTGCACCCGCACATATTTGCGAAACAAGGAACAACCTCAAACCCACACGTCACCACGCAAACCTCTTCCGCAATGTATACGATATCTGCGTCCTCTGCGCACCATCGGAGTGCTTGCCACGTCTGCTCAACCTCTTTATTGATGACTCAGACCTTCCGAGCAACGAGCGGGACCGGTATCGCATCCCCAGCGACGCCGCTTCTCTTCTGCCCGTCTCTCCGCATCCCTTTTTTCTTGCAGACGCCTGCTTCACCCACTTCCTAGCGCGCTTCTTACACTCCTCGTTCCCAGTGCCTTTTTTTCGCTCCCCTCTTCTCTCTTCCGCTGCCTTCTCATCTCTTTTGGCTTCGTCTTTGTCTCTGTCTTCATCCTTTCCGCGTTGAACGCGCGCATCGTTCTTCTGGTCCCTTCTGCATAAAATTTCCAGATTCAGGATCCCCCTGAATCTTCGGAGGAGATGGTCGACTCGGCGGCCCGTGTGTAGAAGGGACGCGTGTTCCCAATCCACATTGTCATCGCGTAATACTGTATCGTCGGAGCATTCGTAAATAAATTTATATTCTCCCGTCTTCTTCGGTTTGGAAATGATAATCGCGACTGATGGGACCGGCTTGGATCTAATTCACATTCGCACTTGAGGTAGTTGGCTAGACAAATCTCATCAGGTGTGATTTGCCTACACGTTATTGCACCTCACCTCATCTGTGTGACAGTTCAAGAGTCGTTCCTCGGGTATTATGTACCTCCCTCTAGCCCTAGCAGATGTGGCAACCACTGCGAACATCCATGGCCAGTCGAAACAACAAGCTTCACATAGATAGCTCATCTCTTGAATGACTCCTCGATCGCCCCAGAATTATAGTGACGGGATAACAATGCCTCTAGTCTCGAGGAGGCGGCGGTTCGACTCCGCCCGAGGTCACAGGCCTGCTTGCCATTTTTTTAAAAAAATATGCTTTGTTTTTTAGGCATCCATACACAGTGGAACTTGCTGACGCACCAGCGTCTCTTGGGAATTTTCGAGCGGAATGGCATTATTAATGAAATTGGGGGCATTTACGTTGGTGCCAGCCAGCCGGCTTCACATCTTGGTCAAGCAAGTCCTCATGGATCACGGTCGATCGACCCCGTGCCTAGGGGGACCGGAAGCCGCATGTACTAGCTCACGCATCAAGTGCAACGCATATTGAGTAACGAACAATAGAGACGTATTTGCTGATATTTCTTTCTGTAAATTCCATTTGGAGGAGTATTTCTGGAAGAGCCAGTTGAGATTCACTGCGTTCAAGGTCCCCCTAGACTTACCATCTGGCAAGGTCCCTATGCTTAGCTGGGCAGACCACATCTGTCTAGGGGCCTACACAATCTCTGTGTAGCTCTGTGTAGTTCTGTGTAGCTGTGTGTAGATGTGTGTAGGTCTGCTAAGGTATGTAGTTAGGCTAGGTCTGCCTAGCTTCCTAGACTCACCTTCTCGGAATACAGTCAGAAGTGTTTGAAATTTGAAATTTTGGTTGAATAAACATGGGACTGACCCCAGTGTAGTTGGGTAGAGATGAGTTTAGGTACCTGCACTGGCCTACACAGGGTCAGCTTAGGTGACCTATACACAACTGGTCAGGCACGACGCACACTTTGCCACAATTGTGATTAGGACGGTCTAGTAGACCTACACAGAGTCTGTTTAGCCTCCTAGGCATTCCTTTACAGACCTATTCAACCATCTCATGCCTGCTCCCTCTCGTTTGTTATGCGTTCATCAATTAACCGGTTTGTCGGTACGTCTTTGCAGGTTCAGCATAGGTATTTCTCGTTCACAGTGGTGTCACCCGCCTTGGAACTCGTCCGGCGGGAAACTATTCATATCGGTGCTCTTCTTCATTGCCATCCTGCGCCACCCATTTCCGCTTCATGCCCAGCACCCGCAATTTTCCACCGAACCTCCATCGCTTGCCTTCTCTACTGAGGCTCGCGATTGGTCTATCCGTAATGGCCATTGGTTTTATTAACGGAGCGCACTGCAATCATCAAGATGCGAAAAACTATGCTGGTCAGCTCCGTGCTGGTCGACCATATATATCGTACGCCCAGTGAGGACGCAGCATGATGAATGGGTGTTCATAATAACAATGTTATTGCCAGTGGAAATTACCGAGTCACGCCGGCGGACCGAAGTTAATTCAGGATGCATCCGTTAACAGATAAGCCCGCTGTGGCCGTATCCAGCAACGCCGTTTTGCATGCACTTCACCGCGTAGTAAACGGGGTCGTCTGATGAAGTAGTACTTAGAGCCTTGTAGACCTTGGCAAATCCGCCACAGCCGAGGAGTTGCACCAGCTGGAGGTAACCTTCGTCAACGAAGGCACCGGTGAGGTCGGGGAGCAGGTGGGAGGGAGGGGACATAGCGGATGTAGGAAGTAGGAGTGCGGCCGGAGAGAGAATTGAGAGAGTTTGCAGGCAAATAACAGGTTGCAAGAGTACAACGGCAAGATTGGACCTGAGGTCAACTCTGGTCGTGGGGGTAAGAAGAAGAAGGAGAACAGTGAACAAAGGAGACCTGCGACTATGTTTGTGCGGAAAAACACGCACGTCCGCGCGACCATGTCTCAGTGCCAGAAGACTGCCCGAAGCCGAGGCCCAAGTTTCATGCCGGTAGATAAGCAAGGCCACCTGGAAGATGCATAGATGGGCCCAAGATGCGATTCCTGGCAGAGCGGTAGACCAAGAGCAAAAACGAGGTTGTCCAATCTTGGACCGGGAGGTCACGCGACGAACGCGTCGCGTCAGAGAGCCAAACATTCCACAACGGCAGCCACATGATATGTCTGTAATCTGGACACATTCGTCCTCCCACGCGGCCCCGATCCCGATGTGGCGCCGTCCACACAGTCTTATGCTCTAGGCAGCACGGTACGCTGAGCTCCTTTTTCGGGCATTAGTCCGCTTGGCTGCCACCCAGTTAACATATGGGCAGGCACACGCCGCGGGAAATTCAGTTAACGTCCATGATTGAAAGCATGCTCAAATGAACATTGTCCTGTCAATGCCTCTTACAATGGATACATGTACACAGATGCCAGGCGTGCGAGAATTATTCCGACCGCCGCAGCAATAATAAAGATTGAACTCCGAGCCACGGGGCGCGGGGCCGTCTTTGTAGTGCAAGGGTTGTTCACCTCTACCTCGCTCCTCGAGCTTGATCTTCCTGGAAAATGCCGTTCGAGGCTTGAACAATCGAGATCTGAGCTCAGACCGTCGAGGTCTTCAGAAGATATCTCCTCAACTGTGGGGTGATTTTAGGGGACTCGAAAGGCCAAATTAATCATGCTTACTGTGTGCAAGATCAACTTTTGGATCGCGAGAGAGTTCAAAAAGCGGATGACCGAGAGCCCTGGCGACATCCTGGCTGTTTGGATCGAATCCTTTGGCGGCGTGAAACTGACTGAGGCCGGCATATATGCGGGCATCCCAGGCTTTACGGCAGACTGTGCTCTTCCATTCCAGAGTAGGGAATCTCATTGTGGATGCCACCTCGGGACTGAGCCGTTCGATTCCCGCCGGATCGAGGGACCAATATGCGGGGCATTGAAGTGGTCGACAGAATTTACCGTCTTCAGTCTGGAGGTCCGTCAACGGGCATAAAAACAAATAACCCCCCGGTAGTTCGTCAGGAATAGCGGAGAATGATAGCATATATCTGATCCACCACACGAAGACTATTGTTCATATGTGAGGACGGGGATGCCGTTGGGAATCAATTTCCCTACAATAATTCTCGTCGGGTGCCATCTTGGAGACTTGACTGAATATATAATTCGCTTGAGAATGCCAGCAAAAAGGCCCATAATTCTGCAGATCAGGTCGAAGTACCCGGCCGATGGGTCCATGTTTGGCACAAGAGGAGTCAAACCTTGAAGAAGGGTCGGGCATGCTGAAATGCAGGAAGACGGCAGAAACAAGGGACATACCGAGTCCAACCATCCTCCATGACAATTGGCTTATCTTGTTTGTCGTCTCGTATCCCCAACCATCTCCAACCACGGTCGTGGATCATCATATTGGGTATGTGTGCAATCTCATACATCCTCTCCAGGCTTAATATTATCGTGCCAGGCCGAACTGCATCATGGAGGGGCGCCGACCAGTAGTTTATCGCCAAATACCAAAAGCAAATTTCGTGACACTGGTTCAGAGTCAGAGAAGAAATGATGATGCTCTCCGAATTAGGTCCATGCTGAGACATTGGGATATGGGGCAAATGTTCGACCCCCCCTATGGGATATCCGAGAGGGTTGCCGTCACGTCCAGCAGAAGTCGTTGATGGCTCAACACAGAGCCGACCAGTTGAGCGACGTATCCACGTCGCTGAATTAGAGATCTACAACCAGAAATTTTCAGATGTAGGCAACTGTCAACATCCTAACGTACCTGGGACTGGGAGCCCGTAGGTCCGAAGATGGCAACCAAATAGTTTTCCGCATCCTGCGAATAAGAGTTCAGTTGAATTTCGGGACAGTGGTCTGCCGTCATACGTGGAACTCCCTAGTCTGCCGAAGGTCAACAACTGGTACATACGGTAGAAAGATATAGACTTACAAGGTACCCATAAAGGTATATGGTGTATATCATGGAATGTCGGTATTCCTGAATAAATCGTAGTATGGGCACAAGCTCTAAGCAACATCGTTTCAGAGAGTGGAGAGAATTGCACGGAATCGCGAACCGTCGTGGAAGACTGTAGCATATATACCGCACGAGTTGACAGTCCCATAGAGCTGAGTGAGATTTGGGTGACTGGTTTATGCATTTAATCCAGCGACTGGAAATATGTGGAATGATCTCACCGAAGTCCAGAATACTTTGTGACTTCGCGCTTCCAGTTCTCACCAGGTCGGTGAGCGTTAAAGGGACATCATCGCAGAGATGCAGAATCATACATACCTCTTCCGCATTTTCACCCTCATACACCGCTACAGTCACGTCCGACTGTCTTCCCTCAATGTGTGCCGAGTACACCCGCCGCACGGGGGTTCTCCCATCGCGTCTCTGAGCCACACCACACTCGTCCAGCCGTATTTCATTCCTGAGATCCACGTCTCCCAACGGAATTCTTCGAAAGTCTCCCGTTGGCGTCAGTATTGGGGCTGTTCACCAACTAAATGATTTACCAGACGGCACAGTGGGAGTGGGATGTGTGATATTGCTAGTGAACTGCCCGCCAGTGACCACAAAGTGCTGAGCGCCGGGGAAAAAGGCTCCAGTTTGTCTACGGATTTGTTTGAGAACGAGCAATATGACAGTATCAGTTCGTCTTTACCGAGTCGGGTCGCCGCCAGGGTCGGAGCTGACAGATATGGACGCCGGTGGGTGGCTTTGCAGGGCAGCTGGGTCGTCGATCATGAGTGTTAGTGGAAGAGTGGTATAGGCGCCCAACACAGCCAATGTGCGCTAAATTCGATCAAGAAGCTGTTGACACGGCGGACAATCAACGTTGACTGTCATTTGCGATCCGAGTTGACGCTGTCATCGAATCGTCACCTGAACTGTCATTTACTTAAATCTGGGCACTTACCCCTTTGGTCGAGCTGACAGCTTTTGCCGTGGCCACGATGCAGCCACGCGTTTTCAGGTCTTTCCGTGAAATAAATGATCTGAAAGTGATAATATTCCTCTCTTGGGCTCAGTTCCTACTCAAACACCTTCGGAGGGGGCTTAAAATAAACCTACGAGCATAGAGCACCAGGTTAGCAACAATGTTTGAGGGAGAGCACATGAAGACTGAGCGAGAACACGCCCCAAATGCAAGCCAGAAGTACAACAAGGCATCTCAGGCATATCAGCATGCGGTTCATCACGATGGCGGGAACCCAGCGTTCTGGTGTTCCATGGGCGTGTTATACTTCCAAATCTACCAATACCGCATCACGCTTGATGCATACTCTCGCGTGATCCACATCAACCCGTACATCTCGGAAGTCTGGTTCGACCTCGGAAGTCTCTACGAGAACTGCAACAACCAGATCTCCGACGCCATCGACACATATGGTCGCGCAAGCGAGCTTGATCCTAATAACCCCGTCATCTCCCAGCACCTTGCGCTGCTGATGAACGTGCAAGCGACGGATGGGCAGATTCCCTCCCCACAGGATATGCATCCCGCTGCGTACGTGAGCGCATCAGGTTTTACTCTGCCTGCTGGACTTACCATGCGGGAGCAACGAAACTCAGCCTGCAGGCACATTCAATCTGCCATGAATCTGCTGTCTGACTTGCGAAGAGACACAGCAATTTGCTATTGTCGGTGATGTGCTGGCTGTGAGACCCTAATTTGCCCCCGTATGTCTGCGAACACCTTCGAGTCTTCGCAGGCATATCTGGGGTTTTGATCGGGGTCCTTGGCCATGCACATGCAGGTTCAACTTTGACATGAGAAATCGGTTTCGAGTACCTGTTCGAGTACGATATATTTATCAACATGCGGACCAAGATGATCACCAGACTCGATGACCAAGACATTGGGTCTGCTTCTCTGGGAACAACTGTCGCGATCAATTTCAGTTTCAACAAATGTTGTGGTTGAAAATATAATAAAAATAGTGCTCTATTAAAGAGGAGTTAGGACGAGAATCACTACACAATCTAAATCAAATGCTCAGGGTCCATTGGAGGTTATGTGAGCGGGGCTTTTGGGACAGTTCATTATGCAGCTCTGTCATATATATTCACTGAAAAAGCATCGCAAATGGTCCACAGAGCGTGTACCATTTGGTTGGTTAATGACTGTGTTTGCAGTTCAAACGGAATTGAATGTTTGACTTGAACTATCGAAGACTGCATAATTAAACCTCCTGTACTTGCATTCGGATTCTGCGAGCATGGAACAGTCATCACATGTAATCCCAATTTTCAACCGAGTAAGATTCGGGATGAGCTAGAAGTGGGACTCGTTGGAAGTGGACCTGGTACTAAGCTTGGGCTAATATGCAAATTTGCAATCACCTTCAGGTCTTGAAAAATGTCAACCTTGGACGGTGAATAAATATTAATAAAAACACAAGAATTCACTGCCAAATGATATTCCAACCTATCTCTTAACCAACAATGGGAGAGAACACATTGAAGTTGTTGAAACTATTTGGGGAGGAAAAGTAAAAGGTGCATCATGCGAGACTCGAACTCGCAACCTCCAGATTCAAAGTTTGGTACTGTTAGCATCCAAAGCATTCGAAAGAGGAAGCGATGATATGATTGGTAAGCGCCCGGGCCGAGTTTCCGCATCCTTCGTTTCACCTCCACCATGCTTCTCGCCGTGAACAACTGCAAATTCCGAAGCCTGCCGCGTGCTTGACGGTCTTCTGACTCACGCCACGGCCAACCATGGACCCAGGTAGACTTGAATCAGTCCGTGGTGCACTACTGAAACTCCGCAGATAGCGGACTGGGCAAATCTGTTTACTCAGCGTGTCCGGTGAAAACACGCCGACGTGTCCAGACTTCGACCTCTTAAATATGGCCATGGGCACCTAGCTCTTTAATGACTTTCCGCTTGACATCCTCACTGTGTCTCGTGGCTGCAACGCTCGTCACCGCAGGGCCTTGCGACATCTATGCCGCAGGAGATACTCCTTGTGCCGCTGCACACAGCACCACCCGAGCACTATTCAGCGCTTACACCGACTCCCTCTACCAAATCAAACGCGGCTCCGACGGAGCAACGACCAACATCGCACCTCTGTCTGCTGGGGGTGTCGCCAATGCTGCGGCTCAAGACGCGTTCTGCGCGAGCACGACTTGCACCATCACCACCATATTCGACCAGACTGGCCTCGGCAATCATCTCACGCAAGCCCCGCCAGGCGGTGCAGGGAGTGGTACCGATCCAAATGGCTTCGACAATCTTGCCGCAGCGGATGGTGCTCCGATTACGTTGAACGGACAGAAGGCGTATGGTGTCTTCATCTCGCCTGGAACAGGATACCGCAACGATGCGACTGCTGGTATCGCGATTGTGAGTGTCTTCTTGCCAGTACTCATACATGTGCTAATCAGCTTCAAGGGCGACACTGCGGAAGGAATATACGCGGTCTTCGACGGCACACACTACAACAATAGATGCTGCTTCGACTACGGCAACGCGGAGCCATCAAACGACGACACGGGCAATGGCCATATGGAGGCCATCTACTTTGGGAATGGGGGAGACGGAGGAGCGGGAAGCGGCCCTTGGATCCAAGCCGACCTCGAGAACGGCTTGTTCTCTCGCGGTACAACAGCCTCAAACCCAGGTCTTCCGACGATGAGCTCGCGATTCGTCACTGCTATCATCAAAGGCCAGCCGGGAATGTGGGAGATTCGTGGCGGGGACGGTGCGTCTGGCGGCCTGTCGACGTTCTACAGCGGTGGACGTCCTGGAGGTGGGTACAACCCAATGCACAAGGAGGGTGCTATTGTTTTGGGGATCGGTGGCGACAACAGCAACCGTGCCCAGGGAACATTCTACGAAGGCGTAATGACCTTTGGGTTCCCGTCCGACGCCACCGAGAATTTGGTCCAGGCCAACATTGTCGCAGCGAGATATGCTGTCACTTCCTTGACGAGCGGGCCTGCTATTACCGTGGGCTCCGCCGTCTCGCTCCGCGCAACCACCGCCTGCTGCGCAAATCGCTTCATTTCCCACCAGGGTTCCACTATCAGTAACCAGGTGAATGATATTTCTTTGCAGAGAATTCAATTTGTGTCTGATCAGTCTGCCTTCTTTATTTTCCAGATCGTGAACACGACCAGCACTACCGCGCTCAAGCTCTCTGCCAGCTGGACCGTCGTCGCTGGTCTCGCGAACAGCGGGTGTATCTCCTTCCTGTCACGCGATACCGCCCAAAGCTACATCCGGCACTTCAATTTCCAGCTCCTCGTCAACGCTGATGATGGTACGCAGCTGTTTAAGGAGGACGCAACGTTCTGCCCCCAGGCGGGCAAAAATGGCCAGGGGAACTCGCTTCGGTCGTGGAGCTATCCGACGCATTATTTCAGGCACTTCAATGGTATCCTCTATGCCGCGAGTAATGGTGGACCGCAGGACTTTGATGCTACATTTTCGTTCAATGATGATGTTAGCTGGGTTGTCAGTGCTGCCTTTGCGTAGTGTTTTACATTTGCACTTTTTTATATGCCTGTAGAGACATTGCTTTGAAGTTGTACGGTGCGAGGGCTAATAAAATTATCCGCGTTCGGATGAGGGCGAATTATCCAATTTTCTCAGATCTAATTTGCTGCAAAGCGTGCAAGCGCTTGAGCTTGAAAACTGAAGTGTCAGATTTGCTTCAAACTCATTAGAATCACTTGAAAGGCCCCTAAGGGAGGTGTTAGATTTGCTTCAAAGTCATTAGATTTGCTCAAAACCATTAGATTCGCTTGAAGGACCCTTCAACCAACTCTAATGGGGGTGTCAGAATTGCTTCAAAGTGAATCATGTTTCATTTGGCACAAAGGAAAACGCACCTTGCCCAGAAATACTGGTCTCCAAACCACGGCTTGATCAATGTGGGTATTCCTGACGTGAGGTTAGGGATTTTGTAACTGAGATAAGCCACATTATATGGCTAACCTGCACGCAGACTGGCACCCGTCGTTCCAGCACCACCTATGACAACAAGTTGAGTGAGAAGTTTCGGGGCACGGGTAATCATCCCTACCGTGGTGCATTGCAGCATCTATCCGCTGGAAGAGCCAGTCGTGGGGCACTGAGTTGACGACATAACATTTTTCGTGTATCTCGACTTCGGGGTCCTTGTCGTTGGCTTTGCTCATCCGCGCTGACCAGCCTTTCGATATGATCGCTCTCACACCACCTGGTCGATGTCAGCACCCAAGGTGATAGTTGAAGCAAATTTAAATAGTACAAATACATATATTTCACAAACTATACAACGCGTACATCTTTCAGCCCCGGTTTACCCGTTTAACCATTTAACCAACTGTTCAACAAAGACTTCACCTAAGAAAAAGCAGCGACTGCACTGTTGGTTTAACCGGCTAAATCAAACTGTTCAACCAGTCGGTTAAACCGACTGTTAAACCGTTTGGTCAACCCGACTGTTAAACTTTAGTGGCGTCTCCTTGAGGTACGACGAGAAATGCTCGAAAATTGTGGATACCCATTCTTCTGGGGGAATTTGGTTCACACGAATAACTGGCAGCAAGAATAACAATCAGCTAGTGACCAGTTGCCTGGAGTACAAGACACATACCTGGATTTGGACTTTGGAATCTTCCCAGCCTCGGTTATTTTAACAATTCAGTTAAACAGGTAAGCAGGGGAATGGTTAAACGGGGAGTTGGGTTGCTTCTGTCACTAATACAACTCCCCAGCACAGGGTTCAACATGTTAAACCGGTTAAACACATTAATGGTTAGAGATGCACCACGTTTAACGGACCTCATCGGGTAGTTGGGAATACCTACAGGATACACGGTCGAATAATTCGGGAAAACTCCCGGTAGGTGCGGGCATGTCTAAGGAACAACATATTGGAAATTCAGAGAGAAAGATTGAGTTTTGTGCGCAGGAGAAAATGTCGAGTCGCATCAGTAGCAATCACGGTTACTCAAAACAGCAGCTCTTGCCGTACACTTGCAAATGTCTGAGCCCGAACTGAAAGCTTCAGCGCACAATCCTTCCAAAGTCGAAACTCGGCGTCAAATGAAATACAATCAGTACTTCGAATGAACGTTACCTTCCACTGAATTTGAATCCAATCTTTTTTTTTCCAAATAGTTGCGATTACATGTCCAGGTCAATATTTGGGGCCGAAGTCTATCGATTTGATGCATAGTCCGGAAATTTTACAGTTCAAAGAATTGTATTGGTGGCTATAGTGTGGCTACATATGAGGCTGGAATACAGTACGGTAGGAAACACATTGAAACTACAAATCAGGAAACCAGTTATTGGCAAAGACGACGCGAAGGAGTTGAGCGATTATGCCGCGAGAAAAGTGGTCAAACGACCATTTTGCATCTTATAGATGGCCTGCTCTTGCCAACTTTCTCGCATCTTTGGGCTTATACCAAACTGTCTCTATAAGGCCATCTTGGGCCTTATAGATGGACTCTTGAATAGGGCCATTTCCCAGGGAATCTCGCACACAAACATTTTAAAAAGGGTCATTTTCCAGGGAATCTCGCGCACAAACATTTTAAAAAGGCTCATTTTTCAGGGAATCTCGCACACAAACTTAAAAAAGGCTCATTTCCCAGGGAATCTCGTGCACAAAGTTTTTTGAAAAGGGTCTTTTCTGGGAAATCTCGCGCACAATTGTGCGCGAGATTTCCCAGAAATTGGCACTTGTCAAATCTATAACACAAAAACACCTATAGAGGCAGAATTGTGCGCACAATTCTTGGGGAAGATACATAGGAGCTTCCATGGTTGTGTAGGCAAGAGTTGTTGCATAGTGGGTGAGGGCACGCAGGTGGTGGAATGTAGTGAGCTCGTGCTCGATAACAAACGGCGCAATCATCTTGAATGCCTCCAATTGGTCCTTGCATCGTCCACTCTTCACCAGCTCATGAATCTCCTTGAGCATGCAAAGCTTGATACCCCAACACAACTTCGCAATCGGGTTAGTGGTTTTCTTTGGCCCCGCAAATTCACCTGTCTTTTTAAGGCTAAACAATGCCAAGAAGCACATCATTGGATCATGAATCAAGTGGTTCTCGGTAGCCTCGCACTGGGTCCTCCACAGCGCAAGCAGAAGCAGATGAAGTTGGGAGCAATGCTCCTCTGTGTGTGTCTGTCGAGTCCTCGAAGGAGGCAAGCACTGCCTCGACAGCACCCTTCAACTGCTGGCTGACCGGCAAATGATAATGCTCTGGCTCACGCAAGAGCAAAGCTAGCAAGCGAACAATTATTAGGATATATTTTGCAAACATTTGGTCTTCTTGGTGGAAGGAATGCAGCGGTGTGTTGTTGATTCCACTACAAATCTATAAGCAGGGGAGCGTCCTTATAGATAATGAACACCCACTTTTTATCCGGATCCGCACTGTTCAACCGCTGCAAAACCACCTTGTTCGTCTTTTTGATGAGCTTGGTTGCCTTCCAAAAGTAGGCCACAACAACCTCTTGCAGAATGGGGAATTCCTCCTCGGAAGAAAGAGACGCCAGCTGTATCAGCTCCTCATCGTGTTCGCAGTAAGGGTGCAAATGCTCGGCCCACCCATTGCATAGCAGCCAAGGTGTGATCATTTGTGGGTTGGGGAGTTCCTCTGCACGGTAGTCCTTTGGGTCAAAGTCCACAACCAGGTCGCACAGAGATTTCGCTGCCATTGACCACTGCGTTAGAGGTGGTGGCTGCTGGGTTGGAGGGGGTGCATGCTGAGACTGCGTTAGAGGTGGTTGCTGCTGGGCTGGAGGGGGTGCATGCTGAGACTGCGTCAAGGAGGGAAAGGGGGAGGAAGACCATGGGCTAGGAGGTTCATTGTCATCAGTAAAAGGTTCAATGTCCACCAGTTCCACCACACGAAACTGAGTCTTGCAAAAACCAGTGTTTAGGACCTGGCTTGCCAAACCAGACCTCATTCTGCCCCGGGTATCTTGGCAGTCATCGTTATCGCGCATATGTTTTTGAACTCTTTTCTTCCCAGCAACGTATGGGCAGCGCAGACAACCATACTGGTCATGGTTTATACGGACACCACTGAATGAAGGGCATGGCTCCATCAGTAGTTCAATCTTTGGAAAGTCCTCTCTAATTTTGAAACCATGTGTGCGGTCGATGATATGGTCACGGACAACTGAGTCTGTGCCCTCGTGGTCACGCCGAAGATGCATCAGGACCCCACTGTTGTTGTCCTCCGAGTGCACCTGCGCTGAACCACGCCGTAGACAAATGTACATGTTAAGCTCGGTATTGATAGCAACCCCAACCGAAGCCAGAACACTGGTTTGAACAAGATCCCCGCACTTGTTCAGAGTGCGTGGTACTATTGCCATCTATAAGACAGATTTCAGTGTTATAGATGAGCGGTCGAGTCTCGAACTGACTTGCTGCGATGCAGTTGGTATCTATAAGGGTGTGGTCAGCCTTATAGAGGATATAAATACCCCGAGACGTACCTGGGAAGCCATTGATTATATAAGCAGAGCTGTAGGATAGGGAGATGGTGGGGGTTAAAGATCAGGAAAGGTCGAGTAGGCCCTGGGCTTATATACCTGTTACAAGGAACATCAGTCACCATTGTGACCACGGTGATATTGGTGCTGTGGCTTGCCGATCATTTGGTTGACTTTAATCATGTGACCGTCTCGCTCTTTCTTTCTTTCCACCACCATCTTTTTCCTCTCCTTGCATGTCCTTGAATCTTGCCCTTATACTGCTCCCAGTGCTCTTCTATTGTCTTCTAGATGTTCTGGCATTCAGCTGCTCCCAGGTGCACCAGGTGGTGTTCTACCATCTTTTGGCGCCTATTCTGCCTGGATCTGCTGCTCAATCTAAACTGCGCTCTCTGGATATAATGCCCTTGGTCTACACCTCCTCTGATATACCATCCCCCTCTATCTTATAATTTTTTTCACATCTATAATCCCATCATCTATAACACCATCTTGCGTCTCGCATCTATTAGACTGATCTGGAGCTTATAGAAGACGGAACCTCGCGCACAAATATTTCTCACAGAGGTCGCATGTCTGTCTCTATAAGGCCATCTCGGGCCTTATAGATGGACTCACGAGCAGGGCCATTTCTCAGGGAATCTCACACACAAACCTTTTAAAAAGGGTCATTTCTGAGGGAACCTCGCACACAAAGCTTTTTACCAGAGGTCTCCTTGCAAAAGCCTTTGTGCACGAGGTTCCCTGAGAAGGGACCCCTTTTAAAAACCTTTGTGCACGAGGTTCCCGGGGAAAGGACCCTTTCAAACAATCTCGCGCACAAACCTTTTAAAAAGGGTCATTTCTGAGGGAACCTCGCGCACAAAGCTTTTTACCAGAGGTCTCCTTGCAAAAGCCTTTGTGCGCGAGGTTCCCTGAGAAGGGACCCCTTTTAAAAACCTTTGTGCGCGAGGTTCCCGGAGAAAGGACCCTTTCAAACAGCTTTGTGCGCGAGGTTCCCTGGAAATCCCCTTTTCCCAGGAATTTCAGTCTATAAGGTCACTTGGGGCCTTATAGATGGAACCTCGCGCACAAACATTTTAAAAAGGGTCATTTCTGAGGAAACCTTGCGCACAAAGCTTTTTACCAGAGGTCCCCTTCCAAAACCCGTTGTGCGCGAGGTTCCCTGAGAAGGGACCCCTTTTAAAACCTTTGTGCGCGAGGTTCCTGGAGAAACGACCCTCTCAAACAGCTTTGTGCGCGAGGTTCCCTGGAAATCCCCCTTTTCCCACGAATTTCAGTCTATAAGGTCACTTGGGGCCTTATAGATGGAACCTCGTGCACAAAACTTTTGGAGAAGGGGCTCTCCTCGCAGAACCTCGCGCACAAACATTTTTACAAAGGCCATTTCTCAGGGAACCTCGCGCACAATTGTGCGTGAGGTTCTCTCAAAAATTGGCACTTGCCAAATCTATATCTCAAAAAAAAGCCTATAGAGCCGGAACTGTGCGCACAGTTCCAGGGGAAGATAGATAGGAGAGGAAGTCGGCGCAGACGCGGGGCCCGAATTGGCGTAAAAGGAGAGGACTGACTGCCGTAAATAAGCTGTCTGATGGGATCGAGGAAGGCTGGCACTTACCTCACACGTCGGATCCCTCTTCGCTTTCCTCTGCCACGTCGGACTCCATATCCTCGTCCTCGTCGGACTCGACAACGACCTTTCTCTTGGGCTTCGAGGGTGCTGTTGCCTTGGCCTTCCCCTTGCCAGTCGCGACCTTGGAGCTGGTGCTGGCAGCCTGAGATTTCTTCGCGGCTTTCTTCGCAGCCTTCTTGGCGCCGGCTTTCTTCGGGGCGACGGTACGCCTCTTGCGCGACGCAGAGGGATCCCTCTTGGCCGAGTTGCCCTTGAGGTACGCAAACTTCGTTGGCACCTCGAGCCAGCCGCTCTTGTAACCGTTCTTGCGCTTGTTCTTGATAAACTGCTTCACGATCTCTGCGGTGGCCCAGTCGTTGACATAATATGCGAGAATCGGGTGCGCCCTCGCCTACATCGATTCAGCAGTCAGCTCGTATAGAAACATCAGAAAGATCAACACATACCACGTCAAACAGCTTCGCCTTAACGCTTGCGGGAATCTCGGCCCAAGTACTCTCCCACTGGATACCGGCTTGGAGAGCAAGGTCACGGAGGTTACGCTAGCAATACATCAATATAAGTCGCAGAAGAATCGGAAACTTCACGCACCATCAAGGCTTTATAGATCTCTCTATTGGCTTGACTTCCTCCGAGTCCCATCTCATTCTGGATATTGAAGTCGTTGCCAGCGGTGCCAGCGGGCCTGGGGATCTTATCGGAGGGCCTATCGCTGGGGATCGCGTTGCTGAGCTCCTCAAGTTGCTTCTGGAGCTCCGCGTTTTTGGCCCGTTCTTGCGCCAAGGCATCTGGACCCAGCCCACTTCAGCATAATTGTCGAAGAACGCGAAAACACCTCACCCGCAACCTCGGTGCTCTGGTCGCCCTCGGCTCCCACATTGGTACGCGACTTCAGAGCCACATTATCGCGCTTGAGGGCCGCGAGCTGTTCCTGCTGCTCACCGAATTGCTCTACATGTTACGTGAGTGTATTATATGTCTTGAGCTGTGCGCAGTACTTACGGCGGATCACATCGTTCTCCTGTCTGGCGAAGACAATGTCCAAGGTATTGCAGCCCTCAATATCTTATTTCTGCTCCAATTTTGCAACGACATCGCGTTGCTTGTCTGTCAACGTGTCCCACTGCGCGGATTTTGGGTTCTCCTTCTCTGCGTTGTTGGCGGGCTGTGCAGCGCGAGGAGCGGGAGGGACCACCTTCTTGCTCGCAGTAGTGGTGCGTGTTCGAACGGACATTCTGTGTGGGTGGTGGGACTGACGAGCGCGACAGAGGTGGGGCGGTTGGTTTGAGTCACGATATTTCCTATTTTTGTTGTGCCAAGTTTTGTATGCGCTCGGACCATGCACCGCTTTCCAAATACAGTCTTTCTCCCCCCTCTGCTTGTGTTCCCGTCTTGATACAATGCCGAAGCAAGAGCGAGTGCTCTGCACATGCTGCAACACCGACTTACCGCCAAAACGAGAACGCGAGCATCGTCGGGCGCTGAATGCCCGGCCCTATCCTCCTACAAGCCCGAAATATCCCTCCCAGCAGCGGCGTATTCATGCGCCAAGTTCTGAAGCAGATCCAATTCCATTCGCACTGGGTAATAACACCTCTGCTGGGCCGTCCTACTCGGGAGATTATGATGAGTTTTCCGACGGTATGCAGTAACGCGCAAAGTTTTGCCTTGCCAACACTTGATTGAAAGAAGAAAATTCTGTAGACTTGGGCAGTCCGAACTCAATGAGTGTGGATCCAGGGCAAGAGTCTGACCCATTCCTCGAGACTACCATCGAGTCCGTCGGCGCAGATGATCTCGAGGAGCCTGATTCGGACTCTGGCGAGGATGGGGAATTTGAGTCAGATGATGATGATGAAAACCCGGTACTACACGGCTATCCCGGGAGTCATCGGAATTTGGTAGAATTTGATGCCCATAGAATTCCAATGGTTTTTGGCTTGCATTTCTATGTGCCGATTTTTGAGGTCCATTAAATATGCAGATTGGCGGAATTCAACGGGTGCCTCGCTTTATTTCAATGATTCACCCTCTAAGCGGCCAGTTGCCTTAGAAAATCCATTGGCGCTCGCACATGCTTTGGTTAGTAAGGTTCGCGAAGTCAGGCTATAGTGGGGATATGATACATCACCTTACTCTGGAGGGAAATCCGCCATGATACATCACAAACTCTTGTGAGAGATGCGCCATGATGTATCACACGAGAATACAATACCTTTTAGGTAAATGGTCTCGCGCGCGCGCCCGCTCGCTGCTCCCCACCACCCGTCGCGCTAGGTGGCAGTGCTCTCCCGCCTTGCCCGATATGGCAGTTGCTTGCGCTGGCCCAGCAGCCTAGATTAAGTGTAGGATAGATAGATGATATATATATGATCTTACCAGTGCTTTTGTAGAGCCTCCCAGAGCCTACTGGCGTTACTAGTGCGTTTGAGAAACGGGTGATTTGGCAGGGGGATTTGGCAGGGGATTGATTTGTTTGCGGTTGTTAGTTATCAATGATCCCTGCTTCCTCCTCCTCCCCGCCGCACGCTCCGGCCCTTCGGCTTCCTCCCTTCGTTCAGCTAGGTGAGGGGCTTATTGAAAACCTTTACAACTCCCATTCTACCTCTTTACAGCCCGCAATTCCTCCTATCTGGGTCTGTGCAGCCCACACAAATCTCGCACCAGCCTACACGTTTGCAGACCATACCGCCCTCCTGCACCCACAGCACCGGCCTATATCCCTTGTTGGACATTCTGGACACTGTCCCCGCCCTTTTCGCCGCCGTTGACCTGCCCTGCACCCCACCACCGCGCGCTTTTCCCGCCCCTCCCGCTTCCTCCTGCTCTGCACCTCCCTCTGCAGCCTATATCACTTGGCACCACCCCGTTGGATTCTGGACACCGTCCCCCACCCTTTTCGCCGCCATTGACCCGCCCTGCACCCCACCACTGCACGCTTTTCCCGCCCGGCACTCCCACCGCTTCCTCCTGCTCTGCACCTCCCTCTGCAGCCCATATCGACACCAGCTCATTGGATGTCGTGGGAGTCGCTGGCGTCGAACGTTGTCCCATCTGTTACCTACTGTGACCACTACCATCCCCCATTTTTCCTACCAATGTCGTAATCAGTCTGTCCTTGCCTTAAAATATAATACAATGTCATTTCTCACTATTGCAATTAAAGTACCTAAACTAAATAATGATGTCTTATGAGGTTCCTTTCACCCCCAAAAAAAATAAAGTCGACGTTGTGGCTGTGTTGCCAGAAAAAAAAGGGCAAAGGTAAGCGAAGGCCCCTCGCATGAATCGAACACACGACCTCCTGTAATACTGAGTTGACACAACTCGGAGGGTACCCCACAAGGACTTTTATATGCTTGGATTGTGTACTACATATGTAGCACAAAAATTTACCTGTGATTTACAAAATAAAGTCGTCCTTGCACATTCACAAAATTTAAAGTCGTTGTTGGCTGTGCTGCCTGGAAAATAAAAAGACGGGTGTATGAACTCAGATAGCATTGAGACTAGCTAGAACATAACGAAGCCGTGGGTTAACTAAAAAAAATGCGCCGTTGAGGGCGGGACTAAAGACGTTGATGAGAATAACAGGCTGGTTGAGCAGCCACCGAGTAGTTTACTTGCGCGTGTGCGTTCTATGGATGCCGTGAGAAAAGGAAGGGAAAAAGACAAAGTGAAAATACGCACTTTTTCGCCGCTGGGGCAGAGGCCGCAGGCCCCGCTGCCTTGCGCTTTCCCGTCCCGCCCGCTGTCGCAACCGCCTTCCCCTTTGCCGCCGTCTTCCCCTTCTTGGGCACGCCCGAGCCCGGGAGATCCTCCACCACCTTGCGCTTCTGGTTGGCGAACCCGTCCAGCATGCGCTGGTCTTCTTCCGCCGCCAGCTCGGCGGGCGACCGTTTCTTCGTCCGTGCAGAACCATCGGGGTTCTTCGTCGCCGTCACAGCGCGTTTGGGGCGCGAGCCCGTGATGAAGAGGTCCGCGCCGCCTGCTGGGTTGTGAAGACGCGCCCGCTCACGCTCCGCTTCTGCGCGTTCCGCTGCAGCTTTGGTTTCTGCAGCCTTCTCGCGTTGCAACATCTCCGTCCGGAGTGTGCGGTTCGTGGTGTCCTCTCGACGAATGCGCGCTGCTTCAGCATTGGCAGCCGCACCCGTCAACGTCGTGGGCGCCAGCGCTGGCACCGCGGTCAGTGGTGCTGGTGCTTGATCGGGGATCGCTGGTCCTGGCGTGCTCTCGCTGGCGTCGGCGGCGGCGGGCGTCTTGGCCTTGGGGGGCCTACCACGCGGTCGAGGTGAGGGGATCGCCGGGGCCTGCACGCTCTCGCTGACGGCAGGGATAGTGGCAGCAGCAGGCGTCTTGCGGGCCCTGCCTCGTTTTTTGGTCGTAGATGTCGTCTTTGGCGCAGCAGCAGCAGGGTGCTCCTTCGGAGCGTTACCCATCGGGCGCGATTGGAAAGATCCCGGAATCTGAGGGGGCCCCGGGAGCGCCACCATAGCCAGCTGAGGAGGGGCTCACTAGACACTTGAGCAGGAAGAGAAGACGCAGGCGCGTGCTGCGCCTCCACAGCTGCCGCTGCATTGGCAACCACCGATGAGAAGACCGATAGAGCAGATGGGCGCGGATGGATGGGGGGTCCTTGAGGGCGGGGAGCATGGATGGTCGCGGGTGTCGTCGGCGCTGTCAATGTCGATGTAGAAGTCTTCGGCGTCGCGTTGACAACTGTGATGGGTGCCTCGAGTTGATGTGATGCTACTGGACGCAAAGTCTCGGCGGTGCTGCTGGGAGTAAATGTGAATGGTGCGGACGTGTTTGCTCCAAAGGTGAAAGGCGGGGACGATGAAGAAGAGCCTCCACCCTTTGGCTTGGAGAACGCCTGGAAGAGGACGCTGGGGGTGGCGGGGAAGTTGAAGCCATGGACCTCAATGGTCGGCTGCAGCTGTCCCACCTCGCGATCCTTCTCGAATGCAGCCCCACGGAAGGCAGCCCGGGGCACCACCTCATAAGGTAAAGGTTTCGAGATATACCTGGGCAACATACCACAAGGGTTATTGCGATATCTTTGGGCAAGCCAAAAAAGGAAATTCATCAGAAATAAAAGAATGTCAGCAGCGGGATTCAAACACAAAACCTCCAGGTTTCTGCCATCAATTGAGGAGAAACCATATTACAAACTAGACTATACTGGCCACAACAGGAACATAAATTGATCTCCATATATTATGTATCTCAAAACACATAATAAACATGTTTCCCACCTATTATGGCCCGCATAGGGCCACATGGTTAATGTTATGGTTAGTGGTTGATGTTAGGGGTTAGTGGTTAGGTGTTAAGGTTAGTGGTTAGGTGTCTCGGTCCCAGGGGATATATATTTCTTTTGGTTAGGGTTTTGGTTAGGTTGGATATAGTTGGTTAGGGGTTTTTTGTTAGGGTTTGGAATACTACAAAACACTTAATAAGCATGTCTAAACAATTTCGAAGATCTAGGGCAGCTTGCCTGCCCTAGGTCTGGGTATTAGCAGTCCCAGGTAGGGTAAGGCTAGCCTTACCCTAGCTGGGAACCGAAATTTGTTTCTTGTGGTCTTTTGGCTCAGTTGGTTATGCTGCCAAACTTCCCATCAATTTAGTTTCCTGGAGGTCTTTGGTTCAAACCCTCTTTTTGCCTCCTTTTATCTTTATTTAAATCTGCCATATATATATATATTACTAATATATAGTGCCCTGGGCAAGATCCCAAAGATATCGCAATAGACCTGCGGTATGATGCCCAGGTATATCTCGAAATACTGAGTATATGAGCTGGGGGCACCGGACGAGCAGCTGGCACAGGCGCGAATTCCTCCGGCATGCTGAGTGATCCGCCATCTGACCATGCGTTCTCTGTGGTCCCAAGGCTGAAGCTGGAGGTGGAGGCGGAGTCTGACATCATGTCGCCCAGCACCATCTCGAAATCCTGGGGCCCATCGTAATGCGAGGGGTCCCAATCTTCTGAGTAGGAAAGAGGTGGGGCGTCAAAGTTGGTGGTAGGGGTGAAAGAAATGAGCGCGGCATTAAAGTCGGTGGCAGAGGCGAAAGCAGTAGCGTCAGGCTCTGGAGTAGTGCCAGGGGAGGAGGTGGCGGCGGGTGCGACGAACACGGGAGCATCAGGGGAAGGGGCGTCAGGAGCGGACTTCACGCGCGTCTTGCGGTGCATGCGCTTCGGGGCACCTCGCTTGGTGGTTTTTTCTACAGCGGTGTCATTGTCGCCGTCGGAGTTGCCCTCAGCGTCGCCTACACCTTGGTCATCCTCCACGTCGCTTCCCTCGAAGGCGAGTAGGCCCTCGGGCATGGCAGCGTCCTCATCGCCTGGCGGAATACCCCTCCGATCGCGAACCTCGTGCACTGTTGTATCAAGTCTCAATTAGCAGCCATATCCACTTTAGATATTGAAACAAACTTACAGAAGGTGGGTTTGAGGAACTTGTTGAACTGTTTTTTGACGTCGTCCTCGAAGGTGGGATGGACCGCTTGGAAGTCGAGGCCTGCCGGCGTTGTACTAAAGCAGAAGCTGGTGGGAAGAGAGAAGCAAGATGATCAACATGCGCCCACAAACACCCATATCCAAAACGAGTAACTCACGTTTTGGTAGAGATCGCTCCTCCACGATGAGGCATGGGCCCACCCATCATCACAAACCCAACCCACCCTGTCTCCTTCATCGTCGCGTCGTGGACTTTCGACAGGATGTGCCCAAGCTGGTCGATGCCACTGCACAAATCATATCAGTACGCGAGGAATGGAACGACGTAAATCAAGACTTACTGCTGATACTCCAAGGGCGTGCGCTCGTCGTCGTCTGCAGCAGCTGGCATAATGCGCTCTGAGTTGAACTGGGCCGTTGCGGCCTCAATCTCCTTCTTGACGTCGTCGGACTCCAGCTGATACATCTCTATTGACGTTGTGTGCCACAAACTCATCCTCAACGCACGGTTCTTGTGCACGCGTGCAAGCGCAAGCGCATCCTCCGTCATCTCCGCCAGCACTCTCTCGTCCTCCGTCAGGATCGTCACTGCTGCCTGCTCGCTCGGACCAGCCGCCGCCGCCACCACCGCCGCGCGTTCAGCCTCAGCCTCTTCGTTGAGCTCGCCGTACCCTCTCTTCAACACCTCTTCCTTGATCTTCGCGCCATACAACTTCTGATACATCTCCTGGGGGCGAAGCGCACGTTTCACGACCTCCTTTTCCAAGATTCTGAAGAGGGAGCGCGCAGTCTTCTTGCTAATCCTAACAGGGTTACGCCGGGCCTTGTCTCGGTAACGCATCCAACGTTTTAAGCGCTAAAAGATAATGTGAGTCCTAATCCTCTTTTTCAAACGTACACGCGGCTTACCTCCTTCGTATTATTCGTGCTCTCCCCCAGCTGCTTGAGCTCTTCGGTAGTGAGTGGTGCGGCACCAGCGACGCGTAGGGGAAATCCAAACTCAGCCTCCTCAGGCCACTTCTCGAACCAGTCGCGCCATAACTGATCCCAGAATCGCGACAGTGGCACTCGGTGTTTGTCCTCGACTGCGGCAAGATATGCGGATAGTCGGCCAAGCAAGAACTCGTGCTGCGGGGCTGTCGCCCATTCGTGAGCACCCATGGTCAGGATAGAGTGAGTGAGAGATGGTGGAGGGTTTTCTAAGAGATGTGGATGGTGGGTGGAAGTCTGAGGTGCGTGATTTGCGCGACTGTGGTCTTTTTTTCCCCGCTGATCTTTTTTCGGAAAGATCCTACCGAAACAGATTCTTTTTCTGTTTTACTTGTCTAGCTTCTCTCCATGAAGGTGCGTTCCTGTATCTCGGACAAAATACGCGCGTAACCACGGTTCCTCATGCGTTTCTCATGCGCCGATTATACACGTTCCCAAAATGGTCTGCAGAAACCCCACATCATCCCTCAATTGATGGTCGCACAGGGTCTGTTTCGCCCTCGCCTTACATATAACAGCTGATTGATAAAATTCACGAAGCTCACTCTCCACTTCTATCCACCATGACGAACTTTTCGACTGAACCCCCCACTGCCCGCCAGGAGTTGGTGGCCTTACTCGCTGCCGCGGACAAGCTCGCAGAGCGCGCGTCCTCCTCGAACCGCACGGCTCATAAAATCCAGGGTGCGAGTCTACTTATCAGCTGCAAATGTCCGACTGCTCACCTTCTTCTTTCTTTCAGACAAATTACCCGACATCCTCGACAAGCTCGACGCCGAGGCCGCCGCAGATCGTATGTACTCATTTCAAGGCGAATGCAGCCTCACTCATAGATTTGGATGAGTAGGTGTTTTTGTGCGTGGCGTAGCCAAGTCCCCCGCGGTTGTCGCAGCTGAGCATACCGATGCTGCAGACGGCTCTCGCACCTGGTGGGTGGTCTATGTGGGCCGTGAGCCCGGCCTCTACACCACATTGTATGTATATTTTTATTCTACACCTTGCGCTATCTGACCTCTCACGGTAGCGAGCAGGCCGACATCCAGATCAAGGGCTGCCCAAATCAGCAATGTCGTCGGAAGACCAGCAAGGCTGAGGCTCTTGCTTTCTACCAGCAGAAGTGGGCTGAAAACGAGGTGCGCAAGTGGAACGAGGTTGCCGAGGACGATTAGCTAGCTTGCCCGTTTATATTTTTTGCCTCCCTGTTTACATCTTGCCTCCAATTTATCACATTTCATGCAAGTGTAAATGTATTCTAAGAAACACGCCAACAATTGAAGTAAAACTCTGAGGGTAAATTGAGAGCGGACGGTTAACTCGCGCGTTCTTGCTGCTGATTGTGTCGGATGACGCCGGCGTCCACGCGCTTCATCCGCAGGATCTCCCATCTTTGATGTGCATGCTACGCGAATGTTGGTAGCATACCCGTCTTGTCTTGTGCGCCGCGACATTTACTTATAAGATGCTTTACTCATAGATCACAATAGAAAGGGTAACGCAGTCGTATTGGCAGTACGTAGAACATGGAGAGGAGGTAGTGGATGTCGGAACACTGCTTAATCATTATCGCTAAAAACCTCGCTAAAGGCGTTTCAGTAAAAGGTTGAGGCATCAATTGAGCCATCGGACTTGCCTTCCTTCCCTGAGAACGCACCCACGTTGTCTTCTTCCCTAACGACCAGGGGATGACTCTTCAGAATTGGGTGATGGTGGAATGATGCTCACGTTGAGGTTCATGGATCATCAGAGTCGGGCAGGTCTGGAGGGAATGGAGTCCACTTGGTGGATTGTTGGAGGAAGAGAAGGGATTCGGCGGCAGCTGCCACCTGTGTTATTTCACTGTCAACAAGTCAGCCTTAAATTATTGTGGAAAAACTGCGGATGGTACTTCTCTGAAGATGACGCCGACGCCAAGGCCGCTGAAGCTGTGCTCAGCCCGACATCGGACATTGGCTTTGCTCGCTTTGGAGGGTCATAGCGGCGCCTAGCAAGTTTTTTGGCGGCTCTGAATAAAACCGAGGTCAGTTTAGCCGATACGCCGAAAGTCGACTGCGACGCACCGTTTTTCCGCCATGATAACACGCTTCCTCTCTTTGACCTCGGGGTGCTTTCCATAGTAACGGGCAGACGCCGCCTTCCACTGTTCCCGCTTGGTCTGGATAGAAAGAAGATGGGCCCGTTCCTCGTGTTCATTGAAGTCCAGCTTCCAGTGCTGCAATTCCTTACTGTTGGCATGACATTAGGGGTATTTCGCGAGAAGATGGTACCGCACGCACAGGTATGCGAGATACCCGCGCATCTCGGGGCTGCCGAAGGGAGGGCGAAGTAACGGCTCGGGCAGTGAGTGGACAGTCGGTGACATGGGTGTTGGAAGAAGAGTTTGGCGTGATGTCGTGCCATTGATGGATGATCTTTACATCTGAAAACGGAAGCAAGCCCCTATTCCTTCGTTATTCTTGCCGCGCCGATGTGTACCAATGCGTTAGACGCGTAATTCTTATCTCCGATAATTCAAAATGTATATCTCACAAGCATGGAGCACTCAGACATGGAAATCTATTTTTTTCTCATTACATTTCCACTAAATACAAGGAATTGGGCTTTCGCAATACACAGACCTATGATTCATTCAATATGCTCTGTCAATGCTACATAAGGTGGTTCAATAACATACAAAAGATTCTGGAAAGTCACAGACCTGTATGTTACGTTCTTCATGGTTAACTCTGAGAAACATCCCCTCGATGTTGGCACCATTGTCGAGGCTAATATTCAAGTGTTGCTCAGGGAAACTTGGAATTCAAACTGAATATTGGTGGGTAATAACATGTTGCAAAATCAGACTGACACAAGGTGTTTGAAATTTCAACCAAATTTGGGCTTTTGGAACTTTTTCGGGGACTGGAGGTCGTTTAGTGGGCGATTTATGCTTTGACAATGTTCTAATAGCACCTATACATCCATATTTGCAGTTCAAAGTGGGGTCTTTGGGGTTTTTACTCGGAGATGCACGAAAAGGACAGAAAATGAGGTCGAAGATGAACATAGTTCAAGGTTAAACTCACAGATTCAACATGTACAAATGTGTCCGAGAGCTATATTGACATTCACCCTGCACCGGCTCGTCCAACTTTCTCCAATATTGTTAAGCTGTATTGTGAGTATCATTTAGGTAATTTTCCTGATTTTACCTGAGCTCAGGCAGGTTGCGGTCGACGAAACATTGGTTGCAGCATCAAACTTGGCGGGGAAATGAAGGTACTTGGTGCATAAAATATTGTGTTGTGCTTCGTTCCCCCTGATTTTGAGAAATATCATGTATCTAGTTGGTATCTACTGAAAAGGGATTGAGATCAGGAGAAATTATGCTTCAGCAATGCCAGAAGAACAAAGAAGTGTTTACCTTCGGTAACGGTCCGAGTACCCGGGCCAATCGGAGTCTTTGCCGAGATGGGCGCCAACTTAAGCGCGCACTGGCACATTCCATGCACCTACGTGTCCAGAACCTCTAGCTCTGGATTTAACCTAGCAATTTGGATATGCAACAATTATAAAGTGACAAACTATGTCTTGATTCCCAAAAAACTCACTGACTGTGTCCGCAACACCAAAATGAAGAAAATTGACCCAAATGACTCCTGTTGGTGCAGCTTGTCTTCTTTCAGCAGGATTCTTTTCTATAATTGTTCTCTAAGTTTCATTCGGGGTCTGGATGCAAAAATTATGTCTCAGTCGCAGGCATCCCACGTACAGTGGGTAAGAGTGCATTTCAGTTAAGTTTCAGAATATGGCTTGTATGTTGCATCTAGAGGCTCGAGGTTTTGGAAGCGATATCGGACGTCAAATTGAAGCTATTGGGCCACTTCAAATTTACTTGGACATGCTCGTAAAGAGCAGAACTGAGAGAAAAGTGAAGTTCTCATACAAATTAAACACCGTGATGTCGATTACGGCACTGATCGGTGACTCGCTGGAGTGATTGGCGACTCGGGAGAAGCGAGCCACCCAATGGCTAAGCGCTATTCCCGCTTTTCTCTCCGCCCTCACCCCACTCTCAGCAACAATCCATTCCATAGGTATGTCTTTTATTTGCGTGGCTCTCCCTTGTCCCGGCCGTGCACCCCTGTAGTGCCATAAGTGGGCCTTACCACAGGCCCTACGGAGGCACGAAGGCATCGCATGCCGGTGGCAAGGGGGAGACACGCGTTTTTGACGCGTTTTCTTATACTATTGCCTATGCTAATAGACTCCATAGTCTAACACGCGCCGATGGCGCATACAACGCGTCGTGGCACGCAATTCTCTCCATTCGAGCTCGATACCATTGACATTGGCCCACCCATCGAGCAAGTCGACATCATCCGCTCTCGGTTCTCCATCGCACCACACATCCAAGAAGCCCTCCGATTGGCTGACCTTCGAGACACCATGCTCGACGAGATGGACGAGGGGTGTGCAGACGAAGATGACGAGTGGGAGGATGAAGCCCTGGTGGCATCCCGCGCACCCACCCCTCTGTCGCGTGCTCCCACTCCTTTGTCCCGCTCTGCCAGTACGTCTAGCCACTTTGCGCAACATCACGCTTCTCTGTCGCGTTCGCCATCCCCACTCTCCGAGCTTTCAGACCCGCCATCTCCCCTACCTTTGGACGATCCTGACGCTACTCGAAGGCGGCATCGTGCTGACAAGAAGAAAAAGCGGCGTCAGCGTAAGCGAGTGGCCCGCGTGCAGACCGTCAAGTTTGGCCCTCTTCCCAAGGCCAAGCACTCACAGGCCTATCGCGAACGATCTCCCCACCAGATCGCGCTTGATGCGTCAAATATCGCTGCCTCTTTCAGCAGATGGGCGGGTCCTCCACCCTCAAAGAAGACCAAACTTACGCGCCATCGCCTCAGAACCCTGAAGGCCCTTCTCGAGGACGACAATGATCTAGTGCAGTGGGATGGGCGGTATGTTTTAATGCTCTGTTCGGGCTCCGTGCACTAATTGACGCGCTTGCAGCGGAATCAAGCTTATTGTCGACGCGGAGGGCCGGATTGTGGCGGTGTTGCTCGGGCGTCCAGATGACGAAGACTGGGATGAGGTTGTGAGACAATTCGAGCTGTTAATGGAGGGCGTTCGGCTCCGTGGGGAAGAGCGTGGGATATTCAAGGCACAAAACCGTCAGCACCGCCGTGGCACGTACTATTTCATGGGTTCCGGCGTCACGAAAGGGCCCGGCCAAATGGTTTGTCGCATTCGGTTGCATATGGCCACTATTATACATTTCTTTCTACAAAAACCGGGTAATCTAAAGCACAGCAAGGAATATCGGCAGCTATTGCAGCTGCTGATTTTGAATCACCACATCCATCGGATGATTGGTTTACAATCTAGTCGGTCTTGGCATTGTCTGCTTGCCGCACATTGACATATTTCTGTTTTCAGGTGGCCTGGCACGCTATGTTCCGAAGCTCTATGGATTTCTTTCAACAACGTTAAAAGGGATATATGAAAAACACCCCGAGCTCGAGCAGCTGTTCACGAACTCAGTCTTTCCGGCAGCTACCTGGAACCTTGGGCCTGACGTAGTCACCGAAGAGCACAACGACCTGCTCAACTTCGGCATGTGCGGTATCTCGTCTGGTGGCAACTACAATTACAAGCGCGGCGGCCACCTTTGGCTGAAGCAGCTGAAACTCGTCGTCGAGTTCCCCTCAGGATCATCTGTTCTGATCCCATCTGCAGCGGTCACGCATGGGAACACCCCATTGCCAAGGGCGAAACACGATACTCGATGACACAGTATGCCGCAGGTGCGTTGTTACGATGGGCGAGTACGGGTACCAGAGCGTGAAGGCTCTTCTGGGGCAGGCGGGTGGGAAGGCGAAGAAGGAACTGATCGACGGGGATCCAGAGGCGCGGGCTGCATGGGCCTTGGCTTGTTCTCTAAAATAGACGAGCTTGAGGAGGATCGTCGTGCGGTTTTCGGGCGGGACTATTAGTTTGATTGATGTATACGAGGCGACTGTCTAATTTTGATGCTCTTCTTGCTCTTCAATGATCGAATCTTTTTTGGCACGTGAATGAACTAAGCCCTCTCTCCTCCTCTCTCTCCTTCATCATTCATGTCAGAGAACAACTCTGAAAGTCCACCGAGCTTGCCCGCGGCGCAAAAACATCGTCTATTTGATGATGAAAATCATGGGCCCAGTAAGTTCTCTTTGAAGTTCTTTACAAAAGAATTAACCACTTGTAGCCGTGCTCAACTTCGATGATCCGCGCTTGACCTATGGCAGCGCTGGTTGGATCTAGCGGCCATGACCGCCGCTGCAGAGGGAGGTGCGCGCCTGATCGAGCTCCAGCAGATCCGCGCCATCTTGGAGGCGGAGGAGACCTACCAACGCGTTGCGACAGCCTGAAGAATTTGAAGGATGTCACTGGCTACGACGCGCATCAGAGAGCAAAGGCGCGGGTGGAGGAAGCCTCCCGTCGCAGGCGCACCAGGATCGACGCGCGGTGTGTTGCTGCACATGCTGAAGTGCTGCGCAGGCTTCCACCCGCCGACGACCTCTTGCGGAGAGGGATCCATATCCATCCCACCAAGGGTCTCCGCCAGCTGCGCAGCACACCCCTGGCAGAAGATGACCTGTATCTGGACACCGCTCACCCCACTCTGCTCGGGGAGGTCAGACTCGAGCACACCTGCACCCTTTGCCTCAACGCCAAATCTCACCCTGTTTCGTAAGTCTCGTGGTGCTCATGTTTTCATTTCACTCATCTAATGCATTTGCAGGTACAAATGCAAACATAGCCATTGCTATGTTTGTATTTGCATTTCTCTGGAGACGAGCTGGTCATGCCCGCAGTGCCAGGAGGAAATAACTGCTCGTCCTGTTCAAGACAACGATGGGGCAGCAGAGATTGAGGGGGATCACCCGGGGTGGGACCAGAGTAGAGTTGCGTACAGGTGGGATGGGTTGGCATTTCCCTGCCGCCTTATGTTGGTGACTTGGGAGGAAGAGGACTGATTCTTTTTTGTGTTCTTGTCGTCGTACTTATTTGTTCTCCTGAGCTTGTACTTGCTGCAATTTGAAAAGGGCGTGCACACAATCGAGGAGTGGGGGAAGAAGAATTGTATTGAGTGGGTAATGCATAGAGTAGATACAGCTGTTCATGGTGCGCAGCTGGCCCAGTCAGTTTCAGCCCGGTACGCGCACATATGAGGACTACGGCGATACGGTTGGCAAGCGATGTCGTAGGTAATGATCAGAGGGACGTGAGCCAGAGTGTAGTCGACGAGATCGTCCATGTTGATCCAACGCTCGCCAGTCTGCAGGCTGAATGGGGCGTCAGCCCAATACCAGGTAAAAAATGATCAGCGGACGCACTTGGAACATCCAGCTTTCAGCACAAGACCCTTGTACAAGTTGGGGGAGGGATCATATAGAATTAGATCGCGACCTTGAAAAGAATGTCATCTTTGGATTTAAACTGAGGCGAGCGAACTTACAAGGGTTATTTGACATGTCGTAGTCGTAGTAGTGGTTTGAATTAAGTTCGGTGATCTCAAGCAGTGCAAATCACTGCGCGTGTTTGAGATCAAAGCCTTAGCCTTTGACGATCGTCAACCAACTGTCACGTTGTTGGCTGGCGGGGACTCTGAGATGTAATACGTCTCAGAGTCCCCAAACTTTTCGTCTCTTCTTCACTGCTCTCTCGTCCTCCATGCCCAAGCGCAAATTGACCACCGACGACGAAGACCTCAACGACGGAAGTGATAGCGATGACTCTCTTGAAGAGTACATTCCCCGCGCCAGGGGACGGCGTGTTCACCATATCGTGGACGAATCCATTTCAATCTCGCAGGACGGCCGTGTGCGTTCCACCTTAACCACCATCGAGACGCCTGCTTCTCCGGCCAAAAAATCCAAAGTCACCCTGAATCCTGAGGTAGCGCCAGTCCCCACGCGGCCCTCCACGATGCCGGATTGGATGGAAGATTTCTCAGAGTTCGACGCTGAGTATGGCCCTGGGTTACAGAGCAGTCCTCGGGACTTGCGTTCCTCGGTGAGTGGCTTGGGTTTATTTTCAGCTGACAGCATGCTAATTCCTGACCCATAGGATGATCCTAATGAAATGTGGGCGTGATTAGATCACATGGAGTTTCTCAACGAGCTTTTGCGCCACGATGGCCGCGGCGACTACATCCACCAGCATGTTTGTGCGGGTATGGATTGTGAGAGCGTCCACGCAGTGTTTCGCTGCTCGGACTGCCTCCACTCTTGCCTGTACTGCGAGGCCTGCATTGCAGAGGTCCACCGGTGGACGCCGCTTCATCATGTCGAGGTAAGTTAATGATTTTTGGCCTATTTTATTTTGTTCTGATCAACGACCAAGGAATGGGATGGCGAGTGCTTCAAACGTCGGGCGCTGAAGTCTCTCGGCGTCCGCATCCAACTCGGGCATCCGCCCGGGGAGCCTTGCGCAGCCCCTGTAAGGGCTTCCGGGGACGACTTCGTCATCATTGGCAGCCAAACAATCGACGAGGTGGGGCTGGACTATTGCGGTTGCGGTACAGTGCGCTCCAAGCCCATCCAGCTCCTCCAGATGAGGCTGTATCCTGCCACAGGGACCAATCCTCGCTCTGCGGCCACCTTCGCCGTTCTCGACCGCTACGCCCACATGAATCTCGAATCGAAATGCTCTGCCTATGAGTTCTACAACAGCCTAGTGCATGAGACGAATAACACGGGTTTAGACCCTTCATGAGTGAGCAATCCTCCCTATATCATATCTACAAGCTGACGAAGTTGTGAAGGAGCGGTACGAGGAGTTTTTAAGAATGACGCGCCAATGGCACCACCTTTACCTGCTGAAACGTGCCAGGGTTGGTCACAACCCCTCCGAGGATCGCATTGGGGCGACGAAGCCAGGGGAGTGCGCGCTCCTTTGTCCAGCGTGTCCACAACCCGGGAAGAATCTCTGATCAACGACCAAGGAATGGGATGGCGAGTGCTTCAAACGTCGGGCGCTGAAGTCTCTCGGCGTCCGCATCCAACTCGGGCATCCGCCCGGGGAGCCTTGCGCAGCCCCTGTAAGGGCTTCCGGGGACGACTTCGTCATCATTGGCAGCCAAACAATCGACGAGGTGGGGCTGGACTATTGCGGTTGCGGTACAGTGCGCTCCAAGCCCATCCAGCTCCTCCAGATGAGGCTGTATCCTGCCACAGGGACCAATCCTCGCTCTGCGGCCACCTTCGCCGTTCTCGACCGCTACGCCCACATGAATCTCGAATCGAAATGCTCTGCCTATGAGTTCTACAACAGCCTAGTGCATGAGACGAATAACACGGGTTTAGACCCTTCATGAGTGAGCAATCCTCCCTATATCATATCTACAAGCTGACGAAGTTGTGAAGGAGCGGTACGAGGAGTTTTAAGAATGACGCGCCAATGGCACCACCTTTACCTGCTGAAACGTGCCAGGGTTGGTCACAACCCCTCCGAGGATCGCATTGGGGCGACGAAGCCAGGGGAGTGCGCGCTCCTTTGTCCAGCGTGTCCACAACCCGGGAAGAATCTGCCCCCTGATTGGGATAAGGTTCCGTTCGAGAAAGCGTACGTCAATTGTGTGGGGATGCACCAAATACTCACATATACCCCTAGCTTTCTTTACGCTCTTTTCCTGGTGCTGGACGCCAATTTTCGACTCAAGCGCAAGGACGTCTCCAGCGAGGAGAAGGATCCTGGGCTGGGGACCGGCTTGGCGTTCTTCGGCGACGTGAAGCAGTACATGGACCATTTGGAGAAACACTGGGATCAGAAGCAAGAGGTGAGCCCGTAGACCTCCTGGAGGATAAGATACTAATGCAGGACTTAGCGAAGTACATGTGTTGCACACGATGCCGTGGACAAGCTGGATCGCGAGTCCCTCGGTACAGCGTCGTCAGGCATTGGCACGGTCGACTGCGCTCAACACAACATGAAGCGTCTGAATGCTGTGGGCGATTTGCAGAAGGGAGAAAGGTGTGTCTATTTAAATAGACTCGCTCTGACTCGCTAACAAAAAGGAAATAGGTATCTTAACATGGACTACATGTTCTTCATGAGTCTTGCTGGCAGCCCGCTGCAGCGCCTCTACATCTCGTACAATATCGCCTGCCAGTGGCACAAAAATATAAGGGAGCGTATGAAGATCTTCGACTATGAGGGCGTCCAATTCAAGGACGGTGAGAGATATGTTGTCTTCCTCGTCCCCAAATTCCACCTACCCGCCCACATAGAACTTTGCAACATCCTGTTCTCCTTCAACCTCACCCCTTACATCGGGCGGACCGATGGGGAAGCCCCGGAGCGCGGTTGGGCAGACGCGAACCGCCTGGCTAACAGCACCAGCATCTCAGGCCCGGGGGCTCGGCGGGATATGCTCGACGCCCATTTCCAATACTGGAATTGGAAGAAGATCATCGCCCTAGGTAAGCGCCTTCACTGCCTTGGCAGGATGCAGCGTGCTGACACTTTACAGGTCGCGTGATGCTTGAGCGGATGCAAAAATATGTTCCGCTGATGCTGGAGACCAGAGCTGCGTGGGTGGACATGGAGGCGTCCTTCTCGCCGTCCGTGATCGAGGCGTGGACGGCCATGGCCGTTGCATGGGAGAAGGACCCCAGGGAGAAGAACCCATTTGCCTCGAAGGTCAATCACGTTGACCTCAAAGCGGTTCGACCCAAGCTCGCCGAGATTGCCTCCGAGGATGTCGAGCACCTTCGCGTGCATGGGATATGCACGACACTGAAATGCCGTCAATGGGCCTGAAGCTAGAGGAAGAGCAGTGTGTATGCGTCTCTTCCCAGGGAAACGGATGACTAACCTTTGCGAGCAGGCAAAAATTGGCAGCTCATGTGAAGAATATCGGCACGCACGAGACTGTAGATCAAGGATGACGACGGATCGAGCGGGAGACAAAGCTGCGCCGCAAGATCGACGCCTGGATGGCAGTGCAGCAGCTCTTCATCCCGGAGGTCGCTGCTGCGGGAGCGCGAAGACGCAGCACGGAAGTGGGTTGCGGCGACCCAGGCGATGCCGGGGCTGCGAGCTCAGGACATGAAGCTCTGGCTCCCATCAGCCATCGGGACGCGTGTGGAGTGCGACGTGGGGCTGCGGGAGTATGAGTACGACCTACGCAAAGGCCAAGCCTTTGCAGCGTTGGAGGAGATTCGTGCCCAGCTGCTCATGCGCACGCATGAGTACAAGTACAAGGACAAGTCCTTACACGGTAACAAGGCCAAAACGCGATCCGCCACAAGAACCAAGGCGATTGATGCCCGGATTGCAAGGGCGTCGGAGGACTACCAGACTGCATATGCAGCGCTGGTGTCCCTCGGCGCCGCACTAAAACAGATGGAGTGGCAGCAGCACCTCAAGATCCTGAAGCCCGGGGACGTGCAGGCCCGACCCAACGCAATGTTCGGCGACGAGGAAAGGCAGAAAGGCGGGGGCAGGCCAAAGAAGTCGAGGCTGGATCCTGAGGAGGCAGCACGGCGGGCTGCGCTGCAGGCAGAGTCGAAGATGGCGATGTCTTGGATTTGGCTATCGCAGGGTGCTGATGGGGAAGAGGGAGACGTTGTCGACAATGAGAGTAAGTGAATTTTACACTGCCTACCCACCAGGATTAATGTGCCGCCAGTATTACACGTCGAATGGGCAAAGACCCGAGCAAGAGCTATGCGCTACACAGAGGAGGTAGACCTTGGGGAGGAGGAGATGCGATGCGTGCCAGACTTCCTCGACCGGCGCGGGGAGTGGTGGAGGTCGCGGGCGGGGCTGAGGGCGGCGATGCAGCCCGAAGAAGCTCTCCATGAGGGGCATTCGGCCTACGCTCACAAACAGGCAGCGATCATGGAGGGCCTGTTGGCCTCCTTCAGGTGGCAATGGGCGGACATCGAGGGGTTCCTGGAGCTCGCACGTGCCGAATACGCTTCAATGACGCCCAACGATGGGGGGGACGAGGAAGAAGCAGACGAGGAGGTGCCCGATGCTGGCTGGTTGTCTGAGTAGAAATAGTCACTCGTAGCCCATCCCATCTATTATGTATTGTACACATATTATAGCTATGTATTCTATCTCTAAGTACCCTAATTTGCAGCTTGATTGGTGTAGAAATGCGTCCAAAGTGGACTGGACGCTGCCAGTGGTAGTTTGCCTAATTAGGACAATGTGTCAATATGTCAGCCCGCCCAGACGACCTTGCCAAACACAGTCATACACGCTCGCTGTCGTAGACGACGGCGAGCTCACCGTTGTCTATATCGTTGATGGGAAGGCAGGGGCTTTTTTCCCAAAAGGTAGCTTACTCTCATTGATACATCATGGCGCATCTCTCACAAGAGTTCCAGATGTATCACGGCGGATTTCATCTGAGAGTGGGTGATGTATCACCCCCCCACTCTGCGGTGGAAGCGCGGATGATCACAGAATAAATGAAATGAAAACAAAGCCGGTCCGAACAAGCCAGCGCTCTCGGGGTGTGAACGCGAAGTACTTCAAGTGTGAGAAACCGACGCGCACGCAGCCCAAATTGAGGGGCTTGGCACCGACTATTCTGGCAAAAGACATGTGTCTGCACCCCGCTCTTTTCCTCCTCCCACCACCAACCCACCACCACCCCTTGCTCCAACCAGCCCACCCACACATCAAAAGCACGTCAAAATGCCCATCGATGGCACCAACAACTCGATGCATAGCGCCACCGACCAACTCTTCATTGACAGGGTCTCGGCACATTGGTTGATTGACTTTCACACCTATGTATGTCGCGCCATGGCCCGCCTCATCACAACCCAACCTCCTGGATAAATATATACACCAGGTTTTCTCGTATCAAATTCAAGATTCTGCTTCCTTGCCGGTGGCCTGGCCGTTCGAAATAGCAGATTTAAATTGTAAACAGCATTCGCACGGCGACGGTATGTACGTGTTTTCATTCCTCACCACACTCAAATTTGTGCATTTGGCAGTGCCATTGAACCAAACTCGAAGGTACAATATTATTTGGTGATGCTGGCCCTGATCGCGGGCGGTTAACAGGATGAGGCATGTGTTCAAAGGTGAGGCTTTATCATATCTTTTCATGCCTTCCCCACCACCCAATCTATATCCCTACAACGCGCAACTGAATTCACCTCTCTCTGTCGATAATTAGCAAGGCACCAAGGACAGAAATATGGTGTGTCATCTTTTGTGATACATTCCTTCCAATTCTCACGCCGCTCGAGGGACAGATAGGGTTATGCTGCTGGTATAAATTTCAATGCATTTGGCTGCTTCCAGCCAATCGCGATTGTCGTTAAATACCCGATCACAAGAATTAATAGCCGGTAAAGATTCATTCGGTGTGAACATGATTTGCTCTGAAAAGGTTTCCTTCAGAAGTCTCTTCCACTCCTCCAGCAAACGCTATCCATCCCGTCAGCGAGACCTCGGGATTTTATCATGAGAATGGAAGAATAGACTAGAATAGTGTAAGGAGTGTAATTACTTATATAGGGTCTATATACTGTCTGAATACAGGGGCATAAGGGTGTAGGAGTGACTACAGGTCGCCAAGGGCCAACAGGTGGCAGTTGTAGGGAATGTTGCAGGGGCGATCAGATAGGCAGGAGTTGAATTGAGGGGCAGGAGTCAATCGGATGGAGAGGGTTGATGGGGAGTTTGGGAACAAAGGAGTGTAGTGGGGTAATCTGGGTTAATAACCCGGTAGGGAATGTTGGACCACCGGGTTATTCAGGTGAAGTTTGGGGAAGGTGAAAATAGAGCAAATCATGACATTACACTTCAAAACACAACAGTCATACTTGCTCAAATGCACTTGCATGATCCAAAAATCAAGGGCTGGGAGTTGCAGCCATGGGTTGGGGTTATATGGCTACATAATAACATCCTGCACAGATGAGAGGAAAGACAAACCTCACTGATCCACCCTGTCAGAGCAATATATTCACAGAAAAGATTGTTCAGAGCAAGTCAAGTCTAGTCTAGCAGATGATAATACCCTGGTCCAAACAAACTGGCAAGCACTCGACTCCTCTGTGGCAATAGATTGGTCCTGACTTCAGTGAGACCAAGTCCAGGGATAGATTCTGATTTCAATGAGTAAGGTTCCTCAGGGGTAAAGGTAGAGGTACGGTGGTGCTAACCTCTACCTCTACCTCCAAAACCTCTGACCTCTAGGAGGTATACCTCTACCTTACCTCCCAAACCTTGGAGGTATACCTCTAATACCTGTCTCCCAACCTTCAGAGGTCTACCTTGAAAGGTCCTCAGCCATTCTTGCATAAATGTTGATTGATATTCATCAGAAACATTTACTTTGCTGTTTGCAGTCTAAACAAATCTCTTTTGAGACTCTAATGTACTGAGAAGAAGTTAATTGGCTTAAACCAAAAGGCTTACTGACCTCAACAAAAGGTCACATGGTTTGACAACTGTACAAATTGAAAGGATACTAGGTGCTATGACAAATCAATCACAAATATATAATCTGAGGTTGCTCCATAACCAGAAAATTTGCATTTCAACCTCCAAAAAGTAAGCTGGGACCCCAGATTGGCCATACCTTTTGGTACCTCCAGACCTGTCAAGGTATGCCAAAGGTTTGGGAGGTTTCAAAATGTCTTGACCTCTACCCCTACCTCCTTGTACCTTACCTCTGACCTTGGGAGGTATACCTTTACCCCTGGGGATCCTTATCAATGAGAAGGTCAAGATGAAATTCAATGCAGAAGTACGGGATGATTGCATCCCAGTTGAGGATTTGAATCTTGGCCCATTTCATAAATACATGTAACAAGGTGAGTCAGACATACAACTTGTAAATGTGACTCAGAGCACTTTTTGTAAGGTTCAAATACACCCTGTTGAAACTGACAGAACAACATATGAGAACCTTGACAGGTATGCAACCAGAAATATTCATATTGTGTTATGCAAATGCTAATAAGTACTCTCTGTCTGAAAGATTGAGTTTGTATGGAAATGTTCCCGGGTCATATTTGGGCTGGCAACCATTCTACACTGACCATGCATGGGTAGTATAAAAATCACAGACTCAGAGGCATGCTTACCCTAATGTCTCTGATTTTGGACCAACTCTGAGCACACTAAATGTATAACACTCGATCATCTCCTGACAAACTGAGAAAATTGGCCAACAAGTGCAAGCTATACTGTGTAGCTACAAAGCAGGCACACAATAAATCAAGTAAGATGTAACATAATGAGGTGATCTCAAACCAACCCTGGAACACATAAATATACAGATCATCTCCTAACAAACTGATACTACCCATGAAAAATTAGAGTGCAACTGGATCAAGTGAGGTTTCATCCTCCAAGCCCAGCCCTTTCATGTAATCAATATCAGAAAGATTGTCAATCTCGTCCATGGTTCCTGAAGGTTCAGTGACCTCCACAAGACAAGCTAAGTTCTTCCTGTGTTGCTCGAGCACATCCTCACTAACACTGGCTAGCCTTTGATCAATATTTTCAACTTGCTTGGCCTGGGAGGACCTTTCAAACAGTGGCCTTGCAGTTGTCCAAAGTTCCACTGCCTTCCGTAGGTCACCATGCCCTTTGGAAATATCTCCGAGTCGGAGCATGCATTCTGCTCTGCTGCGATGCACATCCATATATATAAATCCCTCCAAGGCAGCTGTGAACAAATTGATAGCAGTATGCTCATCATCTTGAGCAAAGAAGGCATCTCCTAGGAATTGAAGAGCCTTGTGGATTCCCAGTTTCTCTTGTCGCTGGATAGAATGTATTAGAAACACTGTTGTCCAACTAGACATATTGGCACTCCAGCGACTGGCATCACCAAGTTGCTCCAGACTGTAGGACATGATATCAGGCCATGTGAAAGATGCTTTGAGACAGCTCTCAAAGAGATTCTTTGCTGGCAAGAAATTCCCTTCTCGCAGATAGAGATCTGCAAGAATAGCATCACACATCACAACTTCTGTCACAAGGTTGTGAGTGCTAAATATTTCTCTGGCTTTCTCATATGCACTTTGGACATTTTCCTTTGGAGCACCAATAGCAACATCAATTTCAGCGACATTGAGCAAAGCCAAGCCATAGGTATATGAATCCTGGTCGACAGAGGTTTCTTGGAAAATCCTACAATGGATGCTGCGAGCCGCAACATATTCAGATTTGGACTTGTGGATCTCTGCCTGAGTGGACATGAGGCTGTGGTCTGATAGACCACTAGACATACCACAAAGGGCTAAGAGGTCTCTTGCTCTACTGCAGAGAGAGATGCCTTGCTTGTAGTTGCCCAAGGAATAGCAGCACCTAGTCACCATATGTAGTGCTGTTGCCTCACTGTGCAAATCTGCAGAGATTCTGGCCAACCTCTGGGCCTCATTTCCATGCACATGGGCTGTGAAGTAATCACCATGGTACCAGTTAATCCATGCAAGGCTAGCCAATGCACGGGATTGCATCTTGGTGTTCTGCATTGAAAGTGCTAAAGAGATGGCAGTTTCACAGAATTTCTTTGCAGTGGAGATATCACAGTTCCTCTGATAGTAGATGGTCAAAGCATTATAAAATCTGCCTGGATGAATTCATATGAGTCACAATACACTAGCAATCAGAGAGCATACATTTGAGATCCGGGTCATCAAAATGCTTGAAGTGTTCCAAAGCTTCAAAAACCAGTGTCTCTGCATCGGAAATTGAAGAGTAGCCAAATGAGTTGAACAAGCTGAAAATATAGTAAGCCTCCAAGTGATGATTATGAGGTTGTGGTAGGATTTTGTGGATCTGGCCAGTGAAAGGAATATGGCCCCAGCCAATGAGCTGGCTGAAGTGATTGAGATCACATGCACAGTAAATAGTATTTACTAGGTCCGGATGCCCCTGTTGAGCTGCCCCATTCCAGAGAATGTTCTGTATGTTTGAGTAGTTTGACAATATTCTAGCAACTGTGGTAGCACTTGATTGAGTGCCATAGTATTCCACAAATAGCTCAAGAAGCTCTTTGAAATGTTTGAGAAGAGGCTGAACAAGGTGGTTTCCAGGTGGTGTAACCTTCTGCATATATTCCCGAATAGGCACCAGTGCTTTTAGTTGTTTGTGTTCATCACTGTATGCCAAGGTTGTTCGAATCAATGCTGCCTTGCAGCCAAGGATATTATCTATTGGAAGCTTGGCTTGTACCAGCTCAGCATCTGAAAGCCCATCAGGGAGAATTGACAGGAGGCTCAGAAGATCTTTTGAATGAGGAACAGAATTGAGTCTTGGACTCGACAAGGACAGGGAAATAGAAAGATCCAGGTTTGATCTTTTGTCATATCCATCTGAGATCAGAGATGTTTTCTCCTCCTCCCAGCGGGATAAGACTTTGGAGCAACCTTCAGAGTCAACTAAATGGGCCATAAGATTGATAGCAAGTGGCATGTTGTCGGTCAGGGAAAGGACCTTGTCCACCTCTTCGGGATTGTGCGTGTTATCTGCAATGTCAATGAATGTTTGTCGAGCTGCATCATGTTCCAAGGGCTTCAAGGGCTGCAGAAACGGGCGAGTCCAGGCTACTTTGGCTGGCCTTTCTGCTCCTCGCATTGTAATCTGATCATAATGAGTGACAAGCATGAGTCAAAAATAGCTCAGAGCCTACCACCAATGCAAGCTGCTTCACGCCTGTGAGCAGTGACAGAAATTCCTCAATATTGGCCCGAGAGTCTGTTGGCTCCCATAATGTTTCAAGATTATCCAGAATCAAGAGACTGGGGGGCTGCTGGTGAAGTGTTGGATTACTGGGCGAGTGAGGTCTTTCCCAGGCTTCAGTCCAAGATGGGATCCAACGAGAGCAGCAAGCTCCACTTGAGTTGCTGCTGAGTCACAAGCAACAAAAAAACGCTGCTGCTCATATCTGCCAGCAATTTCTGAATGATGGATAACTGCTCTTGCCAAGCTTGTCTTTCCCATCCCACCTCCACCCAAAATTGCAATCCTGGGTGATTCTTGCTAAAAGGACAAGAATGTCTGATAATTCTGACTCTCGGCCATGGAATATCTTTGGCTCAGAGGTAGCATTGAGATTGAGGTAGAGCTTTGAGCTATTCAATATGCAAATCATATATCATAGTCTAGTGACACTGACCTGTTGTGAGAGCCCGAATAAACCCTGCTGATCTATGCAATGTCATTACTTGATTTTGTAAGATGATTGGAATTGCCCTACAGAGGATGCTCCATCTGAACTTGTTCTGTCTGAGAGAGCTTCAATCATGTTGAGCACTGCTTTATGTCTGTTCTCTGCATCTCCTGCATCTCGTATATCTTTTATGATATTGGCAGTATCCATCTACATATTTGCATCCTTTAATCAGTTGTTGCATGTCAGTAGATGGCCTACTTGAAAAATCACAAATCCTTGTTGCAATCCTGCCTTGCATTCCTTCAGCATGTGCTCATTTCACCCTGACAGAAAAAACTCTTGACTTTGCTGACATTTTGTTGGCTTCAACAAATGCATGAATTTTATGAAGGGTCCTAATTATTGTCAAACAGTCTTTGTCGGGACAAGCAACATACTCTGTGAACTTTCCAATATGACTCAACATGCTTGGTGGCAATGCTCCACCTGTGTCGACTTCAGATGAACCATTAGAACTGCATTTAGCAACTCGTAAGCTTCCTCCAGCAACTCAGTACAGTTCTCTTGTTTTGTTTAATAGTCTGAGATACTAATTGATTGAACCTGGGTGTTATAATGTACACTGTGGAATTTACCTGGATATTTTTCAAGAGAGACTGAGTGGTGTTAGAAATGGCCTCCAGGAAGGGAGTATTGAGACTACTGGCAAGGAGTTCGACAGTATCAGCAGTGAGAGTCAAACATGTTGTAATGTTGTTCAAACGAATTTGAGTGACGCTGACTTGGGGGGGCATCTTGGGTGAATCACTGGGCTCGAGATGTCAGTATGTTATAATATGTACCCATGGGAATCTTTACTATCATTAGCTATATCAACAATTTGACAAAAATCTTGTGATCTTTTTGGACTTGTCAGCCTGTTGGCAAGCTCACAGGGTCGTAAGTGAAAAAAACCTCGTGAGCACTTGAAGAAAGAAAAAAAAGTAGTATTTGGAGAACTTTGGACCTCGTGAAATTTAGACATGGTTTACGGCCTTGGGAGTTTGCGACCTTTCTGGATCATCACAAGTTTGCTGTCCAAAGTCTGACTAGCATTGTTCGTCTGCCGCGCGGGCGGGGCTTCTGATTTATTCTGCCGAATTTCCCCCATTTATTTGGCTTGCCAAACCAATAGGCAGGCACTGCAGTTTCTATTTTTCTGGGTGTCAGTTTTGACCCAAATCAATGATCCCGGTTTCATTGGCAGTCAGCGTGCAGCGCAGCCCTCTATCTACAATCAGTCCAAATTTGCAAAATGCTGGACCATAATATGTTGGATGTTCTGAGAAAATCATCTTCTTGTCATGAAGCACTTCCAGCTGTCCACGCCGGAGCACAGCGAAGGCATGTCTTGTCGGACTCATTGCGAGTCCGATTACCACGGAATGTTCATTGTACGCAATGTGAAAATTGACACACAAGGAAGGGTATCCTTGGCTAGATAGACAGATGTATAGTGTAAATCAAGATGTGTATAAGTAATAATAAGCAGACCCGAATCAACCCCTACATTGTTTCCGTTGCTGATCTTGGGCATCATCTAGCGATACATCTTTGTTCCCAGCTACCCTCTTTACCCCCAGCACTGGCACCTTCTGCGGATCCATGATGCTGCACACGTGACCCCGAGCGGAACTTGAGGCCCCGATAATTTGAATGAGCTGGCGAATTGTGGTCGGGCTTAGTTTTAGCTCTACCTCGTGTTTGGCGCTCTCCCCCACCAGCGCTCGATCCCGTTAATGGAGAACAAGGTGACGAGGAGTTCCGAAGGATGAGAATTTGGAGGTCGATGAGCTGCGTACTACAAAGAGAAAGTGTGTTAGTTTTTATTGCTGTAACTCGAGAAGAAAAGAGGGATACATCTGAGGGATGGGTCTCAAGTTGGAGGCAAATTCATCTCAAGAATCTGCGTCTCATCACGCCCCCGCCCCATCACTCTCCAGATTTCTCCCTCTCATCGACGGCGAAAGCGGTATACATAACAGACCAACGAAAGAAGAGCTAAAGAAAACCCACCCACGGCTCACTGAAACGGCCACTAGGTCCTACGTTCCCCATTTGCAGACTTAAAAATTGCAATCGGGTTACCTCTTATAATATCTCGATTAGTATTCAAGTACCCATATCGTCAACTGCGGTATTGCCTCCAGATCTACGATTTGGCCAGTGACAGCCGGAAGCTGAATTCGACCGAGCGGCGGCGGAAGTTAGGTGGAAGTCCGGGGGTGAGCTCTCTATACACGAGAAAAAAATCAGTTGAGCGTAAACGAGGTATTCCGGCAGAAATACAAAGAATGCAGGGAACACCGGCATCTCAAGGACCGCGCAGTCAAACCCGGGCCGCTTGTGCGCCCGGTACCAGCACCATCTCGGCGCTCGCTCGAGGCTCGCACAAGAAACGCTGCCTTTTGCATGGATGAGCTATACTCCGAGGCGCCCACGACTGAGGTTCCATGGGCAGCACACCCGCACCCACGGCCGCGCATGCCGCACGAGCACAGGGGCCAAGGAGGCACGCGCCTCGTGTTGCAGTCGTGCAGCCCGCATACGCCACTATGCCGCACGATGGAGAAGCACAAAAAGCATCGCGCCACTCAGCTCCCGAGCCGCTCCCATGTAAAAATAAAAAGTCCAAGGCGTCAAGGTGTACGCCCAGCAGCTGCTTCAAAATGGTCCCAGGGGGGGCTCAAGCTTGACGACATCACCCAGACGTGGGCGGGCGAAAGCACTAAGACGCGACCCAAGAGCCTCAGCATCCCCTGCATCTTCACGCTTCAGCTGGCGTCCTGTCCCTCGCACGTCCCCGCACACCACGCCTCTCCCTGCCGCTTCGAGAACAAAAGAAACAGAGAAACACGCGCCAACGCACCTTTTCAAGCACCACACTCTCGCCCTCGTCCTCTCCTCCTCCCTCACGTCGTGCTCGGCCGTTGCTTGCCCCGCTCCTTCTCCTTCTCCTTCTCCCTCTGCTCATCTCCGGCTTCACATACTCCCCTTCTTCTTCCTCGCGCTTATCCTCAGGGCGAGAAATCGTCGCACGAAGCCGAGCGCAGATAGGCCCGGGGACCCGAGTGCGCGTGGAAGAGTGCGAGTACACCTCCCCATTGCCCTCCCCATCGCGCTCGAGCCACCGCCGCACACTCAAGAGGTGAGATCACCGGAGCCAGGGAGGCACGCGCGGGACACCCCCTCGCACGCCTCGTGCACCCCGCATACATCGCTGTGCTGCACAATGGATACGTCGCGCCACTCTCTAAGACGCGTAGGGTGGGACTGCTCCCGCCCAAGACACACACCTTAAGGCGTGCGGCCGGCAACCACCTCAAATGGCCCCAGGGGCGTGCTGCAATGGTGCGGTTCGAGCCGGACGATATAGATGCGGCGAGCAACAGCTCAACGACACGACGCAAGAGCCTCAGCATCCCCTCCATCCTCGCGCTACCGCTCCAGCTCCATCCCCCGCACGTCCCCGCCCACCACACCTCTCCCCCACCGCTTCGACAAAAGAAACAGCCCTGGCCTCCCCTCCTCCCTCTCACGGCCCGCAGTCGTTTGCCCTTGCCCCGCTCCAGCTCCAGCTCCCTCTCTCCATCCATCTCCCTCTGTCCATCTCCTCCCGTCCGTACCTAAGCGTACCCACCTCTTCGTAATCTGGTCGTAGGAAGCCGAATGCGAGCGAGTTGGGACTCGGGAGCCGAGTGCGAGCGGAAGAAGTCACGCACACGCGAATACACCTCCCGATTGCGCCGGTAGCCGCGCTCGAGCTCCTGCACTTCGTAGCCGCGGCGGGTGTGCCAGTCGCGGGTCTGCGCAAGCTTCTCCCCCCGCTCGTCGCACAGCGGCCATGCTCGGATACATCATGCGGTGCGCAGGCGCGATGAGATATTGCGGATGCGCAGCTAGACTTTATCATAGTCGCATCGGTAACAACAAACGAACAGAGAAAGACCGCAACACACCTTTCCAAGCATCTGCACCCTCGCCCTCGCCTTCCCCTCCTCCCTCACGTCGTGCTCAGCCCGCCGTTGCTTTCTCTTGTCCTTGTCCCGCTCGCGCTCCTTCTCCTTCTCACCATCTCTTCCCGTCCGTACCCGAGCGTACCCGCCCTCTTCATCGGTTCGCAGACTGCATTCCCGATCCCATCTTCGTAATATGGTCGTAGGGAGCCGAGCGCGAGCAGAGTTAGGACTCGGCAGCCGAGCGCGAGTCGAAGAAGTCGCGCGCATGCGCGCATACGCCTCCCGACACCGGTAGCCGCGCTCGAGCACCCGCACTTCATAGCCGCGGCGGGCGGGCCAGTCACGGGGATATGCACGCTCGGCGCCCTCATTCTCCCCGCTCGTCGCACAGCGCCGATCCTCGAGGCACCAGGCGGCACGTGCGGCGCGGTGTGGCGATACTGCACTCTCGTCGAAGGTCTCGTCAGCACGGTGGGCGCGCGCAGCGCAGCGCAGAGAATGGCGATCTGTAAAATGCGATGTCAGCGAAGGGGAGTGTGGATGGATCATGCAGTGCTTGCATTTACCCTTATCCCACTCGCGCCGTCCTCCACTTTCGTGACCGCCTTCTTCCGCGCGCTCGTAGTCTGGATGAGGATGGCCGTCGTCGGACTCGTAGTCGCAGCGGGTGGGGCAGTCGTGGTGGTGCGCGGGGTGCGCGTTCTCCCCCGCTCGTCGTACGGGCCTGATGGTGTGCACCGATCCTGGTATGCACCGCGCGGCGCGGTGCGGCGATACTGTGTTCTTGTCGAGCGTCTCTTCAGCACGGTTGGCACGCGCGAGCGGTCGAGCTGTGAAGTGGATGTCAGCGAGTTCAGGGGAGTGCGGAAGATGTGGTGGAGGAAGGGGTAGAGCGAGTAGGGAGAAGAGAGAGGACGGGAATAGAGTATAGAATAAAAGGAGAGGAAATGCAATATAAAATTGCACGAAATATAGAAACAGATCCGCTAGCTCGAGTGAAGACCAAAATCCAGCGCAGCGCGCTAGTCCCCGACGACTCCCAGCACCACCCAGCCCGATGCGCAAGACACGCGTAGACTCACAGCAGGACGAGCTACTCCGGCGGGTGGCAATGGGCACATGCCGCATACGCAAAGCGCTGGGAAGGAGAAGAATGAAATGGAAGATCGCAAGAAAGGTTAGAGTGAGCAAACACGAGATGAATCGAGGACACTCCTGCGCACGCACGCGCTCCGCGCCACTACTGCGTCCGGGTGAGCTGCGCCGCTGCGACCAAGAGCGCTCGGAGCGGGCACAAGGAGAGCATAGACAAACGAGTCGCCACGGGCGGACTCGGATGCAGGTAAGACCAAGACGCCATGAGAAGGTATACGAGTGCCGGCGGCCACCTTGCGCTCCTTCTCATGGGCCACCCCGTTTCATCACAGGTACCGTCCGAGGATGCATAGCATGCATCATGACCCCAACGGCGGCGGATCGCATCGGATCGCATAACTTCGCCACTGCAAGGGGAATAGTATCGTGACAAAATGGAATGGAAATGGACCGCGAGGAACGTGGGATGTGAGGCATAACGGCGGGCAGTTGCGCATAGCACGCAGGGGAAGCAAGTGAAAGGAAAAGAATTCGCGCGGCGAAGCCCAGCCTGAGTGGCGCGCAGAAAATGAAGTGAAAATTGAGCGGACGCAGAAGAAATTAGGGCCAATGAAGGCCATAGACACGGAGGAGTCCCGAAAGAAAAGAAAATTGAGGGGTCGGGCAGGTCTCTTCGTGCACAGGCTGTCACCCGCACACGCCAACGCGCCCGCAACACCCCGACTCGGAGCCGCGTACGATGCAGTTGCCGAGCCGTGCATCGAGATAGCTGCTGCACTTTCGAGCCCAAATCGGATTACGATGGGTGGAGCATCCGATTCGCCGTGGCACAGACGGAATAGTTATCCAAGACAAGACGAGGGAGAGATAAAGCAAGTGCGGAGTGGATGTGGGGAGGAAAGGAGCAGAAGATACGAACCTCATTGAGTGCCCACAAACTCGTCCATGCGCGGGAAGGTGGCCGTTTGTGCACCGTAGCGAGGTTCTCGCCACCAAAGATTATACTGCACGGAGGAATGCACCATCGGCCCCACTTGCGAATCGGACTGGGTGCCCGCCTTGTACTTCTGGGCCCGGTGTTGCTCTCGTAGCGTTCTGCGGAAGATTGCGCATGAGATGGCCGGCATTAGCGCGGAGCGCTGAGCATCGACACGGCAACTGCTTGCTTGTATTCCTCGTAGGCGAAAATGGAGCGTTGGTTTGGATCCAAAGAGCAAAGTATGTTTCTAGCTCCGCGTCTGCATGACCTAACCCCATTTTGGGTTTGTTGATCCTACTCAACCGCTTGTTGATTCAACCACAAATTTTGGATGTTGAGTTCGCATTTTCGACTTGTTGAACAAGCTTTTGAAGATGTTGACTTGCCCAAGATTTACCTTGTTGACTCAACACCATATTTTACATATGTTCTGTGTTGATCCAACCAACTATTGCGTTGTTGATCCAACCCCAGATTTTGTTCTTTTGTGTTGATTAAACCCAGGTTCAAGTTGGTGACCTGACTCAAGATTTTATCCAACACATCAATTTTTTATTTTTGTCAGTGAATCTACATGTCAATTTACATGCCGAATACACGAATCTCAATAGGATTTTTTTGAAGCAGCATTCGGATCCGAAGGGGGAGGTTAGACGATGGTATTGTTGAATCTAGGCTCGTATCAGCCTCTACCCTACCGCCTTCGTGAATTCTGAAGGCCTCATATTAATGGAGGACCACAGAGGAACTATGTATACATTATTTTACCTTCCGCGGCAGAACTGGTGCCGCCCAGCGACTTGTTTTTCTGAATATTGAGAAAGGGTTATGCAGCTGTAACAACACTCGCTTGAACAACCCTGCCAGTGAGGTGTCCCAAAATTCACAAATAGCAAGTAGCAGGCTCAACCAGGGCTGTACGCTACTTCTATGAGCCCCGGGGCCGAGCAACGGATAATAATGACCCTTGTGTTCCATTGACAGGATTCGTGCAACATGCTAAAGTCCTTCCTCTGGGAGAAGGGAAGATCACAACAATATCATTTCGGAAAAATTGGAGTCGAGTCAACAAGTTCATTATAAAAGTGAGGTTAGATCAACATCCGTAACTGAGGTTGAATCAAGAATGTAATCTGGAGTTCCTTCAACAGCCCAAAACCGGGGTTGGATCAACAAGTTCGAAGAGTTGGATCAAGACAACGATGTAGTTAGCTCAACACCAAGAGTAAGCCAAGTCAACAGCAGGTTTCCGAAACGACGGTAGGGTCAGGATGCTCGGTGTTGGTTAGATCAACAAACAGAAACCGTGGTTGGATCAGCATCAGCTGGAGCTACTAACATATTTTCGATCCAAAGAGGGTGTCGGATCACCGGCAGCGATATCCGAAACCCGATTCGGTTTTACTCGGTCAAGCCCAAGGGTCACTTCAAGCTTACTTACAGCGGTCCCAAAAAATTCAGAAACCTTCCTGCATGCCTGAATGCCACAGATATTACGTTTCCAGCGTGTTCGCAGCGCTTTATTCCTTTAACCCAATCCACCCGGCCCTCTCAGGCTGAACAAGCCATGCTCTCGGACCAGTCTCGGACCTCTCCTAGACGAAGCATAAACACCTTGGGAGTGTCCTCATGGCTACGATTGAGCCATCTTTCAGCTGTCCCGTGGAATTCGTGCCAGTGTCCCTTCGCCACTTCCCAGCTTCGACTCTACTTCTCATGTTAGCAATCTCCATGCCAGTGTTCTTCGCTCACGGAGACAAAAACTCCTCCTTCAAGGGTGTGGCAAAGCCGAATGTGGGGAGAGCCAGAGTTGTTGGGAATTTTGAGTGGTCCTCTCTTCCGTGACAAACTTGAAGGATTTGGCGAAATTCCAAGATCAGCGCCAGTTTAAACCTGCGGAGTGGCGCAGCGGAAGTATAATCCAATATTCTGTCCAGGGTTTGAGTGGATCGCAGTCTGACTCGGTAGGGCAAATTCCAAATTCCATCCTAGACTGAAGTTAGTAGACACTTCAACATCCTGAATATTTGTGGTTGATCTTGATGAGATAAGTTTGAACCCGTGTTGGATTTTTCTGGTCCATTGAAAAATACTCTCCGCATCGCATCGAGATGACACCTCAAAGACTCGGTGAACCTCTGGACTGCACTTGAAATGTACACCGCAAGTATATTTCGAGCAATATCGCGAAAACCACGAAAGTGCATTAAGGGGGGGAAGGAGAGGGCGGGTAATGGAATGGAATGGAATATAAAATAGAAGGAGAGGATGGAATAGAAAGGTCCCCAGCAAACGCGGCTAGCCAGAATAAAAGCCAAAGAAAAATTGGGGCAGCGTCCCCGAAGGTTATGGTCGAGGAGTATCACCGGCTGGTGCCCCACATTGTGCAGCACGCGCGAGGGGGAAAAGCGAGAGGCACCGGAGTGTGTCTGCTGAGGGCTACATGTTCGTCCCTCTTGCGTACCAAGGTAAGAGAATAAAGGACGATGGAGCGCGGATGATCGCAAATAAATGAAATGAAAACAAGCGCCAGAGTGCGAGGACGAGATTCTTCAGGTGTGAGAAACCGATGCGTACGCAGCCCAATTTGGGCGACCCGTACGACCAAGACCGGAGGAGCCGGAGCACGAGGAGGCCAGAAAAAAGCGAGTCGCGGCCGAATCCGGATCCGGACGCAAGCAGATGTAGGCGGTGAATGCGAAGGTACGTCGTACAATACAGCGGTGGAAGCAGCCTCACCGCCTTCCCCTCTCTCGTACCCGCTAGCACCCACAGTCAGCTGGCGCGTGCACCGCCCTAAACACATCGGACACCGGCAGATCACACTCGTTGTCAGCGACAATTGAAATCAAGAACCAAAATGAAAGAATGATGCGTGCGAAATGAAGGGAAAGCAGGTGAAGATTTGGCAAGAGCAGAAGAAAATCGGCCCGAAGGTTATGGAGTCACGAAAGAAATTAAGTGCACAGTGCAAGGCTCCTCGTCCGCAGCGCAGGGGGTGACATGCGCAGACAAGGAATCGCATTACAGGTGAGCCGGTGAAGCCCTGCATCCGGACCTCTTGAGACGAGGACGGGGAGAGACCCAGAAGAAATGAGATCCAGGACGTGGTGGGGAACAAAGACACGCGTCGGTCAGAGGATTGTACGGAATGAGATGGCGCGAGTGGCGCTGTCCGCGACGATCTTCAGAACAGAAGCGAGTGAAACATAGAAGCCACGAAAGAAATGGAGAGGAAAGAGGTACAGAATGAAAAGATAAAGCGGGAGGAGAACGACGAGCACGCACTTGTTTGAGCCAAACTATCGCACCCGCAAATTCGCCTATGCACCGTGTCAAGTTGGCAAAAAAAGCGGCCGTGTGTGGGCCGTAGGTGGCGATCTGTGTGTATACTGCATGAAAAATTTAAACTAGAATCATTGTGCAATGTCAGGTTAGAGATGACTTTGAAGGACAAAGATATACTTACGCAGTTACACCTCGCGAATATCCCGTACACGCGCAACGCACCTCACCAACGGAAGCCCCTGTATCCACGCGAACGAGGGGTGTGTACTGAGGCCCGCTCCCGACTCCTCTTCAAGTTCTATTTTTACTCGCCGTCAAAGTCATCGGGCGAATGCGCACTCTCGCCTTCAGAGTCTAGAAATCGAGTTGGCCAGTGACAGGGATACGAACCCTACTAAATACTGGGTCAGTTTCTGAGCAAACATATTTCATGATAAAGAACAGACGGATGGACACACCAGCTGAACCGCATTGTCCCTGCACATACGAGTAGTATCCCAGCACGATGCGGATGTCCTCGCAGTTCCATCTGAACCGCATTATCCCGACACATAGTATCTCCGTCTCCTTGTGTTCTCGGTCTAAGAGTCCTCGTATTCTCTCTAGGAAGCTAGAGGACTATCCTCTGCCGGTGTGTGCGTTAAACAAGTTGAAAAGAAATGACGTGTGAAGATCCGCGGATCGTCCGGGTTCGGATCAATGGGTATCCGAAATGACCCGTTGGCTCGAGGCTGCGGGTCACAATTTCACCTGTGTATTTCAGGTCTATTTATTGCTACTGATATTGAAATATCGAAATGCCTCGGAAGTGTCGGTAAACATCTTTTCCGGGGTGTCCATGAGGCATTAGAGATACGGTCCTACGGTCCGGAGATTGCCAGGACCGAGTGAATGTCTACCCCACTCCCGAGAAATCTATACACACAAACTCAGCCATCGCATATCCATATTGAAAACAAGGTTTCAAGCAGCTTTACATAATTTGAAGCTACAACTCTTCGAGCTCCTTGATAAACATATTGAATTGATTTTCACACTACACCCAGGCGAGAGGGGATACCCTAAAATGGTGCAAGACCGCTGGATGGCTTCGATCACCCGATTTCTAGATGGTGGACATAATTTTTGACTGACCCGTGCTCAATCCAACAGATAAAAATCGCCTTGAGGATTTCTTCAAAACACTACACTTGCACCTGCTCTGGAACAATCCAAAAATCAAGGGTTTCCTTCTGCTGGGAGTTCCAGCCTCTGCAGAGACGAGAGGAAAGACTCTAAACCTCGTTGGTCCACCCACCACTCAAGAGAGTAAGGCCAAGTCAAGTTCAGCAGGTGGTGACAATTTTTCAAGCTAAAATCCCATAATAGTCCATTCTGAACTGACTTGTCCTCCATAGACAAGCATTTGGTCTTGAAGTTGCCAGGACCAAGTCCAGGGATAAATTTCATTTCCAGTGAGAACATTGAGGTCAAATTCAATATGGTTTGAAATAGGACCTCGTAAGGCATCGGAAGACTGCATCCCAATTAAAGATTTGGATCTTGGCCTAGTTTCTAGGAGTACATGTAACATGCAGGGTGAGTCAGACATGCAGTTTGTAAATATTCATATTATGTTTTGCTAATAGGTTGAGTTTATATAGAAACATTACTGGCATACTGACCATGAATTGGGCATTGTCCATGGGGTACAAAACCCACTCACTGTTGGACTTGGAGTCATGCTTACCCTAGTGTCTTTGAGTTTAGACCACTGGCAACTCTGTGCTCACATGAATGTATATGCTGCTTAGATTGTCTCCTGACAAACCGAGAGAATCAGTCAGTGCAAGCTATACTAAGTAGCTAAGAGGCTGGTGGAACAAGTGCACAATGAATAAAATAGGATGTAACATGATTATGTGATCTCAGACCAATTCCGGGAACACATAAATATATACACAGCTCAGATCATCTCCTAACAAACTGATACTACCCATGAAAATTACAGTGCAACTGGATCAAGTGTGGTTTCATCCTACAAGTCCAGCCCCTGAATCTCCCGAATATCAGAAAGGTTGTTGATCTCGTCCACAGTCCAGTGAACTCTGCAAGATGAGCCAAGTTCTTCCTGTGTTGCTCCAACACATCTTTACTGAGTCCCCATACCCTTTGATCAATATGTTCAACTTGTTTGGCCTGTGAGGACCATTCAAACAGTGGCCTCGCAGTTGTCCAAAGTTCTACTGCCTTCAGTAGGTCACCATGCCCTTTGGAAATATCTCTGAGTCGGAGCATACATTCTGCTCTACTGTGATGACATCCATATATGTAAATCCCTGTAGGACAACTGTGAACAAATTGATAGCAGTATGCTCATCATCCTGAGCAAGGAAGACATCTCCTAGGAATTGAAGAGCCTTGTTGATTCCCAGCTTCTCTCGTTGCTGGACAGAATGCACAAGGAATACTGTTGTCCAGCTGGACACATGGGCACTCCAGTGACCGGCATCACCAAATCAGTAAGTTATGGTCTCAGAGTGCCCCTCAGATGATTTGAGGCATCTCCCAAAGAGAGTCTTTGCTGGCAGGAAATTTCCTTCTCGCAGGTGGAGATCTGCAAAAACCATATCACACAATGTTACTTCTGTCATGAGGCTGCGAGTGCTGAATATATCCCTGGCTTTCTCATAGACACTTTGGACATCCTCCATTGGAGAACCAATAGCAACATCAATTTCAGCCACATTGAGCAAAGCAATGCCATAGGCATAAAAATCCTGGGTCACAGAAGTTTCTTGAAGAATCCTGAAATGGATGTTGCGAGCCTCAACATATTCTGATTTGAATTTGTGGATCTCTGCCAGATTGGTCATGATGGCATGGTCTAAATGACCACCGGACATGCCACAAAGGGCTAAGAGGTCTCTTGCTCGACTGCAGAGCAAGATGCTTTGCTGGTAGTCACCTAATGAATAACAGCACATGCTTGCAATGTGTAGTGCCTGTGCCTCACTGTGTAAATCTGCCAAATTTCTCGCCAACCTCTTGATCTCGTTTGTGTGCACCTGGGTTGTGAAGTAATCACCATGGGACCAGTTAATCCATGCAAGGCTAGTCAATGCATGGGATTGCATCTTGGTGTTCTGAGTTGAAAGTGCTAAAGAGATAGCAGTTTCACAAACTTCTTTGCAGTGGAGATATCACTGTTGATCCAATAATACAGTATGAGAGCATTATAGAATCTGCCTGGATGAATTCATGAGTCACAAATACACCAGTAATCAGAGAGCATACATTTAAGATCTGGGTCATCAAAGTACTTGAAGTGTTCTAAAGCTTCAGAAACCTGCGTCTCTGTAACAGAAGTTGAAGAGTAACCAAGTGAGTTGACCAAACTGAGCATATAGTAAGCCTCCAAGTGATGGTCACGAGGCTGTGGAAAGATGCTGGGAATATGGGCAGTGAAAGAAATAGGCCCCTGACCAATGAGGAGGCTGAAGTCATTGAGATCACAGGCACAGTAAATAGTGTTCACTAGGTCTGCATGCCCCTGTTCAGCCCCATTCCAGAGAATGCTCTGTATGTTTGAGTAGTTTGATGATATTCTAGCAGCTGTGGCAGAACTTGATTCAGTGCCATGGTATTCCACAAATAGCTCAAGAAGCTCTTTGAAATGGTGGAGAAGAGGCTGAATAAGTTGGTTTCCAGGTGGTTTAATCTTCCATATATATTCCCGGATGGGCACCAATGCTTTTAGTCGATTGTGTTCATCATTGTATGCCAAGGTGGTTCGAATCAATGCTGCCTTGCAGCCAAGGATATTATCTATTGGAAGCTTGGCTTGCACCAGCTCAGCATCTGAAAGCCCATCAGGGAGCATTGACAGGAGGCTGAGGAGATCTTTTGAATGTGGAAAGGAATCAAGTCGTGGACTGGACAGTGACAGTGAGATGGATAAATCCAAGTTGGAGCTTCTGTCATATCCATCTAACATCAGCAATGTTTTCTCCTCCTCCCAGCGAGACAGTACACTGGTGCAACCCTCAGAGTCAACTAAATGAGCCAAAAGATTGATTGCAAGTGGCATGTTGTCTGTCAGGGCAAGGACCTTGTCGACCTCTTCAGGATTGTGTGTGTTGTCTGCAATATCAATAAAAGTTTTCCATGCTGCATCTTGTTCCAATGGCTTCGAGGGCTGCAGAAAGGGTCAAGTCCAGGCCACTTTAGCTGGCCTTTCTGCTCCTCGCATTGTAATCTGACTGTTTTGAATTGCAAGCATAACAGTAAAACATGCAACACACCACCAATGCAAGATGCTCCACACCTGTGAGCAGTGACAAAAATTCCTCAGTATTTGCCCGAGACTCCATTGGCTACCACACCGTCTCAAGATTATCCAGAAGCAAGAGACTCTGTGGGCCAGTAGAGAAGTGTTGGATGACTGGCCGAGTCAGGTCTTTTCCAGGCTTCAGTCCAAGATGTGCTCCAATGAGAGCAGCAAGTTCTATTTGAGTTGCTGCTGAGTCACAGGCAATGAAAAAGCGGTGCTGCTCATATCTGCCAGTGGTTTCTCCATGATGGACAATAGCTCTTGCGAGAGTTGTCTTTCCCATCCCACCTGCACCTAAAATTGCTATCCTAGGTGTTCCTTGCCCAAAAAGGTGAAGAATTTCTGAAATTTCTGACTGTTGACCATGGAAAATCTTTGGCTCTGATGGTAGCATTGAGATTGAGTTGGAGCTTAAAAATCTGAGTCAATATCTTGGGACCTAGTTGAAACTAACCTGTTATGAGAGCCTGAATAGACCCTGCTGATCTATGCACACGTCATTGGTGGATTCCGGAGAAGGAGGAGTGAAATACATACAGAGGATGCTCCATCTGAACTTGTTGTGTCAGAAAGAGCTTCAATCATATTTAGCACTTCTTTGTGTCTGTTCTCTGCATCCTCGTGCATAATGTTCATGATATTGAGCATTTCAACCTACATATTGCTTGCATCCTTCAATGAGTTGTTGAAATGTCAAGTAGATGTCACCTGAAAAAACACAAATCCTTGCTGCAACCCTGCCTCACAATCCTTGAGCAGTGTGCTCATCTCACCCTGACGGAAAAAGTTCTTGACTTTGCTCCCATTTTGTTGGGCTTCAACAAATGTATGGATTTTATGAAGAGTCCTAATAGCAGTGGTCAAGCAGAGGTTGTGGCAACAAGACAACCAACATACTCTGTGAATTTTCCAATATGATGCAACACACTTGGTGGCAATTCTCCACTAGTGTCGGACTTGACATGAACCATTAAAACTGCATTGAGCAATTTGTAAGCTTGTTCCAGCAATTCAGTGCAGATGTTCTTATTTTGTTTAATAGTCTGGGATAGTGATTAAGGTTGGCTGTCATGATCTACACAGTGGAAATTTACCTGCACATGTTTCAGAAGAGACTGAGTGGTGTTGGAAATGGCTTCCAGGAAGGGGGTCTCGAGGGTAGTGGCAAGGATTTGCACAGTATTCGCAGTGAGAGTCAAACATGTTACAATGTTGTTTAGTCGAATTTGAGTGGGAGTGGGGTGGGGGACATCTTGGTGGTGGATCATCAGGCTTCAGAGAAGAGATGTTAATATTTATCGCATTTACCCTTGGGGAATTGTCACTTTCATTCGCTGTCATTGATGGCTGTTCATCTCTTGATATCGCACATAGCATTCACTGCATTTATTTTTATTTTTGCCACATCTCCAGTTTGCCAAAAGAAGGTTTCAGATTCATAACAAAGTACAGTAATCAGCTGAGCAGATTGTTGAAGATCGAAATGGAACAAAACTGCATGACTGAAAGAATGAGGAAAAATCTCAGGGAAATTTATGTACAGTCATTCTGAGGAGTGCCTATGTGCTATATAATATTGTAGTATTTTACAGTCTGAATAAAGAACACCAGTGTACGAAACAAGCTAAATTGTAGGCCTATAGCTAATTGGGAGATACCTGCCCACTGCAGCCAGTCACCTCACCAGGACCAACCCCCCATGGAGCAGGAATAGAACAGATCAAAGAGGTAATGCTGTTGTTCTAGCACTACTAGACCACTTAACCAGACTCAACCCCAGACCAATTAAGTGGTATAGCGGCACCAAAAAATTGCAGACACTCTTCGGAGTGCTTAGAAATCCTAAGTTCCGCCGTGCTTGTAGTGTACTTACTCTCGTAGTCCTCTATTTGCCGTGCTATCTGCCTGAGCCATCGCGCACACACAGCACTCACAACTCAATCGCGGCTTCTTGCAGAGTGAGGATGTGTACTGCACACATCGCAAAACTGAACTAAGTTAGACCTTTGGATGTACAGAAGATGGAGAGCAAAAGATGGAGGACTCATGGGAAAGGTTGTGCACCTACACAATCCTAGAATTGGCTTAATGGTCTCGTACACGCATCCGACCTTGATAAGTGCTAGGTGCTGCAGTCAGGTCAACTCAACCCCATCCGGTGAAAGTGAATACGTGCTGTCGACCTCAAACGGCAAGGATGCGAAGCTAACCGAGAGGGTATGGCTTGTGTGTGTGCTCGCAGTAGGCAAACTGACTCGTGTCCAGGAATGATATGAAAACCAGCAAAATATGGTCAGTTTTTGAGTGATATATTGTATGATGCACAATAAATATGGATGGACACACCCTGTCAGTGGTTGTCCTAGGCCCTGACACTCATTGCCTTGCCTCAGCGCGTACACTGGTCCTCGCACCCTCCATCTCGTTGGTTTGTCGGTGACCGGTCCAGGAAGCCCTTTGGATCCTCTTCTCTTACTGGTCTTCTTGCTTGTCGGGTATTCCTTTGGGATGTATTTCCTCGCCTTGAATGTGTTCAATTGGGGATAACGACGAATGAGCCGTGAAGGCTTTCAGTATGGGATTGGCGGGGAGACGAAAACTTACCAGTGCAAAGTGGTTCAAGCCAAATTCTTAGCTTAAACAAAGCCACGAGTACTTTATACGCCAGGTTGAAAAATTCCCGCTACCTTTAGGTACGGGTTCTTATGTGTGTCGCAATCAAACAGGTTTTGGCGGACCATCACATTTTCGTCATTGGATTTCGCGTAAGCACTCATATCCGCGCCACTACGACGCATCCTTTGTCATTTCTGCTGTCTAAAGCTCCGCGATGTTCCGAAGAGTGCAATGTGGCAGTCATACGACTTTTCTGTCTTCCTCCACAATGCCTGCCAGCGCTACCTTCCGCAACATCGCTCTATCAACCACCTTCGACCCCAATGCAGACAAATCTCTATTATCTCTAAACTGGGTCTTGACTCGTGGGATCCGGTGCTCCACTCAGTTGTTTCTGGCCTCCTCACGCTTCTTGTGTCGCCTCGGATGATTTCTCCCTCCAAATGAACCTCCCTGTGGCCTCTTCACTGCCTTTTGACCTCGTTCTTGGCCGAGACTGGGTGACTTCTGTCACGAATCTGTCCTCGATCCTTGGTTTTACTTGTCTTCCAGAGTTGTAGATCTCCGCCCTCCTGAAATTGGTATCTGTCTCATCGGTTTTTTCGCTGCTTTCTAAAATTTAACAGCATATCCTTCTCCACCTCAAACCAACTCCAATGAGCCGCACACGCCTTTGCGACTGACGTGGAGCCGCCCAGTCAGAGACAGGGTATGTCTCCTGGTGTTCTCATTAGCTCACGCTAACCTTGCAAATACAGACAACCTCTCTCACTGCGCCTGCAATGACCAATCTACTTGCCATTGTCCTTCCACTTCTGCTGTCCCACTGAATAATTTGAACTCTGCGAATTCTTCGAATATTATCCGAGATATTTTCATTGCTCGTCATGTTACACGCTCGCGTACCTCCGTCTCTATGCAGATTTACCTGCAATACAGCATGCCCTGTCTTTACATGGGATTCCCACAATTACATGAGTCTTGTTCAGTGCCGCCGCGCCCTCATCTACCATATTGTCACTGGTTCCTGTTTCGATAACCCTTCCAATGTTGGTGATGCACCACCATCAAGTGCGCATCCGGAACTTGGGACCTGCCGAGTTATATCGCGAGGATTCTCGTCTGCTGCTGATGTTTCTGAAGCCGCATTGAAAGTGATTCTAAATGCCGACCAGAAACAAATGCCTACCGACCACTACCACCATGTTGCAGCTGCTATGAATATTACTGTTTCTGGTACTCGAAATCTCCGTTTTAAATTCCGTGCGGCCATCCGAAAACATTTGGCTACTGTTAGCTCTGCCAACCGTGATAATCGATCCTCTGCATCAGTAGCGGATTTCTTCAACTCCATTGAAAGTCACCGTAAGCCCGTCCTTGTGCCATTGCGGCTTTCCACCGCATTCAGTTACCGGCTAAAGAAGCCACTGTTGAACATATACGCACAAAATTACAGCACATCGTATCCGGTCATTGTGTACAGTTCTCAAACTCCACCCCTCTGCTTCTCTGCCTCCTGACGTGACGGCTCCAGATTGTGCAGATGTATGTGAGGAACACCTTGTAAATGCTATCCACCCTGACCTTCAGGTCCATATTCTGATGCCCTGAACGGAAGCCATCTTACCTTAATCCCCTTGCGGCATTTACTGTCTGCTTTGAAAATTGAACGGAATCAGTCTGAATCCTTTCTGAATTGAGAATAAATTAAAGACCCACATCAGTATGTTGCGCAAAGGCAAACGGACCGAACGACTTTCAGAGGCTGAGGAACCTGTAAAGCAGAGATACGTGCTCGTCAGATGAAGAAATTCGTACTATCATTGCATCATGGCCCCGCTTGTTCCTCAGTCTCTGAAAAACAAGGTGATAAATATTTCCGCGAACAAACGTCTTCCGAATTTTGCTTGCGCATCATGTGCTGATCAGCTCCACTCCTTTCTCGTTGCTCTTTATCCCTTGACGATTTTGACAAGCGTCTTCTCCTGGCCCAGATTTCAAGTCGAATGAGGAACTTGTACTAGACCGCTACAAATGGCTTCATCCTGATTGTATTCGCCTCGGATGCCGTACAATGAAGGTACATTCTCGTGGACCCCATGGCGTTCCTTTCCACCGATGGCAGTCCGTCACTTTGTACAGACTGCCACTCATGTCTCAAAAACAATAAGATACCACCGTTATCTTTGGCAAATAAAACCTGGCTCTGTGCCGGCGATTCCCATCGAGTTCCCGTCCACTCCTTCCAAGAAACGTGAGAGGGAACCGGAGTTCTCCCCAAACACTGCTGTTGACGATGATTTCAAAGCTTTCCAGTCGCCTTTGAAGAAGGTTCGCTCTTAATACGTACTATTCCAGTCGAATTTCGCTCGCTTTCATCACCGATCCCTAGTTACAATTACCTGGTACATAGTTTCTAAGCTGTCGTCAGTAGTACACTAGAGGCAAATTTAATGTTCTACACATTTCATGGAGACGTCAAGCTGTCCTAAAAAGGTAGCGGCCTTGCCGCTCGTCGGCCCTACCAGCTTTATTCACTGGAGAATCTTCTTCTCTGACTTTTGCCATATTGATTGAGATGCTTGCATTTGCGGTCCAAGTCCAGATATTCAGGTAAGGCCTTGTGTGGAGGATATGAGCTGGAATTTATAGATCATAAGTCATCACAGATCCGTGTTGAACAGTCACACTCCTCGGGTTCATGAATAAAAAACCTAGATTTTTCATGTCGTTGCACCTACCCGTGTCAATTCGAAATTTATTAGACCCTGAGATGGGCTGATCCCGAGAAAGCCGTTGGGCCAGGCAAATCAGCTCAAGTGCAAGTCTGGGATCGCAGTAGACCATTAGTGGCGACTTCGATTTACCACCTGTGTCCGATCCGACAGATAAAGTGGCGGCTTCGAAATACGAGATCTAGAGTCACACCTGCTCGGATTTCACTGGCACGATCGAAATCCAAAAGTCAAGTGCACCTGAATTCTCCTCTGCTGCGAGTTGCGGCCATGGATTGGGGTTGAAACTCGCCATCTGGCATAATTATCAAATTATGTATGATAATGTTCCGTGGAGAAGGGAGAGGTAAGACTTGAAACCTTGATGTCCACCCGCCAGAATAATATATTTTGCGCACAAGATATTGTTCAGATAAAGTGAAGCTAACCAGCTGCATGGTCTTCCTTTAAGCTAAAGTAAGCCTTCGAGTCCTCTTTCCTTAAGGGAACAAATTCAAATTTCTACAAGGTCTAGATCGAACTTAGGCCACTGTGAGACAGATTACCATGCCTAGGACAATGCAGGATTTCATTCCTTGGCACAGTTATCACGTCCACAGGATGAGTTGGACTAATTATAATTGCTCATAAACTGACTCACAGAGCTGGAACCTGTGCGAGGGCGAAGGTTCAGCATGGTTGAGATCAGCCAGGTGAGTATTGTGAGCGTGCCGAGAGCCGAATAGCTAGAAACTCAATTTGTGCAAGTACTCACCGTGCTCACCCTCCCCACTCGTCATACGGCCCTAGTGGCACCCATCCTCGGATACATGACGTGGCACATGGGCGCGATGTCGAGATACTGTGTGACCCATCCTGTGGCTCTTCTTCCCCACGGTGTGCATGGACAGCGTGGGGGACCGACATCGTAGAGCTGTAACAATGCAGGAGTTAGTGCCTGCTTCGACACTCTGCGGGGCGGAGAGAATTGAAGGAGGGTGTTGTGGGAGTAGAGAAGAATGGAGGGAAGAAATGGAATATAAAAGAGAGGATCGAAATGCACCAAATACAGAGGGATCCCCAGAAAAGCATTAGTCAACATGAAAACCCCTGCACTGAATTCGGGACACACGCGGAGACGTGTACCGGGGTGAAACATAAATGAGGAAAAATACAGGCCGAGGAATACACCTGCTGTAGCCTGAGGTAGCAATAACTACATACCCGTATTCGCAGATCGTCTCTGCCGGCGATAGCAAACGGAAAGAACGAAGGACTGAGATAAAGCGAGGAAGAATGGAAGAACTAGAATGAGAGAATAAGGAAATGAAATGCAATGGGAAAACAAGCCGGGTGAGAGTGAGCGGGTATTGAGACTCCTCGGGTGTGAGGGCTCGACACACGCTTAAGTACTGCGGCTGAATCTGAGGGAACCGCGCGACCAACACTTGGGGTGGGAGCATGAAGAGATCGTAAGAAATCGAGTCGGATCCAAGTATAAATTTAAGTGAATTCAGATTCAGCAAAGACTCCCCAACGAAAGGTGATTGCAGAGGAAACAGTGTCGCAGTTGCTTCGCGCCCTCACCTGCCACCACGTCTCATGCGCGACGCTCCAGACGATGGTAGGAAGCAGCATCACGCCAACGGGCAGCAGATTGCACAACATCACCACCGCAAGCGGAATTGAATAGAATTCAAAGCGAAAGGCCAAGAAACCGAGAAGATGAACACAGCAGCAGGCAGTGGCACATGGCACACAAAATAAATCAAGTGAAAAGATACACACCAAGACCCAGTGGTGCACAGCAAAAGAGGCAGAAGAATCAGATCCAACGGAGGCCGTAGAAATGCGGGAGTAAAGGAAGAAAATGGAAAATCTCCTCGTTGTGCGCAGGCTGCCTACGTACACAAGAAGGTCCAGCATCGGGATGTTTGAATATGCGTTATAGCTGTGGTACTGAAAGTTCCGAGTCCAAATTGGATTACGACGGACGTGCATTCGATTCGCCGTGGACTAAAGGTAAGTGACCAAAAAAAAGCCAGTGGGAGCGGATGCGAGGAAAGAAGAGGAAGACATGCACATCATCGAGTATCCCACCCAGAATCTTGTCCGTGCGCGGGAATGTGGCTGTTTGCGCGCCGTAGAAGATGCTCGCCACCAAAGATATATATATACTGCACAGAAAACTTCGAAAAAATTGGTTTGTGATCTCGGGGACATAGAGAGGGGAGAGGAGGGGGAGCAGAGGAGTACGCTGGCACCACCCGCGAATCGAAACTAGACAGGTTGCGCACGAGCCATTGGAGTCACCCAGTGGCTCTCGGACCGTGCGCAAAAATAGCAGGCAAGTGGCTCCAACAAGCCACTCACAGCCATCACGTCATATTTTGGCGGTGGAGCCACCCGTTTGCGCACGGTCCGAGAGCCACTGGGTCACTCCAATGGCTCGTGCGCAACCTGTCTATTGCCCACCTCGTACTTCGGGACCCGGTGTTGCTCTGGTAGTGTTGACCTCAGTCTGTCGGCCATCTGAACGGTATTCTGCTAAGGAAGCCAATGTATCTACCACAGGAATGTGGACATGCTCGTCTGAAATCACGTCCATGACAGCTCTCGTTGGTCTTGTCTTTCTTGCCTCATATGTAGGCGGGATGGTGGACGTCAGTCCAAAGGTGTGTTGGGTTTAGGATCATCGGCACGGTATCGGATCTGTTTCGGTTTTACTCGGTCAAGGCTTCGCAAGCCCAATTGCAGGTACGAAAGAAATTGCAGAAAGAAATTATACCTTTCTTGTCGGGTATTTACTCTTGTCACCTCTAATATTTGGTGCGCAATCCGCATGAAAAAATGAGGTTATATGGGAACTGACCCTTCAGACTGTGCTATAACATGCAACACGCATATTTTCCCTCGCTTTATTTGCAGTCTTTGAAAATATTTTTTCCCATTGCGGCACACTATCAAGGTACAGGTCCCTATTGCGCAACTCCTGACTATCTTCCCTGGCATGGCCAGGCGGCACAGCACCAGAGTGCACGGTCTACATACGTCCCATGCACGACCCAGGAGCTGATGGTGGCTCATGCAGCCCTTACACGCACACCACACACCGCACCATCGAGATGCACGGGGTCAGACCGTACCACTTGCCCATCCTGTGACGCAGCGCACACCCTCCCCCACCGAAGACGCAGTCCGCTGGCTCGTACGTTGTGGCCCAGAGATGCACACGCTGCAGCCTGCCAGCGCAGCGGGGAACAGAAACACAAAGACGCACCTCAAATGGCGATAGCACCCCAAAAATCCTCTGTAGCGGAACACACTTGGCTCCTAGATTAACAGCTCGCGGACGAGATGAGCCCGCCGTCCTCTGCACAGACATGACTCGTTCACCCTCCCCTCCCGCAGTGTGCAGCATGACTGAAGACTCACGTGCTCGACCGGAGAAGCATCCCCGCACACCAGCATTGGACTGTCGCGACATGAATGCTCACCCAAGACCAAGACACGCCATGCACCTACCCCCGCTGAAGATGCAGCTGCCGTAGGTTGTGGTCCAGAGACAGATGTGCTGCCAGCAAGCCGCCGAAACACCAAAGACCTGCGGCTCGCGGGTCACGCGGGCGAGCTTGAGCCGCCTTAGCAGCCTTCTCTAAGGGTATGACGTCCCCTACGCTCTCGACTCGCAGGTCGACAGGTTGACTCGCAGCTCAGCAGCTTGCGTGCGAGCAACAAACACCATCCATTTCCGCTGAGACGCACGTGGCTACAGATAGCGCAGTCGCTGCTCCTTTCCCACCCTCCCGCACAGCCCGTACGGCGAGCAACACCACCGAAAGCGAGGGCGACGCAGAATGGGGCGCTTCACGGGAGCAGTATCCCCATCCTCCGCCTGCGACACTGCCCTCTCACCGCTATTTGGAAAAAACGAGAAGAGAAAGAAGCAACACACCCCTGTCCATTCCCTCTCGTCATGCAGCCAACCTGTGCCCTTCCCCTGCTTGTGGTCCTTGTTGTCCTCCCCTCTTCCATTGCGCTTGCAGGTTTCCCTATTGTGAGTTGGTGGTCATTGTCTTCCTCCCCGTCCCGTTAGCGGTCGCAAGAGACTGCATGCGAAATTGACTGTGTATGTGGGTGATGGTACGAGGCTAAGCGCGAATGTTCGCACTTGGCGCGCGGATACCGTTTGTTGAGGGGACATGAGTAGTCTCTCTTGACAGATGCTCTACATACCTCGGTTGATATAGACTGTTGGTTACCGCGCTGATTAGCCGGTATCCTGCGTTATTATGTAATCATCCCAAATCAGGGGCTCACGTGAGCAGGTCCTTGACGTGACTTAGTAATAGACGCGTCGTGGGCTCTCCGTACACCACCAAACTGCTGCGTCGTTTGAAGGAGATTTTGTAGTTGATCACCAGGTGACACAGCCGGTACATCAAGCGGACATCGTGTGATGTCCGTTTGATGTCCTAGTCGCGAATTACCAGATCGTTTTTTGAGACTCAGCTCCTGCGGATTATCGGACGGATGTCTCACAGAGCTATTGGCAGATGTCCAACAGACCTTTGAGCCAGGTTTTTACATATGTATGGTACAACACCCTCGGGATGTTCTCAGCCATCCTTTCAATACACTGTTTTCCTCTTAGATCGATGTAGTGGTCAACGCTTCAGGTCAACGCTTCGGAAAGATAGCGAAATAAAACATATATTCAGTTCATAAATAATACAGCTGTACAGATGCAGCCCATCCACGCCCTCCTCGTTCATCCAGTTTGAAGATCCAGCTGTGCGTGCGCTTTGGGGGAGCGGAGTCTGTGCGAGTATAAGTTGGTGTCGGCGTGGAAGATGGAGAGAGGGAAGAGAAGAAAGGGAAGAGGGCGAAGGAAGAAGGAATAAGGAAGGAAAACACACCTTTACCGCCGTATGTGGCAGGGCTTTGTACTCGGCTACGAATACAAGTCGCGCATCGAGACAGCGCGCTGCAACTGAAGAAAGTCTATAAAAATAAAAAATACGCATTAGCAAGTGTAGATGAATGCCGTCGTAGTACGGTTACTCACCAGAGGCTAGGATCGATAAAATGACCCTGCAAAGTGTATAGAGAAATCAGCAGTTGTTAGGCTCTCAGATGATGGCTATAGCGTACACTGAAGTCTTCACAATGGCGCGCGCGCAGGCAAAGAAGGGAGTTGGACACTGAACGAAGCCGTTGTCAGTGATTAGGTGTGGCATCGCAATCCTATTGGAAACTTACCAGGTAGTGGTAAGCTAAATATCAAGTGTAGCTTGGTTCCAGGGCCTACGCCGGCGGACAGTCCTGTGAATAAATGACCGGTTAGCAGATTCCATGTAATGGCAGATGGTCTGACTGACATGTACCATGCAACGGCCATGCACTATAAACTGCGTCAAGGTTTAGTGTTAATAGAGAAGACCAATTGGCACAAAAAAGACATACCTCTCGCAATCTTTCGATGTCGACATCCGTTGCCCTCAGACCATCCAGTTGAGATCTGGAAGGGAGGAAACCAATGAAGTACACAGACATGAGCACTGGGAGCCATGGGATATTGCTCACCTCGAGTGGCATCCTGGCGACCCCAACGGCGATGATGTTTTCAGGTGGTCCACTGCCGACCATCAGTACACTATTTATTCGCGAAAATCCAGTTGTTAGGAGTTGGGAGTGGATTCAACATACCGGGATGGGAATCTGGGCAGTGGAAGCCAGATTTTGAGAAGACGATGGTGGGGGGAAAGGACAAGATGGTTCGTTTTGATGGTATGATCGAGTTTGTCAAAGGCACCGCCACCTACCATCATTACTAGCTCTCGATGTTCGCCGTCCAATAGCGGCCGGGGGAGAATGCAGAAGTGTCCAAGAAAATTTACGGAGGTTTGAATGTTTGAATTTAAATATCTGAGAGGTTCGCTATGTTCGGCAGATGTGCCAAATCAGAGTCCCAGCACGGCCTTTGACGCGAGACGCGTTGTTTGTCTTTGTGTCGTGTACGCAAATTTTGAGATTTATAAACTATTTACAGGCGAGTGTGGGTAAAGTAAAAATTAGTATGATACTCAGGTTGCCTTAGGAGCTCCTGATATGTGCTAATTTATTTTTCCATGGCTTTGTTCAAAGTTGTGAGCCACCCGTCGACATCTTGCATCAAAGTGAGCGGGATTGCATTGTCGGGCTCGCCGTAAGTGGCGATATCTTCGCGGTAGATCGCATCATACATCCTTTGAGGTCCTGTCAGTTGTATCCAGCCATGAGAGAGCTTAAGATGACTGACACTTGTCTTTCTGCAGGACCCATAATTTGGTAGTATACCGCAAGTTGGCTGTCAACCTCCGGCCAAAATTTGTCCTTGGATTCATCTTTGGAGTCATCCCCGCCCTCGGGGGTCGGACTCCCGGTCTTGTTAGACTCGGCGGCTATACTGCGCTGAAAAATGATGAGAATAAGAATATTGACAGTGATGCGATGCTTACAAGAAGTGCGATGCGTTGATAGACAGCGACAGTGGGTGCAGCCGGGGATGTACCAATACAAGCGCGTGTCAATGTCGCAATATCCACCTTGTCTTTGATTGACGAAACAATCTAAGACAAGAATTAGAATGGGAGCACTGATCACGAATGCACAAACCTGGGATTTGATATGGTAGCGCTTTGCCGTCAAGGCCTTACTCAAATACTTGATCAGGACCTCGACACGGCCAGTCTCCATCGCGGGAGGAAGATCAGATATGCCGAGCGCACGCATAACACCCTGAGAGGATATATGAACAATGTGAACTAGTACAAACTGGGAATACATTTACCACAATTACAGCAGCAATCGTGGGCTGCTCTTTAATGTTGCGATAATTCTTGGCGCTGGGAGACAGCACAGCACAGTGAGCATAGTCTTGGGAAGTTTTCTAAAGATGAGTGGACTCAGGAAAAACACAATGTTGCATATAAATAATTACTTACCATTGTGATATCTGTGAGCTTGAACTTCTTGTCTTCATCTGCCTTAATAATGTGCAACATATTGCGGCACTGGAGGCCCACGATATGGAGCTGGTACAAGTGGCGCGTCGGGTGAGTTGTCTAGAATGGTTATCAGGAAAACTAATGGAGACAGAAGATAGAAGACGCGCCTTCAAAAAAATCTCGGCATCGTTGTCTGATTGGCCGCTCAAGTTCTTGTGGCGCTTAAAAGCACGTCCTTCTTCAAGAGTATAGGGCGCATTGGGATCGGCCAGGCGACTGGGAAATTCCTCGCCATCGGCATCGTCACGCGAGCGTACCGTGCCAGTCAATGGGTCCTCAGGTGGGGAACTATCAAGACGCGACGCGTTCGACGCGTCGTCTGGATTGATTTGGTTGCGCACGGCCATCTCCTGAGTAAGGCGATCACGGAGTACCTGGGCCTGTACCATTTGGGCAGCGTTCAGTAATGGGGTGCCAATCATGATGAAAGTCGAGAGCAAGGGGATTTGAAACTCCGAAATTGCGAGCTCGACTTTTAAAGGTCACAAAACACCTGACTGTGACTTGCGCGTGTCGATCTCGTCTGGAAACCCCTCATGGCAAAGAAAGGGGCAAAGCCAAAGGATTTGGGGCCAAGTAAGATTGCTGCAACCCAAATTTACAATTTATTTGACTCACGAACCATGGTATTTTCTCAGATTGTGTCGTCGAGGAGGGCACTGGCAAGGTCTACTGTCTTGTCTGCCATAATTCATCGGGCGCAAATTTCCCTTCCTTAATCTATCGGAGCTCCTGGGCAAATCACATAAAATCCCCTGCACATTCCCTTGCTGTCCAGCAGGTTGCGGAAGCACGAAAAAAGCAGGCTGCCACTCACCAGCAATACAATGATCTTTATAACATGCCGAGCACGTCTCTGGATACACCATTGCTGCCAACTGACCTGGGTCTTGGCTGTCGAGCTCAGTTCCGACCAAACCTACTTGACGAGGACACAAATGGTGTCAGTGCCGCTGACTTTCAGGATATAATGATGGAAGAGACCAATTACCTGCATGCTGTCGACGAGCAGGAGGATTTCTTGGCCAAGAATGCCGAGGCTCTTCGGCGTGAGGTAGAAAATATGCGGCTGCATCATCTTGAAGCAGAATTTGAAGGTGCTGATGATGAAACTATCCCTCGGCTTGCACAAGAAATCAGGGACAATGGTAAGGTCCTTGTTTTTCTGCCCTTGATTTGCCTTACAAAAAATTGTTCTGCTTGCAGACATGCTCCGTGCAACCGGTGAGGATGAAGACGAAATCAACAGACATTTTGGGGGTGTTCCAATCAACCACGATTATGCACCATATGGGAACAAAACTGTGAGTATTTGTTTCCGATTAAAGGACAATTGACCAAGGAATTCCGGTCTGTTAGATGTGCTATTTAGATATACTCGACAATTTACCACGTCTTCGGCTTTCATCCAGTCAACTGAAGATGATTTTGTGGATTATGGATGCCTGTGGAGCCAGGGATGTCCCATCTTTCAACAAATTCAGAGCCATGCAAAAGCACATTCGGAAGATGGTGGGTGTTAGAAGCAAAGCGCACAAGTCGAGTCTGGGAAACTTATTTTACGTCAATGACATCCGAGACCTGATCGCGAAGGTCGACTTTCGATGCTTTCCTCGACTCAACTGCTGACTTCTTCAGCGGGATTTTGCAAACCCAGAGGTCGCACCACATATCCAGAAATACCCGGAGGACGTTGCCAGTGGCCCTATCTCGGAAATCTGGCAAGTTAAGGACGGAAAATGGCACGACATACCCCTCGACGAACTCACACCCTCCATCCTCGTTGGGCATGCTCGATATTATGTACATGAGCTCGCTGAGCTGTCTGATGGAAGGTGGATTATTCCTGCCCTCTGGATTGTTTCCAAAGGTAAAACCTATGTTGACTGCAGAGTTGTGGAAAGAAATGTAAGCCCCCGAGTATATTGTATGCAAGCGCCTAATGTGTAATCCCAGAATTTTGAGGTTCTCGCAGTCGAGCCGGGCATCACACGGCTTCCTTTGGATGATTTACGCTTCAATCAAGAGGCGCTTGAGAGGCGGTTAGGTCATTCAATCGTTTTCCACGGTAGTACATTTATTGCTTGAAGACTGCATGAGCTCACACAAGTGTAGAACAGTACAAAGAATATGCTCAAAGAATTCCAAATAGGTTTCGTTCCATCAACAACGGAGAAGATCTATTCACCGTCTGGGTCCCAGTTTGGGCAGACGATGTGTCCGGCGCGAGGAGCAAACAGTATCAAAAACATCTCAATGTGTACACCGCAAACGCAAATTTACCTGGCCAACTCTTGCAGTAAGAATATTTTGTTCGTTTCGTTTCCACCTCTCCCCACGCCGGAGCCTTGGAGCAATTGAAGGTAGTCGTAGATCAAGTCAAGTAAGCCTGCATTGCTCCAGATTAAATTATCTTCTGAACCTGTTTGAACTTAGATCCACGCACCTGAAGCCGTTGCGCACCTACAATGCTGACACTCTGCGCCCATGCGGCTTCCGATTGAATGTACCGGATGGGCCTGCCGATAACCCCCAACAAGCAGAAGAGGCTTCGCATATCGGCCATCAAGGCAATTATTTCTGTCGCCGTTGTCTTGTTGGTGGAACGAATGAAGAGAAGGAGTGTCCAGATGGTTACCATTCCTTTTACCAGGTGAGCCTGTCGACATGTTTCTGTATTGTATTCTGATCATGAATACCGTAGGCCGGGCGGCCCCGAAATGTCGAAGATATCCGCAGCTGTGTCCTGTCCCAATTACGCTTGGCGACGTATGGAGTTGCCTCTCATGTTGATGCCTTACAAACATCGACGGGAACGAAGGACAAGATTGCCCAGCACTGGATTGATATCCTCATCGAGAAATCTCGCGAGATGCAAGCATCTACTCCTGGTCGATGCATAGATGAAATTTCCAATGAACTGCTCGTCTGGCTGGCCAAAGAAACTGATCAGCCATATAACCCCTTATTGGATCTGCCCTGTGGGTTTTTATTTTCATTTTCGTCGTGTTCCCCATTGATTTTCTGTCACTGTCAGTCTTTGACCTGTCGCAAGACACTCTCGTAGAAATTCTTCACACAATCCTGCTCGGCCATGCAAAATATACATGGTACGAGCTTCATCATAACTGGACGGCAGTGCAGCAGGATATCTTCACTATTCGGCTGCAAGGGACGAACCTCGACGGGCTCCGAGTCCCCCCCATCCGGGCTGCATATATGATGCAGTATCGTAACGGCTTAATTGGCAAGCACTTCAAGACTCTGATGCAGACTATGATATTCCATATCCACGACCTAGTGACGCCGGACCAATTTGCCCTTGTCCGTGCTCTCGGCGAGCTTGGGCCCATTCTTTGGATGCCTGTGATCGACAATATGGAGGAATATTTGGTACGCTCTATCGTGTTTTCTTGCTCGTGCACCAGTCCGGGAATTTACTTCCCTTGGCAGGCAGACCTTCAAATATTAATCGACAACATTCTTGACGCGTTCGCCCCAATAGATCCTTCAAAAATCTTGATCAAACTCAAGCTTCATGTGCTTGAGCATATCCCAGATGACATCCGTCGGAGAGGGCCCGCTGTCCGTTTTTCGACCGAAGTCTTTGAATGCTTCAATGCCATTTTCCGCCTCTGTTCCGTCCTCAGTAATCACCAGGCCCCCAGCCGCGACATTGCAGCCAAGTTCGCTGATCTAGACCGCGTGAAGCATATCCTGAGCGGAGGATATTGGTTTGATGAGTCCGAGTTGGCATGGGTACGCGGAGGAAAAGACGTCCAGCGTATCCTCCGAAATACTCCAATTATTCAGCAGCACCTTGGTTGGGCACCACCTCCATTCTGGACCCCTGGGCAGATCAAAGCTGTCGCACAAAAGAAACAGGCCAAGCTCACAGCTCTGACCGCCGAACAGGCAATGCTCGCCGGTGCAGCAAACCCAGCTTCCATCACCCTCGACCCCGCAACATCATGGACCGATGGTACGAATGTTGCGTCAGTGTCGGGTGACTGCTGTACTGTGGGTTCTTGGGCAGTTTTTCGAGTCAACGATGTAAGTGATTTTTTCTTGTGTGAAATAATATTTTCTAATAATTTCGCTGCACAGTTCCCCATGATTGCGCGTCTTTCAAAGATTCTTTTACCAAAGGGCAGCAAGTCAGCGCAAGGGATTCTCGTCGTGGCCAAGTACGATCCCGGTGAAGCCCTTCATCCACATTACCGTATGCCTATCCTCCTTCCGGATACAGCGGCACAGCGCATACTGGTCCCTTCGGATGTAAGCTTTCAAAGCTCACACAGTTTCATTTAACTAACAAACTTCCAGTCAATCCAGTTCTCGTTCAATGTGCAGCACGACTGTCGTGCAAGCGAGTGTGATGCTAGTGGGGTTGCCCGCCAAATGCAAGAGCGTCAGCAGTCAGATAAAATAATCCACTCCATTGTGCACAAGGACGACACCCGCTTCATCATCAACCTGCACGGATTCCACAACGCTCGCCTTCTCCGAAAATATCTACCTGTCGCACTCACAACACCCCGACCACTTTTCGCGGATCGCAGACAACGGCATGACGAGCCGTCTGCCATCTTGACTGTCACTCAAAAAGCGAAGCGCGCCGCGACCCAGGAGAAAGCCGCAGCGACAAGGGAGAAGAACAAAGCAGCGAAGGCCGCAGGGACAGACGCTCAGACACCGGGCATCGCAGGCCCGAGCAGTGTGGAGATACAAGACACGCAGGGAGCTCAAAAGCGGCCCCGCATTGAATAGCAACATACATACATACATTCATAGTTAATGTCAATTTTCGCCGTCTTCTTCTAAGCCCCGTGTGATGTCCCTGCAAATCTCCTGAACCCACTCTGTCGTTCGAACGCGCTTGACATGCTCGGTGAGGACTGCATCGGCGTGCCGGCGTTTATGGCTTCCTGCGCTGGCTGATAATTGGGGCTGAGCGGGCCCAAACAAGTCCTGAAGTCCGTAAGCAATTGCTGCTAGTATACAGATTGTATTACACTCACGAGCTCTTCGGTCTTCTGGGCAGGCTTGGTCGGGAGTGCAATGGGCTCTACATGCTTGCTTGGAATGGGCTCTGCGTGTTCGCTCGGGGGTGCTTCTTTTTTTTTTTTTTTTTTTTTTTTTTTTGGTGTAGGGTTAAATGGTCACAACAGCCGACATAGTCGTCTTCGCGCCAACCACTGAGTTGTATCCGGGGGAAAGCAAGAAACCCCGGAATTTTAAAGATAGATCCACCACCAAGGGAATGCCTTACGCACTTTAGTGTGGGACTCTTGACTCAGCTAGCACAGCCCCCGCGGATCACCTCCATACTTACCTCTCCGCCTCTCCCCCTCTGTCGCTAGCCCATACCCACTAAAACCTCGGCGCTTCCGGTCCAATCAACCGGGAGCCTGTCCTCATCTTTCAAGACACCTTTCCAGGTCCTGAGGACAGTCTTGACTGAGAGTGCTTTCTTTTCGTACCTCTTATCAGTCATATTGCAATCTAGCCGCAGCCTTGCGTTCATGGTTTTGACCCAGCGGTCGTGGATTTCTTGTTGAGTCGCAAAAGTCCCGTTATTTTGGATAACCCTTTCACATCTGAGCTTCCAGATTAGGTATGCCGACTCGGCCATAAGGATTCGGTAAAGTCTCGCATCCCCGGGCTTGATCTTACCTTGATCATCCTTAAAGGCAGCCAGTCCTGCCGATATTATCGTACCAATTCCTGGCCAGGCCCAGTCCGGGTTCCTCTTCAGCCAGAGCTCTCGTGCTAGCTCCCAGACCTCCTTCTGCCCCGGGGCTTCGCATTGCGACATTATATGCTCCATCGTCTCGATTTTTCCGCAATGATGGCACTCTGCCCTCTCTTTCTTTTCAGGTGAGTTTGAGTCCCGTAGCCAGTGCGTCCCTATGATGTACGCATCATGGGTGAGCATCCAATGGAAGTACTTCTGCTGCACTGATAGATCCTTATTCTGCAGTGATCTCCAAATCTTGGCTTCGGTGGGGATGAAACCAAAGTTGTCCTCAGCCTCAGCCTTGGCTCTTTCAAGGTTGGCAACAGTGCGCTCCCTCTTTTTTAATTTCTTCTTCATTTTTCGTTCCCTTATGGCTTTATATGCCAGGGATTGTGTCATTGCCGACAGTTTGGCTCCCGTCACTTTTAGTGTCGGTGGGATGTCCAAATTTACCACGTCAGCTGTGGGTTTTCTTGCCCCCTCGTCAGCTTTCCTGTCAGCACCTTCATTTCGTGCGTGCCCACTATGACCTTTAACCCATTTGGCTTTCGTCTCATGTTTTCTCTGTCGTAGGGTCGCCACTGTGGCTTGGGCGAGTCTCTTGTTTGCGGCTCCTATGTAGCCTTGATCTTCCATTTTCTGCCTGTTTTTTGTTACCGCATTAATGACATATTTGGAGTCACTCTCAATTCGGAGGTCTGCATCAGCATTCGCATTCTGCACAGCTTCCTTCAAGGCCACCATCTCTGCGGTTTGATTTGACTGTTCCAGAGTTTCTGGGAGCCTTATTGCCTGATTCCTTGGGTCTTCTTCCTCGTAGAAGATGCCTGCTCCAGCACTCGCATCATCACACCCATTTTTGAAACACGAGCCATCCGTCGCTACAGTTTCCTCAACTGCAAAATTGTCGTTAAGTCTCATATCTGGGACTTCATTCGTTACCTTCCCTTCAGTGAAGATACGGAATATCTCCGCCAGGGTCCCTGTCACCGAAACAGTACGGTCAAAGATCACCCAGCCATCATCATCCGGCTCCACGCTCTCAGCGACTTCATAGTCCTCTGGCTGAGGTTTCCTCGGGTCCCATTTATACGGGAGGCAGTCCAACAGTTGTGTTGCCTTCATGTAGCATGCATTAGGGTTTTCACATCCTAGTGTGTCACGACATTCCGTGCAGTTGTCACAGTTGCAATCGTCTTGATCCTTGTGAGCAAATACTTGTGCGCATCGTGCAACATTCTCGGCGTCTTCAACTAACAGTACTTTGTGCTTGTCTCGAAGGCATTTACTCGTGGTTTGTGCGTTTTGCCGCCGTATGGCTTTGTCGGCCTCTCCATGGAACCAGATGGGCATTTTTCTCAAAATCTCTCTCGAGAAGGCTATACCTTCTGGGCGGACTTGGAAAGTCTTAGCGGTGTTCAGCAGGCTTTTGAGTTCTGGTTTGATATCCGACTTTGGGCCGCAACTCGTTTTCCACGATTGTAGGAAGGGATTAATTCTCACTTTCTCGGGGGTGCTTCTTGATCCTCTGCAACGCTCGATTCGGAGTTTGCCAGCCCATATAGATGATATTTGGGGGGTGCGGCCAGGCTGGTAATGGCCTCATCCCAGGCTGAATTGGGAGATGCAATATTGTACGCCCCAGCGCGATGCGCGGGGCTTGGAGTGGCGGGGTTCGGAATTGACATTCGAAGGGCAGAGCGCAGAATACTTGATGCATGTGATGAGGCCAACGGCGTTGAGGATGAAGACTCCATGTGGGCAGGTCAATATAATGGTCTCTGTGGTTGTTGAGGGAGCCAACGGCGTCAACAGGTGTTCTTATATCCCGAAGATCTGGACTCATTGTCAAGAGGCCCTATTGAGGGCCACCCGGAGGTTTGGAGCTGTGAAAGGTTGGATGTTGTCGCGGGAATGGGGAGGAGGTTGCGACGGACATCCCACAGGCCTTCTATCGTAAACATTTGACGAGTGTACGGTTGGATGCACCAGAGATATCGTTTTGAGAGCTTTGCGTGATGTGTGACGAACGACATCTTGAGGATGTTTGGTTATGACATCGCTCGAGCGTTCTCGAGTTGAATCCCCTCACAAGCTCATTTTTTATATTTGCGTAGCGTTACTCAAGAATCTTTAGATAACAATCTAGCCCACTCTCAAATTTGAATTCGGGCTGGTTGGTGGTGTAGGTTCGGAACAGGCCACCTTCTGAGATCACATGACGGCACGTGCTTTGCAGCGCCTTCTCAGAAGGGGCTTGCCTCAAACTCAATAAAAAAGGGGATGTGTTCGGCGCGAGCTCCTGCCTTAATAACTCGATGCTGCCTCCGGTTTACTACAGATTATATGTTGCCAGTAAGCAGGAGAATCATTTGGCAAATTGGCTTCCTCAGAATACTGCTAAGATGACCGAGGACCTGCCAAAATTGACTGCAATTCACTCTTCTTGACAATTGATGAAAAATCAAAAACCCTCTGGCCAGTCATTATGCTGAAGGGGAATATAATTCTGAGTGGACAGTTTTGTTGGGCAGTTTATTTGGAGCAGGCGGGAGTGTCTGTATAGTGACCAGGATGATGTTAGGAAGTCGAATTGAAATGAGGTGGGCACTTGTTGTTGCTTAGTCATCATATCATCACTTCTCTTATCTGTATTTTCTGCTTCAAAAAAAAGCAATCCCATTGATTGTCACTCACAAAATACTGTCAGGAAAAGATCTCCACACGACCGTCAGCCTTTGCAAACTTGAAAGAAGGGCAGATATGAAAATGTCACCTATGTAACACAGTGTGACACGCTTGTACAAAAGACAAATTTAAGTTTTCTGGATGAGCAACAGAGTGTTCCGGTCACTTTTTGCTGGACGACCTTCTCAAAAACATGTACAGCTTCCATAGAGCTTGTAAAATTAATACAATTTGCGAAGATAATTTTTGTTTGCCACGAATCCAAAATTTAACTTCATGCTGGGACATTGAGTGCACAGTGTGCTTACCGTCTTTTTCCGGAAAGCAAAGTGAACAGACACATAGATCTGCATCGAATGAACATTTAACATCAATACACCACACCATTTGGGGTGGAATTGAACTAGGAAATACTCATGGAACACATCACCTTTTTTCGGTAGTTTGCGGCAAGCCTCTCTCCGAGATAGTCCGGCGCGCTGGACCGGAAACAGGCTTGCTCCGAAACTAGGCTCTCCGGGGGGCTGGGAACAAATTTTAAGCTTTGAGCCTTGACTTTACCAATAAAAATAATTTTCTGAGCCTTTATGCACCGCTGGAAGTGAATAATGGCTTCATAACAATATCATCCTCTGATTTTTCATGCTGCTGTGTCGGAAACATCCATTTCACTTATGAACAAGCTCTAATGGTGCCAAATATCCCAAATAACGATCTTACATGCTTTGGCAGGAGGTCTGACAAGAAATTTCCGCAGGGAGGCTGAGAAACACATCGAGACGCATCTGGCTAATGATTTGTTTGTGCATGCATCCGTGATGGTTACATAATAACGCAGGTTACCGGGTAATCAGCGCAGTAACTAACAGACTAGGATACGAGCGTCGAGATGTTGCGCACGAAGACTTTGGCACGGTCCGTGATTCTTCTCCTCCGGTGATGCAGGAGAGACCACGCGCTGCAACACTTATACATCTATGCGAATGAAAGCGATAGTCAGCGCCAGCTTGCGAAGTGGGGATAACCGAAAATAACATCGATGGAAGTAATCCCAAAAAGGAAATGAAGGCGCTTTACGGGAGCTCCTTCCTCCACGCGACGCTTCCCCTCTCACCACCGCTGTTTCGAAAAAAAAAAACCGAAAAATAACAGAGAAAGGATGGGGACAGACCTTCCGAGCACCCCGGGAGCTTGGGTCCCGCCTCCCCTACTTCCTGCTTCTCATCGTCCTCCACCCACTGCCACTTGCCCTTGCCCTTGCCCTATCCCCACCCCACCATCCTCTCCTCCCTCTCTTCCATACCCGCCTTCTCCCTGATCTTGCTCGACTCCCCGACTCTGGTCTTGGCAATCGTACAACACCGAGTGATCCCCACCCCGTCGACGCACGTCATGGTCGCGGTGGCTGGGGACAGGCATGACTGGGGTACAGATGGGCACTGTGCTCGTCGGACAGCACTGGCGGTCCACGCCTCTACGCTTCTTCATGGTGACCAGGGTGGGCGCAGCGCAATGTCACAATGTCCACAGTCTGGGTGAGGCCTTTTGGGTGTTAGATGTTGCGCAGACCTCTCTAGTATACGTGATTCTGAACGACTGTCTTCAGAAATCCACGTAGATTATACTATAGAGGCTGGTATCGAGCCTAGCGCAGACCCGGATCTGTGCCAATGAAAGCCAATGAAATCCAGTTGCTGCCGAATCCGGATGCCAGCAGATTAGGCAGCGAAGGCACAGGCAGTACGATGCAGCAGCAGAGGTCGCTGCGCCATCTTCCCTTCTCTTGCACCCACCAGTGCCGACTCGCACATGTACCGCCCTATGCGCATCGAAATGTTATTGGCCACCGGCCGCACTCGCCACCACGTTCAGTGGAATATCAAGGACAAAATGGGCCATGAAGCCTGTCAAGATGACGCGCAGCTGCGCATCATATCAGAATCAAGTGAAGCCCTGCGCATTGAAGCGCACTGTGTCCTGACCTCTTGAGACGAGGATGAGAAGAAACCTGGAAGAAATGAGGCCCATGACAAAGATGGGCAATGGGCATCGCCAAAGGATTGTACGGGATGAGACGGCACGTGGCGCTGCACACGACAATCTCCAGGGCTGAAGCAATTAAGGCCCCAACCTTTTCTGTGTATAAATGTTTATACACAGTTATAACCATTTCTGTTTCCGTTTTTTGTGCCGCTGGGTTCAAACGGTTTGTAAACATTTTCTACAAAGTTTAAACAGTTTGAAAATTTGGCGCACTCGATCGCGTTTACCAAGCAAAATTCTGCTGAAATCCCGGTTGAATTTGGGGCTAGGACTGTCTCTGTGATCTTGAGACTCTCTCTCAACAGCATAGATCCATGCTCTCCCAAAATAAAAACTCAACAGGGGATACAATCCGAATATGGCAGTTCCTCCGGTGGTTCCAGGCTTGGCGCGTTGAGCAGTGCTTACTTACCTTCTCGAGCATGTTTGACTTCAACTTAACAGCATTAGTTCCCGAAGTCGGTGTTGCTAGACCATTTCATCCAGGGCTGTCATTTTCAAATTCAAATTCACAGCGCGCCACGAGTGTCTTGGTGACTTGAGGACCATGGCATGCACCATTATTTTGAACAGAATTTCATGAATATATCGAACTGAAATACCAAGAAGGTCACAAGAGAAGCAATACCTGGCTATCTAGCAGCCCACAGGCCGAGCACTGTCAGTACTTCTGATACCCTGAAAATTACCGTGTATAAACCGTGTCAAACGGTTTTAAAACGTTTTCCAACCATTTCCGTTTGTTGTGCCCAGATCCATATACCGAAACCAAAAGGTTGGAGCCTTAGAAGCGATTGAAATGTAGAGAGAAGTCTCAAATAAATGGGAGGAATGGATAGACACAAAGAGCGGATAAAGAGGGGAGGAGGGAGGACGAGCACGCACTTGTTTGAGTCAGACAATTGCACTGCAAATTCATCCACATGCGCCGTCTCAAGCCGGCAGGAGAAGCAATCGTGTGTGTGCCGTAGCAAGGTGGTCACTAGCAAGGATGTGTATACTGAAGAAGTAAATAGGATGTAGTTCGTCAGTGCAAGTCAGAAGGACAAAACACTCACGCAACTACACCACTCACGAGTATCCCATACACCGCCTCACCAGCAGAAGCCCCTGAATCCTATACTTGAAAAGAGGATGCACAGCCACTTTGATAAGTCACATGCATAAATCACGAGACTTTGTCGAGTTCTCGCTGCCGGCTGTCGAGATGTTGCCGCCGGTTCCCACGCCTCGATCGACAACGGCTATTGATCTCCGATAATCAAATCGCTTTTGCCTCGAGGTTTACTGAGGTTTATTTGAGGTCCGATAGCTTGCACTTCTGTTTCCTCTTGCGTCCCACACTTCTCTGGCTGTTGTAGGTATTTTCTCAATGCCCTCTGCTGTTTCTTTTCTCTCCTCTCAATTATTTTGCTTCCTCAGTTGCTTCGCTCCTTTGCCCCTATCTCTCTGAAATCTAATCTGATCTTCCGCTTTGTGTATGTCTTTGTGCCAATCCATCTCTGCTCTTTTTTTTGAGTCATTTTTTAATAAAAAATGCAGGCCTTCATTGCAATTGTTTTTTACTGTAGTGTTGACATAGCTTTTGCGTATAATAACCAGGAGTTTTCTGCAGTGCAGATTCTGTAATCAAAGAGGGGGTGTTGACAACAATCATTTTGAATATCCTATTCAATATCTTAACTCTATTCGAACCTCTGGACTGCCCCTGGCAAAACTAAAATTAAAGGTTGGATGTCTGATTATGGTCCTTTGAAATCTAGAGGCATCACAAGGTCTCTGCAATGGCTCCCAAGGAATTCTTACAAAATACCACCTCATGTCATTGAAATTCAACTGATCAGTGGAGAACACAGTGGTAAAAAGGCCTTCATCCCCCGCATCTCAATTAGTCCTTTGGTGAAGCAGATTGCTTTTGCCATGAAGCATCGACAGTTCCCCATTCATCTCGCCTTTTCAATGACTATAAACAAATCACAGGGCCAGTCTGTTGATCAAATTGGTCTGGACCTTCATACCGATGTCTTTGCCCATGCAGTTATATGTGGCACTTTCTCAATGCACTTTGAGTCAAAGAGTTAAAGCACTGTTCAAAAACAATGCTGGCATGGCCACAAAAAATATTGTCTACCCAGAGGTTCTACTTTAAGTATGGTATGTACACATTTTTTTCAATTGGTTCAGAAGTGGTTGACTTCCCGTAAGAATAGATATTATCCAGCGAATATCTAAGGGGTGCCAGCGATGCTGGCATACAAGCTTTAGTCCTAAATTCTAATCGGTGTGGTTCCCGCAAGCAATATATTTCAATAGGTTCATACATATATTCAACACCATCTTTTCTTCCTTTGTCCATTCAACCAATCCACCCACTCGACATGTGACTGCTCGAGGGAACCTCAAAAAGCTGCAGCAGACTCATTTTGGATACAGTTTTGCCCCAGTAACATCATTCTCACTTCATAACGAGACCAAGGGGCGAGCTGTGGTTCGGACGCGTTTTCGGCGTGCTTTTTAACTCGGTTTCGGACCTATTTTGATTTCAGTAGGTCCAAGATATGAGGAAAGAGTGGGGGAAGCATAGAATCCCGTCGAGAATCCGGTGAGAAACATGTCACATTGAAAGAGACCACGAGAAAACAACCCAATTCGGTCAGGCATGTTGGCAACCTTGCCAAATCTGTTTATTCAACACAAATATAATCTAGAAGTGGGTAGGGACCCCCCTACAGACTATAATAAATTAAGGTTTGAAAGACGGTTGAAACAGGAAATTCCGAGATTCAGGTCCGATGGGGTCCTGACAGGTGCCTCGGCATCGCTGCCGGAGATGCAAATATATTCTGAAAAAGCTATCTATGCTTACGGGAAGTCAACCAGTCTAACTAAAGGATTGCTTGCAGGTAGTTGTCATGTTTGGTACAATGTTATAATTTTTATTTGCTTTAAAACATATACTAAGATAAGATGCGGAGCTACCCCGGGGTTTGGGGCAGAGCCCCAACAAGCTGTCGACCCTGCCGGGGGCGGCTGCGAGCGGAGCGAATAGCAGTGCCAAAGGCACGGGTCGTAAAGTTTGTCCATGCGAACGAAGGATGTGTGTACTGAGGCCTGCTCCCGACCAGACTTTCACTCCCTGCCGAACTCATCCGGCGAGTGCGCACTCTCGTGTAGAACTCGAGCCAGTGACAGATATGAACCCTACAAAAGATCTGTGTCCGATTTCGAGCACAATATTTCACAATAAATAAGAGACGGATGGACGCACCGCATTGTCCCTGCACATGGTAAATGCAGATGTCCTGGCAACTTCATCTCCGTGGCTTCTAGGTCTAAGAGTCCTTGTATTTTCTCTATTTGACTTCTTGCTTCCGTATGTAGGGACTCAGCTAGAGGACTCTCTGCCGGTGTGTGCGTTATTATAACAAGGTGAGAGTCAGTTGAGACGTGTGAAGATCCGCAACTTCGGATCGTCCCGTTTCGGATCATCGGAAATATTATCCAAAATGACCCGTTGGTTCACTTTTGGCTTTACACTGGCACAATTTCACCTATGTATCTATTAGTGATGCTGAAATCATCTAAATGGCTCGGAAGTGTTGTTAAAAAATAAATAGCTCTTTTCTGAAGTGCTGAAGTTCCGCTCCGAGACTCGAGTGAGGCGTGGTTTGGGCGTGGTAGAGGTATTACGTGAGATTGTACCTTTGATTCGGGACATGTTGAGGTTGAACAATATTTTGGTTAAAAGCATGGTGTTGACATGGTTGTTAAACAATCACAGTTTACGAAGCCTTTCAGCGTGGACAAAATAAACTTCAAGGTGCATTATAAAAGGGCACAGTACAAGTGGCTGTCAGGAGCAAAAGGAATGTTGATCCCACTCCTGAAATATCTACACAGACCCAGCCATGGCGTATCTCTGCTGTTTCAAGCAGCATTAAAGTACATGAGCTTTGAAGCCACAACTCCATGTTGAAATTTCCTATACTTCTTGATTATGAGCTCGATACAGACATCGAATTGATTTTCACACTGCACCCATGCAAAGAAATATACTTCAGATGGTCCTTGCAAGGCCATTGAGCCGTTTAGATCACCCAATTTCGAGATGTTGGACATGTTTCTTTTACCTCCCGTGCTCAATCCAATGAATGAAAATAACCTTGAGGATCCAGTGTATGCTTCAAAATAATGCACTTGCATGATCCAAAAATCAAGTGTTGCTAGGAGTTGCGCCATGGGTCGGAGTTGAAACCATAATCTGGGATAATTTATATCAAGGAGGCGGGAGATGAAAGATTTAAATTTCAAACCTTGTTGGGATAATCTGCCAGAGGAATATATTCACACAAGAGACTGGTCAGAGCAAGTCAAGTTCAGCAGCCGGGATCTTGCTTCAACCTAAAATCC